>SJYX01009223.1:0-66622 GCA_006410675.1 Oreotragus oreotragus | reverse complement strand
CATGCCATGTGGCCTGTGGGATCTTAGTTCCCTGACCAAGGACTGAACCTGGGCCCTCAGCAGTGAATACACTGAGTCCTAACCACTATACTGCCAGGGCATTCCCCAAGCCCTGTTTTACAGAAAAAAATGAAGCCAAGGCTTAGATAATTTGTCCAAGGCCACACAGCAAGTAGCAGAACAAGATGTGAAGCCAGGCAGTCTGACTCAAATGTCATACTCCTGGTCGCTTTATATCAGTCATGTCCGACTCTTTGTGACCCATTGACTTTAGCACACCAGGCTTATCTGTCCATGGAATTCTCCAGGCAAAAATACTGGAGTGGCCTGCCGTTCCCTTCTTCAGGAGATCTTCCCAACCCAGGGATCAAACTTGGGTCTCCTGCACTGCAGGCCGAGATTCTTTACCACTTGAGCCACCAAGGAAGCTCTTATTATGTGGTCTCGTTCAATTAATAAATGCTAAGGTGTTGGTGACGCAGTTCCATTCCTGACTTGTGTTTCTCTTTGTGAATGAAGACTCAACATTAGTGTTTGTGCCTCTTGCCCATTTTACTCAAAAAAGAGAGACTATTTTATGACAGAATATAGCCTTCCTAAAAGGTTAACAAGTTTGTAGAATGTGCCACTGTCCTTGTGCCTGGCAAAACACTTTCAAGTTGAGGATCATCTCAAGTTAACACCAACCTGACTTCCTTTGTCATATTCATTAACCTTCTTTAACTTTTGAAACAAATTCGGAAATACTAGCATCATTTCCTTAATCACCACATAAGGTAAGTTACACCTTGTTAGACTGATAATGGTTTGTTAAAAGACAGAGTAATTTGAAGCAATTGCTATTTCCTATCCAATTAAATGGGCTATTATTTTTTACTAAAGTATTAGATAGTCTAAATCTAACTCATTCAGAGCTTTCCAAAGTTTTATGCTCCTTTCCAAACTAATGTGAGGTTTCACTATAGACAGCATTATCATTAAAATTTTAAAAGTGCTTTGAGAAATAATTATAGAGCACGCTTTACAATTTTACCTTTATTTGCACACTTGGACATTAAGTCATTAAACTTTCACAAATCTTTCCTACCTAAAAACATCCCATTCAAAGTTGAACATTATTAATAGCATTATCAATATTTATTCAATGTTCATTTCAAATGATTAATATGCTTCAAATAATTTTCGATCTTTTATTTAGATAATCCATCATAACAATTTTCAAGATATCTTTGAAAACCCTCCCTTTACTTATTTTGGCTGTTCAGTGTTAGAAAACTTGGTTTTCTCTGAGTGTTGAATTCAGCACAGGATAGGTCAAATTCTAACTCTGATATGAGTAAAGCTATACCAGCCTTCTTTTGGTTTAACCTGGCATGATATATCCTTTCTATTCTTTTTCTATTTTCTTACAATTTTTTCCAGCTTTATTGAGATACAGTTGATATATGACATTGTGTAAGTTTAAGGTGACGACTAGTGGTCTGGATTCTAGTTAGGGACTTGGAAGGAATATGCCTGAAAGTTTTGAGGCAGAGAAGTCTGAGATAGAAGCATATGGGTGGATATAGGGGCATGAGCATGAAATGTGAGAATTTTTTTTTATCACATGTTAATGCCCGCCAGAATGAATCCACCACACAAGAGGCCCTGAACAATCAAGCAGACAAAATGACCCTGATCAGTCTTTATCACCAGCTAACATGGCACCCCACTCCAGTACTCTTGCCTGGAAAATCCCATGGATGGAGGAGCCTGGTAGGCTGCAGTCCATGGGGTCACTAAGAGTCGGGCACGACTTGAGCAACTTCACTTTCATTTTTCACTTTCATGCACTGGAGAAGGAAATGGCAACCCACTCCAGTATTCTTGCCTGGAGAATCCCAGGGATGGAGGAGCCTAGTGGGCTGCCGTCTATGGGGTCGAACAGAGTCGGACACGACTGAAGCAACTGAGCAGCAGCAACCCCAAACCGGCATGAGGGGCACACAAATAAAATGAACTTAACAATAGAGATGAAGGTCACATAGCCACCAGGACTTGCTGAGGTGATAGCTGAGGGTGAGGGTAATTTAAAATGGATAGTGTGGAAAGGTTAACGGAAGTACCAGTTATACCTCCAAGGCGAACTGCAGCCACAGGGCCTGCAGTTTATCCCATTAATTCCCATGTCTAGTGTTCCCTTCAAGAAAAGAAGCCCAGAGAACCAGGAAGGAGCTGCTCCCTGAACCTGCACAGAGAAGTAGAGCTGTGTGACATGATCACGGGTAGATCGCAGTGGCAGTGGAAATACACCGGTCAGACCTCCTGTTATGGGGATCCTAACTAACTGCTCGCCCCAGCTTCTGACCCTTTGAATCCACCACTAAGTCTACACAGAGGCTACACTTCCTGTGGGCAACTCCCAGCCAGTGAGGGGCACAGAAGGCTCCTAAAGCAGGGACCATTCCAACGAAATGCAAGACTTTTCAAGAGAGCAACTTTGACCTGGGGACTCCTCATTAGCCCCGCTAAACCCTTCTTGGAACTGTTCTGAATCCTGAGACTTTATCTATCTGATCATCCTCTCCTATCACAGGAATTAGATCTGCATTGTGATTTGAAACATCTTTCCACCTTTTGCTTCCTCCTCCTCTTGCACGACTGTTTCTTCCAATATTATCTCCTGCACATCTGTTATTGTGTTGGTGTCATCTTCTAAAAACACCTAAACTAACACACCCGTCTACTGAGTTCACTTCTTTTATTGTTTACTTATAAATTTCCACTTGATTTTTAAGAATATAATCCAGTCCTCTTGTGAAATTCGCTCTCTCTTCTTTCTTGAATGTATTAACCACAGCTATTTTTAAATTCCTACTTGATAATTCTAATATGTGGATTAGCTATAGATCTCTTTCTAATTGTTTGTTTGTGGACATTTGGTCCAGTTTCTTGGCATGTCTGGTAACTTTTCACTGTATCCTAGACAATATATTTTTAAAATTACAGAGGCTCTAGATGGTATCTTTTTCCAGGAAAGTTTTACTTTTCTTCTAGCAAGAGGAGTATAGACAGACTACCTTGATGCAGGCAAAGTGGAGTGTCCAGATTTGTTAGGGCTAACGTGTTTCTGACACAGTCCTGTGCTTATCATATACCTACTCTCAGAGTGTGGTCCTGTAAGAGTGTCAGCTGAAAGTGTGGGCTCTTTCCCAGGACCCCTCCATTCTTGTGGGCTCTGAAACCCCCGCCCCTTCTTTCCCAGACTCAAGAAACTGCTGCTGTCTCTGCTCAGCTCTTCATCTTCCTGGATGCTGCTATTCATCAGGTGTTTTAGCGTCTCTCCTTACATCTTCACAGCTTCCAACTCAGCAAATGGCTCAGAGACAATTTCTGACCGCTTCTCTGTAATTGCCTCCTCTCCTAACCCTTCAGGTTTTGGCTACCTTAGCAACTCTAAACTCCAACGTTAGTCTTTCAGTGCAGTGAAACTGCAGAACGCTCTCGGCTGCCCCATCTGCCTAGCTTCTTTTTCCATTTCCTGGATCGGCAAATGCCTAAGTGTAAAAATAGATGCATAAGTGCAGCTTATCTGAGTATGCTTTCCTTTGCTCTGGGACCTTGGTCTTGCAAACCTGGGCTTCCTTGATGGTGGCTCTCTGATGCATTCTAACATGATTTCTTTCAACTAATCTGGTTCTTTAGGCTTCAAATGTGTCACTCTTCTTCCTGACCCTCAGCCTTTGCACATGCTTACAACATATCCCTACCTTGTCCACCTGTTTGGTAACCATTCTTCTTTCAGGTATTAGCATAACCATTATTTCTACAGAGAAGCCTTCTCTTACATACTTAACTAGATCAAATCCTCTCTTGTAGGCTTTCAGCCTAATACGCCTACCACTACCTTCTAGTTATCAGTATAATTTTATATTTATTAGTGTAAGTATTGGATTAAATTCTATCTTTTCTAATAATGTGGGCATTTATCATGTCTGATCAACATTTTACCCCTAGTCACTAGCAAGTGCCTAAAATTTAAGGAATGTTCAATAATCACCAATTGAATGAATATGGTGTTATAATCACCCTTTAAAGTAGCTCTTGCACTATATTGGAATGTGAAAATATGAATTAAGAGTCTGGCAATGAGCAAATGAAGCCAATAGCTAACAGCTGAATAGTGTCCCTCTCACTAATGATGATACTATGTGTGTGTGTTTGTGTATATAAGTGGAATTGAGTTATATATGGCAAAAATGTAAACTACTCAGCAGTAGAAAAGAGGCTTTTTGGATAAGTACTTGAATATTCATTGAAACCAGAAAACTACAAAGATTTCAAGGGATATCATTTCAAACTCTGATAAGAGCATTTATGCAGTAGTTCATTGAGCAACTCTACCAAAATGAAATGCTGACAAAAAGAAGAAAGATCAAAGAATGCTTTCAAGGACAGAGCAGGAATTGGGCATTGCAAGGGAAAGATGATGTGTTTGGCAGAAAGGTTCGGTGAAAGGGAGAAACAGTGCAAAAAGCGAACTTCTGGGGAAAGCAAAAAGTTCAAAGTGTCATGTTACCTGTCTTCAACACAGATCAAAAGATACCCCAACATTCCCACCTGCCTGACTTTATAAAACAAAGTAGAGGTGAAGGGTGAGAGATTAATTCTAAATAGTCTAATTATTCTGTTGAAATATTCCAAGAGGCCCAAAGCATTTTTCATGTGTCCAGGACTTGCACTACTTTGCTGAAAAACTAAAAAGTCAGAAGTTTTAACTATTGGACTATATATTAGTTGGTACATGAAACTGGCTAAGGTTTACTATGGCTATCTGAAGTCAAAATGGGCACTTGATCAATTCATCCAAATAACCAGTATAATTTCCAAATTAGTAATTACAGTGAATCAGTCAGTTTAGTCACATGTGGACTGAACAACGCCACAGAGAGATTCTCCAAATCCAAAGTCTGTTGGCCTTACCTGGAGCTAGTGGTCTTCACTGACAAAATAGACCAGTGGCACTTTATAGCTGTCTACAGGGCATTCCATCCAAAACCAGAAGAGTACACATTCTTTTCAAGTTCACATGGTACCTTCTCCAGGATATATCACGTGGTAGGCCACAAAAGAATTGGTGCTTTTGAACTGTGGTGTCGGAGAAGACTCTTGAGAGTCCCTTGAACTGCAAGGAGATCAAACCAGTCCATCCTAAAGGAAATCAGTCCTGAATATTCATTGGAAGGACTGATGCTGAAGCTGCAGCTCCAATACTTTGGTCAACTGGTGCGAAGAACTGACACCTTAATAAAGACCCTGGTTCTGGGAAAGATTGAAGGCAGGAGGAGAAGGGGACAACAGAGGACAAGATAGTCGGATAGCATCACTTACTCAGTGGACATGAGTTTGAGCAAGCTCCAGGAGTTGGTGATAGACAGGGAAGCCTAGGGTGCTGTAGTCCATGGGGTCACAAAACAACAACCAGCAAGGTCACAAAACAAGTCTCAACAGATTTAAGAAGACAGAAACTGTATCAAGCCTTTTTTTCCCCAACTACAACAGTATGAAACTAGAAATAAATTACAGGAATAAAAATGGGAAAAGGATAAAAATGTGGAGACTGAACAACGTGCTCCTAGAAAAACCAAAGAGGTCCATGAAGAAATTAAAGAGGAAATCAGAAAATACCCTGAGATGAAAATGGAAACACAATACTCCAAAATATATGGGGTGTAAAAAAAGAACTTCTAAGAGGAATCAGCTTCAAGACTAACCCCTAGCACAGTCCTTGGCACATGGAAATATTCAATACATGTCTGTTGACAGATTTAATGCAGTTGGTTGGATGTATCTTACCCAAAGAAACGACTAGAAGCCCTTATGCTGGACCTTTTCTGGGAATGTTACCAGGAAGGAAAATGTGCAAACTGTATGGTGGGGTCTGGCCAATGTCAAGACCACATGATGGCATCCTTAAACATGCTGAGACATCCACCAGCCTTCTACTCTGGCTGAAATGCCAGGAGAAATGGTGGAGACTAACTGGAATGCCATGTCAGCTCTCCCAACATCTTTCAAGATGAGTGCAAAACTTGTGATAACTGCTTACTCTTAGGTTTCCGATCTTTCAGGAAAAGAATGAAAGACGGGGGAGACAAAGCCAGAGTAGAGGAGGTTACAACCTAGGAAAATAAACCATCAGGAACAGTTATTTCGGAAATATTATGATAACGAAAATGAAAGCAAGACATGAAATCACTATGAACGGTTTATTTAGTGAGTCCAAAGCCCAGCATGTCCTTCTCCTCGGTATCACTTGCTGTCATTGTTTGGTCCACAAGGCAAAAGTAAACCAGTAGGCTTTGGACAGGCTCTTGTTTGCTGTATCTATGACTTTATAGCACCAAATGTGTAGTTAAAATACCAAAAATAAATATGAAAAAGAATATATATATATACATATGTATATACATATAACTAAATCATTTTGCTGTATACCAGAAACTAACACACTGTAAATCAACTATACTTCAGTAAAAAAATTTCAAAAGTCAAGAAAAAAATACCTGAGAGCCCACACGTCAGATGTATTCCTCTGGTACGGTGGTCCTCAGTGGTAGCTTAGGTTTGTGCTGGTTGGTGCTAATGCATTTTACAAGACTCGTGAAGAATCTCCAGTTCTCCTCACATAATTATGTATGTTCATGTAAAGGTGATTGTCTTTGTTGATGATGACACTTTTCTGAACGCAGAATACTGGATGAATGCAATGAGGCAAGACTACTCAAACAGAGCAAAGTCGAGGGGAGGACCTTGGGGATGGCGAAAGGGATCACCTTCAGTAGCGAGAGTCAGATGTAGGTTACAGTATGGTAGTGATGGTGGTGGTGGTTTAGCCACTAAGTCATGTCCGACTCTTGTGATCCCATGGACTGTAGCCCACTAGGCTCTTCTGTCCATGGGATTCTCCAGGCAAGAATACTAGAGCGGGTTGCAATTTCTTTCTCCAGGGGATCTTCCTGTCCCAGGGATTTAACCCCGTCTCCTGCACTGCAGGCAGATTCTTTACCCCTGAGCCACCATGGAAGCATAAAATATGGTAGAAAAGCTCAAATAGGCACGATAGACAAGGCAAAACACTGGTGGTTCAGGTGGTAAAGAATCTGCCTGCAATGCAGGAGACCTGGGTTTGACCCCTTGGACAGGAAGATCCCCTGGAGAAAGGAACGGCTACCCTCTCCAGTGTTCTTGCCTGGAAAGCAAATAAAGCTTTAATAATCTAGCTTCCTAGGCGGTGCAGTGGTAAAGAATCCACCTGCCAATGGCAGGGACACAAGAGATGCAGTTTCAATCCCCAGGTCTGGAAGATCCCCTGGAGAAGGTATGGCAACCTCACTTCGGTATTCTTGCCTGGAAAGCTGAATGGGCAGAGGAGCCTGGTGGGCTACAGTCCATGGGGTCAGAGACACAGCACAATCTCACTGGCATCTCTAAACCATCAAGTTGCCACATTAATCCCTTCGCCATCTTGGCCTGAGGGTTTATACATTTAATCTCCTATATCTGCACATCAGAAATGGATCAGACAATCTCAGATTAAAAAATGCGTCCACCACTCCTCCTCAGAAGCCCCTGATTCTTTATATTTGCCCAACTCTTAACTGACTGGAGATGGAGAAGAACACATACATAACAGATGGTCTTTAACTGAGATGATCCTCATTCTTTGTGAATGGAAAGGGAGTAGATTCATCTCACGAATATCCAGGCTTTCTACAGAGGGATTGTGTGGCAGGACAAGGTGCATGGCACAGGACAGCAGAATTGGCCACAGAAGGCACTGGTACCAAGATTTTGGTCTCAAATGCAGAAAATACCCCTTTGGGACTCCAGGTGATGGCGATGGGATAAAAGGGCCCAGTAACTCGGGATGAGAGACACGAGGGCCTGGAGAAAGAGGTCCTGCTCCTTCCTCTCCTCCAAACCTTGTTTTCATTGCAACAATCACACAAATGCCTCTTACATTAAACTACAGCTGCGAACAGGAGATTGGCAGAATTTTCACTTTTCATCTGGATGATTCAACATCGTGTAGTAACAGCTACTGTGGACCTCCTAAGGAGGGAAAGGGTGGGAAACAACCTATCTCGAAAGACTGATTTAAAAAAAAGTTTAGAAGCCACTAGGTGTTTGGTACTTATTTTCAAGGCTATAAATCCCACAGCAGGTGCGCCTAGGCAATCAGGATAGGCAAGAACTCTGATAAATTCAACGCTGATACTTAGGGCCACAGAAACCCTGGGAGGCTATAAATAGTCATTAGGAGTGAGATGTTGCTGAACACAGAGGGGAGAAATCCACCAATGGAGCAGAAATGTAAATCAGGAACCACCATGATGAAATTGTGTTTTCATATTAAGTATAAAGAAAGAAAAAGAGAAAAAGCAAGAACTAATTTTTTTTTCCAAAGCTTAGTCAGAATTTGAGCCATTTCAGAAAATGTCCAAAAAGAGAGGAGGAGGAAGAGAAGAAATAAGGGAGGGAGGAGAGAAGGAAAGGAAGGAGGGAGGGGAAAGGAAGGAAGAAGCTTCCCCTCCCCGATTCCATTCAAACATCTATAGAATCTGGCAGGTTCCATCCAGATGTTCCAGTTGTGCCTAGAGTTAATGAGCAATCACCTTTTGGTGGCCAATGTTGGGTTTATTTTTTGCAAGAGAGCAAATCTTATTGATAAACACTGTTAACTTCTCACATATTCTCTGAGGGCCCTGGGAAGATTAATACTTGAGAAGTCATTCCTGCAGTATGTGAACATTCTGGCAGCAAAAGTACTAGGCATATGTAAAGCAGTTATACATAATCATTGTCAAAAATCACTTCTTGCCTGATTCCACCTCCAAAAAAAACCCACATACATTGTCATCATTAAGGTGCTTTGGTTTATTGGATTACATCTTACAAATTTCCAGAAACAATAGGATGAACTGCATTATATTAACAGTGCAGTTTTCAGGCTGTTTCTGTCTGTAGTTGTTCTTTTGATCATCTTTTCCATGAATTATATTTCTATTATTGGAGTAGGTCACCTTGAAAAGTAAGTCTGTACTACGTATAAAAAACTCTATGCAAGTCACTTTTTTTTGATGTTCTCTCTCCCTCTCTCTTTAGCAAATTTCACATATGGATTTATAGAGCAATTATTGCTGCAAATATTTAGCAATACAGAATTAGGGTGGTGAAAGAGTTAGTAATGATATTGTTATACCACTTAATATGTTCTTGGCTGAGCCACACAGACCCTATTTCAGAAAATGCTTCCATAGACTCAGAATATAATTGATTTATTTCCTCAGTCAGGGAAGGATGGTCATTTATTAGCAATTGAAAAATGAGGTTCAGCATCAAATAACGTTTTATTAAGCCCTCCAAGTGTGATCAGACTAGAAGAAAGATGACTGGCAGTTTTGAAAATAAATAGAGGGGATAAGAAAGATGGTGAATGGCATCAGTTTTGAAGGCAAACACCCTGTGTTCGAATCCTGATTCTATCACTTTCCCACTTTCTACTCGAAACTGTAAAGCTTTCGCCATTGACTTCTGTGATGCAATTACTTGTTCTATAAGTAAAATGGTGACATTGAGAATACTTGCCTCCAAGGTTACTGTAAGGATTAATGTAAGTATCTATATAAAATTCTCAGCACATAGTACACACTGTACAAATGCTTCATTGTAGGAATAGTTACGTGTATTGATGAAGTTTAATCCTGAATCCCTTCTCCACCACTGCCTGTCCCACATAGCAATGCAGATGGCCACCAGATTCTCTCAGTAATTTTCAGGCCTCTAACATCTTTGCTTCCTCTCCATCTTGTCACCAGACCTTTTGGCAGAAACTTCAGCTTGGTACTTGAACAACTGCTATAGTTTCCTGACCCCAGTCTGGATACCCTTATAATAGAATCCACTGTACCCTGGGCACTAACTCCAGTTCTGCTTTCTTATAATCACGTGTTTCTATGCCTAAAAATGTTGGTTTCCCAACCACCCACAGAATGAAGTAGGAACGTCTTAACCTGGCCTTCAAGGTCCTCCCCATCCTGGCCACAGCCTATCTCTAACATTTTCTATATCCACCAGCACTGACACTTTGCCAAGACAAGCTCGTTATCCAGAGCAATGGTATGCTGCCATGTTCCTAAATCTGAAGCCAGTACATGGAGTCTTAGAAACTTTTCCTGAAGATTTTCATTAGCAGAATCAAGGGAAAAATCAGAGACCATCTAGGGTCTTCCCTATGAAACCTCTCCTCTTTTCATACTAATAACTCTGAAAGAAAGCCAAATTGCACATCACCATTCTGAACAGCATTGAGAACCCAAAGGACCAGACAGACTCATCCATATTTGAGATACCATCCAGCCTATTCAGAATCAGGATTTCAGCAAGTGTGGGGAGGTTGGGATGGGCCAAGGTCAGGATGAAATCACGGGTAAGAGGCTGTGGAATGAGGTCAAGGAGGATGCCTGACCTTAGGCTGCAGGAGTGGCATTAGTGAGGGAAATGGCAAGAGCAATAAAGGTAACTCATAATTCTGGTTACTTTTCTGTATAACAAATGACTGCAAAACTTCAGTTCAGTTCATTCGCTCATTCATGTCCGACCGTTTGCAACCCCATGGACTGCAGCATGCCAGGCCTCCCTGTCCATCACCAACTCCCAGAGCCTACTCAAACTCATGTCCATCAAGTCAGTGATGCCATCCAACCATCTCATCCTCTGTTCACCCCTTTTCCTCCTGCCTTCAATCGTTCCCAGCATCAGGGTCTTTTCTAGTGAGTCAGTTCTCCACATCAGGTGGCCAAAGTATTGGAGTTTCAGCTGCAGCATCAGTCCTTCCAATGAATATTCAGGACTGATTTCCTTTAGGATAGACTAGTTGGGTCTCCTTGCAGTCCAAAAGACTCTCAAGAGTCCTCCAACACCGCAATTCAAAAGCATCAATTCTTCAGTGTTCAGCTTTCTTTATAGTCCAACTCTTACATCCATACATGACTACTAGAAAAACCACAGCTTTGACTAGATGGAACTTTGTTGGCAAAGTAATGTCTCTGCTTTTTAATATGCTGTCTAGATTGATCATAGCTTTCCTTCCAAGGAGCAAGCAGTGAAAAATAACCATTTTATGTTGCTCATGATATTGTAGGTTAGAAAATTAGAAAGGGCTCAGTTGGGTAGATCTTTCAAGGGCTATAAACAGAGATATGGAAGTCATAGACATAAAATTTGTGGTTGAAATCATGGTGGAATATAAGATTTTCCAGGGAGAATATGAAGAGAAAGGAGAGAGTCAAGAGCAGAACCTTGGGAATACCAGCCTTCACAGGGTCAGCCAAGGAAGGATGGTCTTTTTCACTTCTAACTTGAACATACTTCTTATGAAGTAGAGACTCCTGTGGAAAGAAATTCCATGGCCACTGAGAAAACAGGTGACCAGAAACCCTGCTTTCCTTCTTAGCTCTTTCTTGGAGTCCCTCTTAAAGTCTGTAATTAGATGCTGGCTGGAGCTGCAGTTATCTGAAGGCTCAGCTGAACTGAATATCAGCACACATTTGTGAAGTGAACAGAATGGAGACATTAGCATTATGTACTCACACTATCAGTCAGACTACACCAGGTTTTGCTGCAGTAACAAATAATCTCTCCATTTCAATGGCTTAAGCGACAAAAGTTATTCCACATTATCCTCTTTCTCACTCTGCGATCCAGGCAGATCCACGTGGAATACCACTGGTCACCATGGCAGAGGGAAAAGAGAACAGGACAGAGCACATGCTGCCTCATAAAGCGTCCACGCTGGAGGTGACACAATCATGCCCCTTCACACTGGGCTTGCTGAAAATGTGCCGTAACCAAACTTGAGTTAAGAGAAGGGAGGAAACATTTTTCCACACTCCCTACATGAGAGAGAGAAACAGATGTGGTGGACAGCGTTCCTGACTAATGGTCATCACAACAAAAACACTGGGCTTTGGTTGGGAGGTCAGGGGAGACATACTAGGGCTAACCAGTAAAGGTAGCATTTGGGCTATACATAAAAGATGGGAAGGAGTTAGCTGAACGGAGATGGAGAGACAAGAGAAGAGAGAAAAAAGCAGGGAGATAAGCAGGCACCAGACAATGTGACAAGGAAGAGTCTCACTTGACTGGAACCCAGGGAGCTAGTTCACCCTAAAAAACATGCTGGAAGAAAATTGCCCTACACCAAACATGGAAGATGGATGGGTTTAAGAATAAAATGATATGCTAAGTTCTAGAATGAATAATGGGGTTGCATGATAGGTCATGAAAAGAGGTTCACCAAGTAAATGAAAGAATAAGCCCCTAGGATAATCTTTAAGAAGTAACTTTTTGCTTAAATCACAGAGACAGGAAGTATCCTATTGGAATTAGAAGATGATAATAATAATAATGAAAAAGTTCCTGGCAAGAGGGGACACGCGTATTCTCAGGTAAATTTTCAGTCTTCTCTCATGAATAAAAGAAGAGACTAAATGGCTCTTGGTTTTAGATGCAGATCCACGTGGAATACCACTGGTCACCATGGCAGAGGGAAAAGAGAACAGGACAGAGCACATGCTGCCTCATAAAGCGTCCACGCTGGAGGTGACACAATCATGCCCCTTCACACTGGGCTTGCTGAAAATGTGCCGTAACCAAACTTGAGTTAAGAGAAGGGAGGAAACATTTTTCCACACTCCCTACATGAGAGAGAGAAACAGATGTGGTGGACAGCGTTCCTGACTAATGGTCATCACAACAAAAACACTGGGCTTTGGTTGGGAGGTCAGGGGAGACATACTAGGGCTAACCAGTAAAGGTAGCATTTGGGCTATACATAAAAGATGGGAAGGAGTTAGCTGAACGGAGATGGAGAGACAAGAGAAGAGAGAAAAAAGCAGGGAGATAAGCAGGCACCAGACAATGTGACAAGGAAGAGTCTCACTTGACTGGAACCCAGGGAGCTAGTTCACCCTAAAAAACATGCTGGAAGAAAATTGCCCTACACCAAACATGGAAGATGGATGGGTTTAAGAATAAAATGATATGCTAAGTTCTAGAATGAATAATGGGGTTGCATGATAGGTCATGAAAAGAGGTTCACCAAGTAAATGAAAGAATAAGCCCCTAGGATAATCTTTAAGAAGTAACTTTTTGCTTAAATCACAGAGACAGGAAGTATCCTATTGGAATTAGAAGATGATAATAATAATAATGAAAAAGTTCCTGGCAAGAGGGGACACGCATATTCTCAGGTAAATTTTCAGTCTTCTCTCATGAATAAAAGAAGAGACTAAATGGCTCTTGGTTTTAGATGCCGTTGTGCTGTTAATGGCCCCTGAGTTCCTTGGGTAGGAGAAATTATTAACGTTAGAAATGTCTTCCTTTGTCATGATCATCAGGTAGTAGAAAACTGGCAGTGTCACTGCTGCTCTGAAAACCAATTTTGATTTAAAGCAAAAGATAGTTAACTATCAAATTCCAGTTAATACCCCCCTTATTGTAAGCTCCTGGAAGGCAGGGCCTACATCCTATTTAAATTTATGTCTCCATTGTGAGCATAGAGAAGATATTCAGTCAAATGTGTTGAGTTGCCTACTGGAAAGAATAGAAAATTATAGGGAATGACTTCATTTGAGTTGTTCATATTTTTCTCTCAAGGCAAATATTTTGCTTGCGTAAGATTTTTGCCTGCATTAAAGATTTCACTAGCAGAAAAATATGGTTTGAATACTGATGGGATAAATTACCATTTTCCTTAAAACTGCATTCTATGCTAGGCTTCCTTCTCTCTGCTTGTTTTTGCAGGATCTGTCAACTTCCTACCCTGGTGAGCTGAGTGGAACAACTTAGTCAGAAATACCAACTGCGTGCCAAAAGCCTTCAGCCAGGAGCATCCCAGTCAGCTTCAGCTTCTCCCCTCAGCCTCCACACACTCCTTGAGTGCTATCTCCCAAGCTCCAAAACTAAAAGGGGAAAAAAAAAAAAAAAAAGGAAAGTTCTCTAGGTGTTATCTACTAAAGGAGACTCTTCGGGTTTCCTAGATTATAATTCATTTGTGCCACATCCCTGAGTTCCTTCTAGAAGCCTGCGTTCTCAAACATCAGTGTGCCCCAGACCTCCACAAGGGGAAGAAGCCTGCATCCCCCACCCTCAGGATGACCAGGGTTTACTTTTCTCAGCACTTGTATATGGCAGCTTTTGGTGATCCAGTAAGTACAGTTATGTCACTGATGCTTGACAAGACCTCTTCCTGAGGAGATTAAATTGTGGGTCAAGGGTGTTAAGCTGATGAGTTATGAAATTATTCTTTGTGAGTTATAGACTTAGTATAGTGTCTAGTGCTTTCCTGCTGGCTCAGCAGTAAAGAATCTGCCTGCCAATGTATGAGTTGTGGGTTCAATCCCTGGGTTGGGAAGATCTCCTGGAGAAGGAAATAGCAATTCACTCCAGTATTCTTGCCTGGAAAATCAGGACAGAGGAGCCTGGCGGCTACAGTGCATGGAGTTGCAAAGAGTCAGACACAACTGAAGTGACTGTGCAGGCAAAAGAAAGAGACACTTGGAAAACAGCTCCATTTTTTGAGAAATGGGGCATGGCTGTCTAAAATCAGCCAGAGGATGAACAACAAATGGGGAGCACCTACATCCTGGCTGGTCCTGGTGAACAAGAGGTGTGCATCTCTGTGCCCAGTGTTTGGGTGAAAGCATGTTAGCCAGATCATCACACAAACATTCTCTAGAAGACCATGAGCTGAACCATATGCCAGGACAGAGCAGGCTTCAGCTAAGGACTTTTACCTAAGAGAGTGGGATAATCTAGTTTCCTAAGAGAGGCAAATCAATCTACCAATCTTGAAACTTCTGTAAGTAATAAGAAGGCAACTTTTTCGGAGATCTTATTTTTCTGCTGGTGACTCGAGTGCAGCAAATTTTTCTCACATGTCACAGGTCACTGAGGCTCAGGATTTTAAACTAAGATGGGAATATAAAAATACAGAATTCTAGCCCATGCATGACATTTGTAAACACTTCTTTTTCTTTTAATTTTAAGACTGCTTTAAACAAGTAACATGGTTGTTCAAAACAGGAAGTCTTCAGATGTTTGGACAGAGCAAAGTTAAAAATGATTAGGGTAGCCTCTATGAATAAATTCTTTACTATGTGGATCGAATTCCAGGGTAAGTTTGGCACTAGACTGAACACTGTCTAAGCCAAATTTTTCTCTTTAGTGTTTAGAAGCTCAGAACTCTGTTCTACTGTAGCTATTAGCTGCCATTTCTTTAGATGTTGGGCTCCTGAAACTTCCGAGACGACGGCGTTGTCATTCCTCTGCTAACAGAAATCTTTAGAAACTTAAGTGGACAGGGTGTGCATGTGAGCTATTATTCTCCCCGAGCTGAAGATGAGATGGTGATGGTGCCCTTGACTGCAGTGTGGTTACCTCAAGTGGGCTGCACCATGCTAGAGGGCAATGGGGTCTTTGATTGTCAAAGTGAGCATTCAAAATGACTTTTTTATTAACAACAAAAAAAAATGATTAAGTATAATTCTTTATCTTCAAAGTGGTCCTTTTGAAAAATTGTGATATTTCTACAAAAGATGACAATCTGCCAACACAGAATAACTTGTGAATGCAAATATTGCTCACTTCATTGTTCCTGGTTTCCTTCAAAAGCTACATAATCTTACTTTCTAAAAAATGCAGGCTGCAAAGTTAATAGAATTCAAAGGGACTACCTTTCAATCTGAAAAGTTATAAAGATGTGAGTTCTCCACGTCTTTAAGGAAATCCAATTATAGGTCTTTTTTATTATTATTATTCAAGCGAAGACCAAAAAAGGAGCTTTTCTTTCCTGGTGTCATTTGCTCAGCAGGAACTCACCTTGACATGGGAGCTGATTTTCCTGCATTTCTCATTAAGAAGTTACTACCGGATACCCAAACTCAGACATAAACTGTGTTTAAGCAGTTCCAGGTTCCCTTGCACTCTTTGTGTGTACCATCTTCCTGCTAGTTTATCTGTGGCATTCTGGAATGGGGCCAGGGTGGGGTAAGGCAAGTAAAATGCCTAAGGCACACATTTAAGGAAGAATTCACTCTCAGGGTCATGCAAATGAAGGGTGAGGATGAGTCTTTCCTTAAATTGTATATCCTGGTTTTCTCCCTCCCTCAACCTAGTCTTGGCCCTGGTGGAACTTATTATTTCGAAGTAATATTTAATCATTAAAAAGGAAAATGAAAATAAATTTTTAATAGCCTACCAAAATGTGTACTGAGTTGTTTTGGAGAGTTTCAAAGAGCGATGATTAAATATTTAATCTTCACACAAACAGGGAGTTGAGTGAAACAGACGCTGACTGATAAAGACTTTCTGCGAATTACACACAAAAAGAGTCATCCCAGAGAGAGCAGGACTCTTTAGAGGTGTTCAAAACACGGAGGTATCTAGAAACACACAACTCTGTCCTAGGAGATAGGTTCCTCTTAATTTTGCCCAACAAAACTAGCTAGCTATTTCATTATTGATGTGAATGTAACAATCTGACTGTAATTTCCCCCTTCTCCTTCATCTCGTCATCATACTAATTAAACTGTTTTAACCACACAACGTTTTTTTTATAGTGATCTCTTTTCCCTTCCCCAGATTGTAGTGATGATCAGTTTCTATGAATTTTTATCATAGTGCTAGCTCTTAAACTTTACAAAAATACAGTTTTGTCTTTAAGACTACATGAGACCATTTATCTCACTCTTTAGGCTTCCCTTAGCTCAGTCCTTAAGGAAACTACTGACCTCAAACCACTACAAAGAACAGTGAGTTCCAATTAAAAGAGGGAAGAATAAGTATCAATAGGAAATTCCTTTGACCAGCAGATATTTTTATCACACATTTGGTCCACTGTGCTTTGTTTTGTTTTGTTAACGCTAGCAATAGCATTAAAAATGTAATATGGCTATTGACAGTTGAAGATTCTATGGTTGTGTGTTTTGTTTTGTTTTGTTTTTTGCACTAGCAATAGCATTAAAAATGCAATATGGCTATTGACAGTTGAAGATTCTATGGCTCACTTTCTTAGCTCATGGAGTAGGTATAAAAATAAATGGCATTTTCTGCTATTTCCCAAGTTTTAACCATATTTTTTTTTGCCTACTGCATACCAATCATACTTGTTTCATTTCATCAAATGTGGCTGAAAAACAGTCATCAACTTGTATTTCTCTCTGAAATCAAGTCGGCAATTATGAAGGGGCAATTCTTTGATGCTTCTGCATGGCTGAAGCAAAATATCCCACCTTGACTAAAGCAAGAAAAAAGGCAGAGCAGGCCAATTGTCTTACAAGAGCTTAACACCATAAAAAAAAAAAAAAAAAGAATTACTGATTTCTCTTTCCTCATGGCTTTAGACAACAGGACATGTCAGGATTTCCAATAGGCTCCATCACACATAAATCAGAGTGTGTGCATTTCTCTCTAATGGACTAATTTACCACTCTGTACAAGACCAAGGGATTTGGTGCCTATATCAATCAGGTAATTGCTATAACAAATAAATCCCAAAAGTTCAATAGAAGTTTATTTCTTGTTCACTTGACAGCACTAGGCAGTGTTTCTGGTAGATTGACAGGTTTCTTCCACTCTGTGAATCAAAGATCTGGGCTTCTTTCATCCCATGGTTCTGCCATCCCCCAGGATTACAGAGTTCCCTATATCCAATCATAAGGGCAAACAGACTCTGATGAAGATACACTCTTGGACTTCCTTGGTGGTCCAGTGGTTAAGAATCTGTCTGCCAATTCAGGGGACGTGAGTTCAAACTCTGGTCCAGGAAGATTCCACATGCCCCAGGCCAGCCAAGCCTGCATACAACAACTACTGAAGACCTAGAGCCCCAGAGCCTGTGCTCTGCGATAAGAAAAGGCACGGCGATGAGAAGCATTCGCCTGAGCAGTCACGAAGACCCGGCACAGCCAAAACCAATCAATCAATTTAACAGGCACACTCTATACTCAGTACCTTGGGCCGAGAAATGATGGACACTGTTTCCACTAAAAGCCCCTGACCCTACCAAGAAGCAAGGAGCTTAGCAAAGACGTCCACAGCTGGGCAAGTACCTTTCAGTGACAGTTCTGTGATTGAGGAGCACTTATTTTGGTGAACATCTTACTCTGAAATGTTCAACTGAACCCATGACATGCACTTATGTCATTTTCTATTTTTGAAGCTGATTCTCCCAATATCAAAGTTACACCATGATGATAAGTCACTTAATTTTTCTAAAATTCTCCACTCTGTGAGGTTCGGGAATACCTTTTAGCACCACAAAGATATGGTGTACTAAATGTTATCCAGGATCTCAGAGATTTAATGAATTTTCTACATACCTCACTCATAGAGAAAATTGCACTGAAGCACCAGTTTGATTCTGTGACATTTATTTGTGTTCTCTTATTTTTGCCTGTTTTTTTTTTTTTTCATTTTTATCTTTAAAAATGCCCCAGATTAGAACATTCTTTTCAGGACCTTAATTCTTGAAAAGAAAATTAATCAGCCAGTCATTTTCCACTGCTGCCTGTGTTCCTATTTGGATTTGTAGGTCCATAATGTGTCAAAGAGGGCAAGAACCTTGGACTTGATCCAGCCCCAAACTCCTCATTTTACAGATGAGCAAATATGCTAGCAAACACTACTGATTCTCCCTCTTCAAATCCATTTTTGCTTTGCTTTTCAACCCTTCATCATTTCTTTTTGCCATTGCCAAATCCAGGCTATTACCTGAACTAGCTTCTCTGTGACTCCAGACCCGTGTCTGTGTTGACCCATGAAGCAAAAGGGCTTCTTTTTTTAACCTGAGCCATAAGTAATATGGCAAGCACTCTATGTCCCGTTTCAATGTTATTAGTGAAAGTGATCCACTGATATTTCTATTTAACCCTCGCCATTTTTCTTTGACAGATATTTGTCTGTCAATATAAAGTTTTTATTCTCTCTCTTCAGGAACAGAAACTATGAGAGAAATGCCCTACACAACACCCTTGCGTTTTTTAAGTTAGTTCCTGCCATCAGAAGCTGGAATTGTGGTTTAGTTCATCATTAAAGTTTCGTTTCTCTCCATCAATCTGCTCTCCACATTCTCATTGACCTTCTAGTAGGACAATCACAAAATCAAATGCCTTTAAAAGTTAAAGATGTCAATTACATCTCAATAAAGCAGGAAAATAAACAAATAAGTGTTTAAAAGACTCACACTAGGGACATTTAGTGAGGATATTTTTTTCGTTTATATTTTACAAGACTGAATGTTGAGAGTCACACTTCCACATCCAAGGATTTTCAGAGTATATTTCACTAAATGTTTAGTCTGTCCATGACAGTTTTTACTCAGCCACTTATTCATTGGAATGTAACACATCACTATCAGAATAGGAGAAGCCACCATCTCCAGAAAGCCTTGCTGAGCACTCCCACCCCGACATGCATACACACTCTCAAGACAGGTAAAGCTCCCTTCCTTTGTACTTCCATAGAAGCTTCTATTTATATCTATCTTAATATTTATCAAGGTATATATACTTTAGATCTTGAGGTAGAAACTAAACTGCAACACCTAGTGAAATATGGAAGATTCTCAATAAACATTGGCTAAGTAAATGCACAGAAAACACTTAACATGGTCTAGGTTAACCCAGACATACTAATTAACACAGATTCCTAAGCTTCAGGCCAGAAAAAGAACAAAATAGACAACAAAAAGATTTCCTTTTAGCTAACAGGAACAATAAAACTGCAATCAGTGGGCCTCCCTGGTGATCCAGTGGTTAAGACTTCATGCTTTCACTGCAGAAGGCATGGATGCTCCCTGGTTGGGGAACTGAGATTGCCACATGCCACACATGGCATGGCCAAAAGGAAAAAAAACAAATTGCAATCAAGTCAGCAGAGCCGATGGTGAAATTTTTTAGGCTACTGATGATTGCTGAACTCACAGACAGAAGTTGAACAGATATTTACTGAGTGCCTACTGCTTACCAGAAACTGTAAATAAGAGGAGTGTGGACAAAGTAAGGCTGACTTTTAAGTTCTTTATTAACTGGCCTTTAAAAGATCCCTTCTCCATGGTTTCCCCATTGTGTTCCCAAGGGGCTATCCCCTGAGGAGTTCCATACTCTCAGTACTTCTTTGTATCAGCCTGTTTTAACATTCATCTGAGCTTTACTATGTATCGGTCTCTGCGCTAAACACTTTACGTGGATTATCACATTCAATCCTCGTAACAATCCATTTGAAGATGAGCTGGCGACAGAGAGGGGCAGTCATTCTCCCCAAGTCCACACGACTGCAGAACTGATCTCTGTGCCCAGGCAGTGGGTCACACCACTCATGGGGTTTCGCCTTCCTAGTTTTTATATAGGGGACGTTCACTCTCCACATCGTGTACTTGACACACCCTGGCTCAAGGTCAAGACGGAGCTCCCGTGTCTTACCACTGGCACCTCTCTTACCACACTGTGCTCAGTTATTCTTTCTCCCACAGCCCCACCTTCGGATGCATTGCCCAGAGCAATTCTCCTGCTCTGTCTCTGAAAAGCAACACGTGTAGTAATTCAGGATCCTGACATAATGAAGAGCTGGACAGTTCTGAAAGCATGCCATAGTGTGTGTGGTGGGGGGTGAGGGGGGCGGGTCAGGTTGGGCACACTGGGCCCACACAAAACCCATGAGACTGCAGTGCCCTCCAAAGCCTTTGGGTAAGGAAAACAAGCCCCTTTGTTCTGACATCCATCAACCAGGATGGGATGGATGCTTAACTCAGCTAGTCAGTCTCCCTTGCAATCGCAGACCATTGGCTCTGGCGGGCTTCTCATGAAACTTTCTCCAGCCTGCCTCATCAAAGGGAAGCCTGCTACTGTGCACAGAGGCTTTGAGGCTTGAAGAGGAGAAAGAATATAAAGCAAGGAACTGAGGGGCCTCAGAGGACATCTCTCCCAACAAAAAGCAAAAAAATGCAGGTATAAAAGACCCATGATTTCTCTAACGGTATGTAAAAAATACAGGTTGCTGGTTTGTCATATCGTAAACGTTTTCCCCACTGACTCAGAAGCCATTGTGAGCTGAACCAAATCTGAATTAAAAGAGGCTTCAAAGGAAGCTTAACAGTTGGTCACAAGGGGTAAATTTCCCTGCACTGCAAAAGGGAAGGCTCCCCAGAGGGTGCTAAGTGGTAGGGTCCCTTCAGTAGCTAATACAGTAGAAAAGCATAACTCTTCACAGACCTGAGCAGGATGCCACAGCCACCTTCACCAACTTGCTCAAAGTCGCAGTAAAACAAGAATGCAAACCCACAGCTGTCATCTCTGATGACGGATTTACTGACTTCGGATGGCCGCTTCCCTTTTTAATACTTTCCTCCCTCAGCCAGGATGGGAATGACACAGACACACGCCAGTGAGGTTCAGAAAACTCTTTCTACAACTGCTGTGATTCAGAACAAAGAGTCACCTTCTCAGAGAGTGGGGCACCTTGGAACAGGCGCATGTTTGCAGACAAAGCAAGAGAACAAGGTTCAGGCTCCCCCCAGAGCGTGTGCTCAACCCCCAGCTGCCTATCTGTTCTGGAAGCCTTTCTGGATGAGGAGTTATGTCCCCAAAAGGGAAGAGGAATGTTTACACTGTTCCCGTTCACTGGGACTGTGGACTCTCCATCAGGGAAATTGTGTTTTATATTTCAATAGCACGATAAATCAGTGCGTGCATGCGTGTTAAGTCGCTTCAGTCGTGTCTGACTCTTTACAACCCCATGGGCTGTAGCCTGCCAGGCTCCTCTGTCCATGGGATTTTCCAGGCAAGATACTGGAGTGGGCTGCCATGCCCTCCTCCAGGAGATCTTCCCAGCCCAGGGATCAAACGCACGATTTCTGCCGCTCCTCCATTGCAGGCAGATTCTTTTACTGCTGAGCCACTGGGGAAGCCCTGTGCTGTCAACCAGGCACTATTCTAAACGCCTCAACTGAATCACAATGACCATCCCATTATAGTAACAAGGAAACTGGGGTGCAAACTTAGTAGCTTGCCCCAGACCACAGGGATGGTAAATGGCAGAGACTAGAACTCAGCCTCTGGCTTTGGAGTCCAAGCTCTTCAAATCCAAGCCCACTGCCTCACCATTAATTCTCTTTTTCTACACAAACTAAATTCATATCTCTATTGCCTAAGAGCTTCCTCTAGATCTGATACGCCCCGCAGGATTCATAAGTTATCAGTGTTTCAAGGTGCAATTCCAGGAGCTGGCCCCAGACGCTGGGGGAAGGCCCGAGGAGGTGGAGGACATTGCCGTCAGGCCGCTGTGGGCAGTTAACTGGGCAGCTTGTTTGCTGTGGCTGCTTTTCCAGGTGCTGCCAGGAAAGCAGCCAGCTCACGGTGCATCAGCTGCTTGGGGTGATGCCTGTGCCACCCTCCGTTTGCAGGCTCCCCTGGCTCCTTTATGTCCCCAGCGGTTGTTACTTGGTTTCTCTCCTTCTGAAATGTCTCTGGACGCTGTTTCATTATGTAGAGTCAGGCCGAAGACAGACGCATGTGTGTGAGGCGGCGGTGAAGCTGGCACCGGGTCTGCGGCGTCTGTGGTAGTTTATTACTGCTGCCAGCAGAAGAGAAATCTGATCCTGGCAGATGCAGCCTGCTGTGAATCAATATTTTACAGGTAGTATACTTTGAAGAGATGACATCAAGACAGAATCAAAAGAGAGGAGGGAGAGAGGGGGAGAGGGAAAGAAAAGGCACAGGCAGGAGCAGAGAATCTATCCTGACATCCTTTGACAGTCCTTCCCACAAGGAGCAAGAGGAACAGGCCCGGTAAGGGGAGCCGACACTGACCGGGGGAGGACACACCGCTTGACAAAAGCCATTACTCCCCGCTTGCCTCCACCGCGCACACGCCATCACAGAAGGCGAAGCACAGTTGTGATATCCTTTGGACCAAAGGATGCCTGTTCTTAGGCGCAAGCTGAGAAACACCCAAAGACAGACAGGAAACAGACCTCTCCCCAGGTTCACAGACTGGGAGGCTGAGAAACAGCTTAGTGGAGAGATGAGCGTGCCCTTCATGTGCTTGTGCTGGGCTGTGCTTTCCAGGTGTCCTTGGGGATCTCTGGCAAGCATTCCAGAGCCTCAAGCTGAGGATAAAAATACAGGGGAGGTGACAGGAGTTTGCCAAGGCTTTCAGGCTCCCAGTGGACCGAGCATGGGGACAGTTCCCGCCAGCATGCCTGCAGGCACAGGCGCTGACAGACTGACTTCCAGACAAGAGCAGAGGCTTACTGAGCTGCCAGAGATGCCAGGAAGCCATATTCATATGTGGCCCAGAAGAGTGGGAGGGTGGCTTCTCCAGGGCTGAGAATTAATGAAATGATCAAGTTTCTCCTCTGGACAAGGAAGCAGGGGTCTGAGAGGGAGGCAGAGACTATGACCCCCAGCCCTTGCTTTCGTTGGGGCATTAAGATAAACACACAGTCTGCACTAATACGCAGTCAATGATGATCGTTCAAGAGATACCACAACGCACTACAGGATTTCAGCAAAGACCAAGCTCTCTGATATCCTAGAATTGTAGCCTCCTCATATGAAAGGAGCCGTGGCTTAAGGGTTGAAGAGAGCTGACTTTACACTTGACAGTGCGATCTGGGAGTGGCTCCAGATGCCTGTGCCAGGGCTGGAAAGATGGGTTGTATCTGGGTCTGGCAAGATGTGCCAGGGCTCAATAGGGCAAGGAGGCCTCCTGGGTTGAGGAAGTTATTTAAGTCAACATTTCTCAAATTGTGTTTCAAAGTACACAGGGGATGTAAGAGACAAGTTATATGAAGTAGCTTCTTTGACAAATAAATTTTGGTATTACCACTGTACATGGAGATAAAAATTAACCCAGGGTTAAAAATGTTAGAGAAAGTTTTGGGGAGGTGGTGGAGAAGTAACCAATAGTTAATAGTTCAAATCTACAGCAGTTACAGCAGTTTAAAAAGGCTGGTCTGATCACATCACATCCCTGCTTAAAGTCCTTCCATGACTTTCAGCAGCTCTTAGAATTAAATCCCATGTTCTTAAATGAGTTGCCTTAAACTCTTTCTCGGCATCTCTTTTAGCTTGTCCTTTCCCTCTGTGATTTCAGCCACGTGCTTTTCTTCTAGGCCCTAGAATGCATCACATTCTTTATAATGTCCAGGCCTTAGATGTATGGTTCCCTCTTCCCGGCTAATTCGGGAAAATTCTTTAAGCTTCAGGTTCCTAAGAACCCTGAGTCAGGTTAGAGCCTGTTATCACATGTTCCCAGTGAACCCTGTTTTTTCCTCTGTGAGCTCTCCTGCCGTTAGGGCTGCACTCTCAGGATCACACTGCCCAATGCACAGGGAGCTCAGTAACACAGGAAAACGAGCCTTGAAGCATTAGCCAGGCACAGGGGGTCCCCGGGGAAGGAGACAGCATCGTTAGCAGACAATGAGTGAACACTGAGGATTTGGGGAAGGGAAGACAGCTTTGGAGTTGTGTTTTAAGGTTGCCTGGCAGTAACACAAAAAGTGGTTTAGAGCACAGAGAGGCAGGTAACAAGACAACATGTGGGGAGAACACTGCAAGAGCTTCGCTAGAGGTGATGAGTCTGGATTAGCTGGTGGCCAAGGAATGTGAATGGAAATAAAAGCCTGGGAGAGAGGGTCTGTGGAAATAGTCTATTAGTTCAGTTCAGTTCAGTCGCTCAGTCGTGTCCGACTCTTTGCGACCCCATGAATCACAGCAAGCCAGGCCTCCCTGTCCATCACCAACTCCCGGAATTCACTCAGACTCACGTCCATCGAGTCCATGATGTCATCCAGCCATCTCATCCTCTGTCGTCCCTTTCTCCTCCTGCCCCCAATCCCTCCCAGCATCAGAGTCTTTTCCAGTGAGTCAACTCTTCGCATGAGGTGGCCAAAGTACGGAGTTTTAGCTTTAGCATCATTCCTTCCAAAGAAATCCCAGGGCTGATCTTCAGAATAGACTGGTTGGATCTCCTTGCAGTCCAAGGGACTCTCAAGTGTCTTCTCCAACACCACAGTTCAAAAGCATCAATTCTTCAGCGCTCAGCCTTCTTCATAGTCCAACTCTCATATTCATACTCCACAAATGATGGGATAAAAAAGGAGAAGGGGGCAAAAGTGGCTCCAGGTTTTGAGCCCATGTGATTGGAAGAATGGTGGCATTGCTCAGAGAGTGGCCATCAAGAGACAGAGCTGGGGGTGAGAGGAAGGATCTATGGAAAGAGAAGGAAAGAGTTTCATGTGGAAACTTTTGACGTTCAGGTGCAGGTGGATTTGACCCTCCCAGGAATCCCCCTGAGAGTCTTACCTGTTCCCTCTCTCACACATCCTGCATTGTCCCCCTCCTAGCAGTCTCTCCATTTGGTCCTTTCCTCCTCTGTCTACCACCTGACTCTCACCTTGATGCAGGCTTTACCATCTCTCATCTGAATTCCATACACCTGATGATTAGTTTATGTGTCAGTATCCCTGGGCCACAGTGTATCCAGATATTTGGTCCAACATTATCCTGGGTGTGTCTGTGATGGTGTTTTTAAACAAGATTAACATTTGAATGGTATACTGATCAAAGCATATTGCTCTCTCTAATGTGGGTGGATCTCATCCAATCAGTTGAAGGTCCAAACAAAACAAAAGGCCAACTCTTCCGAGAATAAGTGAGAAGCGGGAGCTCCTCCTGCCTGGCTGCTTTGAGCTGAGACTTGGAATCTGGCCTGCAGATTTAAAGTGAACTTTGGCTTTTCTTGGATCTTGACACTACAGATTTTTGGATTGGGACTTACTCCATTGG
The DNA here is from genome assembly GCA_006410675.1 of Oreotragus oreotragus. Classification (NCBI taxonomy): domain Eukaryota; kingdom Metazoa; phylum Chordata; class Mammalia; order Artiodactyla; family Bovidae; genus Oreotragus; species Oreotragus oreotragus. The sequence continues at coordinate 40,730 of SJYX01009223.1, read as the reverse complement.
CTTTCCCGGTTTTCAATCTTCAGACTCAGACTGAAACTATATGCCAGCTCTCCTGGGTCTCCAAAGTGCCAACTGCACATCCTGGGACTTCTCAGCCTCCATAACTGCATGAGCCAATTTTTTATATCCTCTCTCTCTCCTTCCTTAGATAGACAGATAGGTAATAGATACTAAATCAATAGAGATACTATACTGATGGAAATATAGCTATACAAAGCGATACCCCATTAGTTCTCTTTCTCTGGAGAATCCTGACACAGGTACTATTCCTCTCCCTGGGAACCCATCTCTCAGCCTCCCACTCCCTCACCATATTAGACTCAGTGGGAAAAGTCCGTGCTGTGCCATGCTCAGTCACTCAGTCGTGTCCAACTCTTTGCAACCACATGGACTATAGTCTGCCAGGCTCCTCTGTCCATGAGATTTCCCAGACAAGAATACTGGAGTGGATTGCTATTTCCTCCTCCAGGGGATCTTCCCAACCCAGGGATCAAATCCACATCTCTTGCATTGCAGGCAGGTGCTTTACCACAGAGCCAATGGAAAGATTACTCTTTCTAAATTAGTTCACTTCCAACCATGCTATTCCTTGGTAAACCTAGGTGCAGAAGGTAGGAAGGTGAGGAAGAAATCAGCTAAGAGAGCAACTGATTCAGGGAGAGAAAAAAGAGATGGCCAACAGTTAAATATCACAAAACACTGTAGACAATAAGAACCAGAACGATGCCACAGTTCCAGAATGAGCCATACTAGTGACTCTTGGTGATGGGCAGGGAGGCCTGGCGTGCTGCGGTTCACGGGGTCGCAAAGAGTCGGACACGACTGAGCGACTGGACTGAACTGAACTGAGTGACTCTTGAGGGATCCATTTCTGCCAATCGCTGGGCTAACCTGAGGTTGAGAAATGCAGGGTGGGAATAGTGGAAGATTCAAAATAAGGTTTCTCAAGCTATTTGTGAGGAAGAGCCAAGCTGGTCCTCCACTCTCTCCCCCAATCAACTGCTGAGTAATATTCTTTAAAAATACAATAAGAAATCAAATTACTTTTAAAATGACCATATGCTTGGGTGTCATGGCAAATTCACATTGCTATCAAAGTTTTTAAACAATTCCTTTCAGTTTCTGAACCTATCTCATTCTGTGTACCAAACAACTCATATCTGTCCATGAACCACATGTTTTTTTCAGGTGAAGTATAGCTGACTTAAAACATTATATTAGTTTCAGGTATACAACATAGTGATTCAATATTTTTGCATCACACACCATACGAAGTTATTACAAAATATTGACTTTTTTCCTCTGTGCTATACATTAGATCTCTGAGACTTGTTTTATAATTGGCAGTTTGTTCCTGTTAATCCCATTCACCTATTTTGCCTCTCTCCCCTGTGGTAGCCACTAGTTTAGTTTGTTCTCTGTGAGTCAATTTTTTTTTGTTATATTCATTTGTTTGGTTTGTTTTTCAGATTCTACAAATAATTTAAATCATACAGTATTTCTTTCTCTGTCTGATTTTCCACTAAGTATAATATCCTCCAGGTCTATCCATGTTGTTGCAAAGGTTACAGCTGAGTGATATGCCATTGTATGTGTCTGTGTGAACACCACACCTTTACCCATTAATCTGTTGATGAGCACTTAGCTTGCTTCCGTATCTTGGCTATTGTGAATAATGCTGCTAGGAATTTTGGGGTACTTATAACTTTCCAAATTAGCATTTTCATTTTCTTGGATAAATATCCAGGAGTAGGATTGTGACATCAAATGGTAGTTTTATTTTTAATTTTTTGGAAACTTGTCATAGTGCTTTGCATAGTGGCACTACCAATTTGCATCCCCGCCCAACAGGGTTCCCTTTTCCCTTTCCCTTCCCAAACACTTGTTGTTTGTCTTTTTGACAATAGCCATTCTGACAGGTATGAGGTGAGGTCTCAGTGTGATTTTGATTTGCATTGCCCTGATGATTAGTGATGATGAGCATCTTTTCACGTGCTTGTTCCTGTATGTTTTCTTTGGCATAGACCACATTCTGAGTAGCAATGCTCTGTATCTGTACCATTCTGTCCAACACAGCAACCACTAGCCATGTGTGTGACTCGAGCATGTGCAATGTGGTGAGTCTGGACTGAAACATGCTCCTGATGTCAAAGGCTTAGCATGAAAAAGAATGTCAAATTTCTCATTAATACCTTTCATATGGATTACATGTTAGGATGATAATATTTTGCATACATTGGGTTAAATAAAATAGATTATTAAAATTAGTTTCCCTGTTTTTATGTGGCTACCAGAAAATTTTACATAGCATANCCCATTAATCTGTTGATGAGCACTCAGCTTGCTTCCGTATCTTGGCTATTGTGAATAATGCTGCTAGGAATTTTGGGGTACTTATAACTTTCCAAATTAGCATTTTCATTTTCTTGGATAAATATCCAGGAGTAGGATTGTGACATCAAATGGTAGTTTTATTTTTAATTTTTTGGAAACTTGTCATAGTGCTTTGCATAGTGGCACTACCAATTTGCATCCCCCCCCAACAGGGTTCCCTTTTCCCTTTCCCTTCCCAAACACTTGTTGTTTGTCTTTTTGACAATAGCCATTCTGACAGGTATGAGGTGAGGTCTCAGTGTGATTTTGATTTGCATTGCCCTGATGATTAGTGATGATGAGCATCTTTTCACGTGCTTGTTCCTGTATGTTTTCTTTGGCATAGACCACATTCTGAGTAGCAATGCTCTGTATCTGTACCATTCTGTCCAATACAGCAACCACTAGCCATGTGTGTGACTCGAGCATGTGCAATGTGGTGAGTCTGGATTGAAACATGCTCCTGATGTCAAAGGCTTAGCATGAAAAAGAATGTCAAATTTCTCATTAACACTTTTCATATGGATTACATGTTAGGATGATAATATTTTGCATACATTGGGTTAAATAAAATAGATTATTAAAATTAGTTTCCCTGTTTTTATGTGGCTACCAGAAAATTTTACATAGCATATGTGGCTCATATTTTTTCAGACACAGATGTAGATGGAAAAACACATCTCGGGTCAAGCATCCTTAAATCTGCATCCATAGGATTCACACTGACAGTTTACTGTTTTTCCATAGAATCAAATCACAACCTCATCCCTTTCTTAGTCATGTATATATCCCAGTTGTTCCCCAAAAACATCTGCTTTGAGGCTGAGCTGCACTGAGCTGAGCACAGAGACAGGGGTTCAAGGGAACAGCTATTCCAGTACAGAAAGAAGGTTTGGGTTTTATGGGCTCCAAAACTAACAATGGAAAACGATAGAAGCAACAGTGAGCAGGAGGAAGTGGAGAGGAAGGGTCTTTGGAGGGCTATATGAGCTTCCCAGATCTCGGGTCAAGCATCCTTAAATCTGCATCCATAGGATTCACACTGACAATTTATTATTTTTCCATAGAATCAAATCACAACCTCATCCCTTTCTTACTTCTTAGTCATGTATATATCCCAGTTGTTCCCCTAAAACATTTGCTTTGAGGCTGAGCTGCACTGAGCTGAGCACAGAGACAGGAATTCAAGGGAACAGCTATCCCAGTACAGAAAGAAGGTTTGGGTTTTATGGACTCCAAAACTAACAATGGAAAATGATAGAAGCAACAGTGAGCAGGAGGAAGTGGAGAGGAAGGGTCTTTGGAGGGCTATATGAGCTTCCCAGTAAATGTCAACATCTCAGCTTACTTCAACCCTAGTCGGGAACTGTGGTATAGATACTGTGTTAGTCTAAGTCATCTAACTAAATACTCCCTTGGCAGCAAATCTGAGTTAGTTGTTAAATTAAAGACTTGTCCTTGGAAAAAATGAACCATCAGGTCCTGTTCAGGAGTAGTTTGCATTTTCAAGAATGTCATCCCAAGAGAAAGACTTTCTTAATAGCAGATTCATTGTGACTCACAATCTGACTGGCGTGCTGCAGTCCATGGGGTCACCAAGAGTCAGACACAACGGAGCAATTGAACAACAACAACAGAACCTGAAGAACAACTTTAACTCGTCTGAGAGGCTTGGGCTTAAACATGGGTTGAGGGGGGAAGACAAGATACAGTGTTCCCATGGTTTTGTGTTCTTTAAGCAAATTANATAGCAGATTCATTGTGACTCACAATCTGACTGGCGTGCTGCAGTCCATGGGGTCACCAAGAGTCAGACACAACGGAGCAATTGAACAACAACAACAGAACCTGAAGAACAACTTTAACTCGTCTGAGAGGCTTGGGCTTAAACATGGGTTGAGGGGGGAAGACAAGATACAGTGTTCCCATGGTTTTGTGTTCTTTAAGCAAATTAGCAAGCAAACATTCAGCCAAGACTCTTTTGAAAGATTTTCTAATAAAGAATAATAAAAAAATATTATTGCCACTTGTGGATATTCAGGATTACATGTTTTGCCAAGAGTAATAAATTGAGTTCACCCGTTTATTCTTTCCCCTCCAGACAGTTCACTTCTTATTGGCACACACAGCAGGTTCTCACTGTGGCAAAGGATTTGTTGTTTCGGCAATCATGTCTTTTCCACCTTCACCATCACTAGAGTGTGGCCTGACCAGAGATCATTAGGTGAATCATCTCCCTGCCACCTCCACCCACCCTGCTTTCAAGAGGCGCTGTCCCCATGCAGCGACAGGAATATGGAACAAGGGCTTTCAGACCGCTCTGTCATCTCCCTGACCATCTGGAGCTTCTGGCCAGTACTGAGGTTACAAGCTTGGGCTCAGCTGTTTCCTTCATAAGCTTGGCATTAGCTTCAAGAAAGCGAGTCATTTTGTGACTTTCTCTGTGTGTGTGTGTGTGTGTGTGTGTGTGTGTGTGTGTGTGTGCCATGCTTAGTCACTCAGTTGTGTCTGACTCTTTGCAACTCCACCTAACCCACCAGGCTCCTTGTCCGTGGAATTTTCCAGACAAAAATACTGGAGTGGGTTGTGATTCCCTTCTCCAGGGGAATCTTCCCAACCCAGGGATCAAACCCATGTCTCTTATATCTCCTGCACTAGCAGTGGATTCTCTACCACTGCACCACCTAGGAAGCCCTTAAACACATAAAACAGATGGACTTAACATACTTGATCATAATATCAGGGGCAAGAAAGATTGTCATTCATTGTCCTGTGGAAAAATCTAGAAAATATAACCTAGGGTGACCACCCACTCCAGTTTGTGTCTATTTTCATGGTATAATTATTAATATAGCCCTCTTTAATTTCCCCAAATGCCCCCATTTGAACCATAAAGTATATGGCACCCTGCAGAACCTGCAAAATAAGATGAGCAAAATAACTGGGCACGTGACCCACTCAGTCCCACTGCCTCACTTCTATCAATCACACTCATAAAAGCTGTGTATGCGAAACAAATGCTGCATAACCATAATTATGATTTCCATCGGGAAGTGACCATTGGTTAGGAAATGGAGTTCTTTTTATTGGAGAAGTGTAGGGCTAGCCAGAGGTTAATGGGGACAAAAACAGGCTGGCCTAGAATCCTTGATAGATGAATACTGATTTGCATGGTGAAGGTTAAGTGCTGTGTGGGCTGCCAAAGGAAATGCAGGCATCTCAGAACTATTCTGGATAAACAGAAAGGTCAGAACAGGAACAAGGGCAATCTGCACTATGCTCCCACACCTGTCCTCAGAGGGTGACATGGTCACCTCTTCAGGGGCCAAGCTCCTAAGTGCTCAACAGCTCACCTAATGTTGACAGCCTGGTAAGAGTAACAGGAAATGGTGAAACACACGTTTTTGCAGTCCAATCATCCTTGCCACGGCCAACATTTGGGGCAGAAGTCTAAACACCTAACACGAGGCGTAGCCTGGTCAAATGGACACTTGCTGGAAACAGCCGGCGCCACTGCGCTGTGCATTCTACCTGAGAACCGCTGCTACTGGCAAAGCCCAGCGAGGTCTGACCCTACCCCAGTGCCTGACATGGTCTTCCTCCAGGTCCTGGAATGACTGAGCCCTTCCCTTCTGCCAGGCGATCAGTGCAGAAGGTAACTTCTTAGAGTGGTCTTCTGGACAACCCTATTTAAAGAACCATCCTCCTGAGAGACTGTCTGTCAAGTCTTCAATGTCTTTCCCTCATTATATGTCACAAGGTAGAGCTAGAGCTATCTAGTTTGTTTGTTTCCTTCCTTATTGTTTGTCTTCCCCTCGAGAACAAACTCCATGAGCACAGTGGCTCTTATTCTTGTTAGCCCTTATATCACTCTGACAGTACGTGGAACCTGGTGTTTATTAAGTGAGGAGATGGATGGATGCATGCATGCATGGTGTTTATAGGGCAATGACCACAATGATCCCCAATGGCAGATAGTTGTACCAAAGTTACCTTATCAACTTCATCCTTATGGAGTCAAAAAAAAAAAAAAAAAACCAAATATGAAATAGCATGGCTGAAGGAGCTCCTTGGGGGATACCCAGCACAAGCCCAGTAAGACTGCAAATTACACAAAGCCCAGAAAAATTCATCCACCACTCCCAGCTCTCTAAGCCTTCATTCATGACAACAAAATGAAATGTTGNAAAAAAAAAAAAAAAAACCAAATATGAAATAGCATGGCTGAAGGAGCTCCTTGGGGGATACCCAGCACAAGCCCAGTAAGACTGCAAATTACACAAAGCCCAGAAAAATTCATCCACCACTCCCAGCTCTCTAAGCCTTCATTCATGACAACAAAATGAAATGTTGGTGAGGGGAGGGCTGAGATACTTCCCAGAGAAGTCATGGAAAAAGACTTATTGGGAATTCCCTGGCAGTCCAGTGTTTAGGACTCTATGCTGTCACTGCCAAGGGCCCAGGTTCAATTCCTGGTCAGTGAATTAAGATCCCAAAAACTGTATAGCAATGGCCAAAAGAAAAAACAAGACATTGAGGAAAGAAGAGGGAAGAGGGACTTAAGGAGGCTGGTAGGGATAAATAGACCAATGTCCGAATGAATCAGGTTTGTGGTCTATTCTGAACACATTTGCTGCACCCTCCATCCTCCACTCTGCAATGCAGGTGGACAGACTGCCTAAATCTTAGAAAGTTACTTAATCCCTAAACTTTAATTTTCTCATCTGGAAAATGAGAAGAGGGGATTACCCCTCCAGCTACTACAATGAGTGAGCAGATGAAGAAGGCTTGGAACACTAACAAGCAGGGTAGTTTGGTGCGGATGCAGAAAATTTCCAAGGACAAATGCAGTTATCCATCAAATTACACCAAGATGCCCTTCCGCCTGAGGAGGGGAAAGTGCTAGTAATGAGAAGGGTCATCCTACTTGTTCCCTGAAACTGAAAAAGCATTAGGTTTTAAGATGTGAGGTTTTCCTAAGAAGGAAAAGCAATTTAATCACGCATCAGTACAAAAGTATTCTGTCTTCTATCAGGAATTTATGGAAGAAAATGTTAAAGTGATGGCACCTCAGCAAGGCTGAGTAACAAACTGGGGTTCGTGTCTGCTGAACAGAGTTAAGGGCACTTCACCCAGTCTATATTTTCAGGATGAATCATCAAAAGACTATGAGATTGGGGGTCAGGAAAGGCAAGGGGGAGGGGGTTCAACTATCCAGTTTACTCAACTGATTTCTACATACTTGCTTTTGGAGAGTACTGTCTGAAGTACTGCCTCCAGAGCTACCTTTAATTTCATAATAGTAATAATTTCCATGCTACAGTGACAAATGCTCCAAGGTTCAAAGTGATATGACAGTAATAGTTATTACAAATAGCACATGAACCCAACAATATAGTTTTACTCAAGTATAAAGGGGATTTCTTTATCTGATCATAGAATTACAAACTGAATTATCTCTAATATAGGAAATACTATATTTGTGGAAAAATGACTTTTCAATTTTGTTTAAAATTTAGTTTTCACATTTGAATAATGGGAAATGGAATGGCATCTTTCCTCCCAAATTTTGCCATATGATTCATTTACCTATATGTATTTAGAGGAATTCCTGATGTGGGTATATTTTTTATCTGTTCTTTCAGATGTGCTTATTCATGACTTAACATGCAATAGAGTAAATAAAATTTCAAAAATCTCAGTAGAGAAGCTCAGTTAGGACCTAGATCCTAGATCCTAACTGACGTGACCTAGATCCACGTCAAAATTATCATGCTATGCTGTCGCTTCAGTCACGTCTGACTCTTGCGCCCCTATGGGCTGCCAGTCTCCTCTAACCACGATGGTTTCCAAGCAAGAATACTGGCGTGAGCTGTCGCTTCCTTCTCTAGGGGACCTTCTCTATCCAGGGATCAGCGCTGTGCCTCCTGCATTGGCAGGTGGATTCTCTACCACCGGGCCACCAGAAAAGCCCAGACTCACCAGCACTTTCCCTTTAAAGGCTTTCTTCAGTGTGATACACTTAGGCTCAGAAGACGCTTCACACTGAGTACGTTTTTCAGGGTTGTTTGTAGATGACTAACCAATCCTTGACCATGGCTCCTAGTATGAGCTCCTTAGTGCAAAATTCAGGCTTAAATTGAAGAAAGTAGAGAAAACCACTGGACTATTCAGGTATGACCTAAATCTAATCCTTTACAATTATACAGTGGAGGTGACAAATAGATTCAAGGGATTAGATCTGGTAGACAGAATGCCTGAAGAACTATGGATGGAGGTTCATAACATTGTACAGGAGGCAGTGATCAAAATCATCTCAAAGAAAAAGAAATGCAAGAAGGCAGAGTGGTTGTCTGAGGAGGCCTTACAAATAGCTGAAAAAAGAAGTGAGAGGCAAAGGAAAAATGGAAAGATATAACCAACTGAATGCAGAGTTTCAGAGAATAGCAGGGAGAGATAAGAAAACCTTCAGTGAACAATGCAAAGAAATAGAGGGAAACAGTAGAATGGGAAGAACTAGAGCTCTCCAGGAAAATTGGAGAGAGCAAGGGAACGTTTCATGCAAAGACAGGCATGATGGACAGAAACAGCAGGGACCTAAGAGAAGCAGAAGAGATTAAGAAGCAGTGGCAAGAATATCAGAAGAACTGCACACAAACAGTCTTAATGACCCAGATAACCCAGAGTGTGAAATCAAGTGGGCCTTAGGAAGTACTATTATGAACAAAACTAGTGGAGGTGATGGAATTCCAGCTGAGTTATTGCAAATCCTAAAAGATGATGCTGTTAAAGTGTTGCACTTAATTCGGAAGGCTCAGCAGTGGCCAAAGGACTGGAAAAGGTCAGTTTTCATTTCAATTCCAAAGAAAGGCAATGCCAGAGAATGTTCAAACTACCGTACAACTCATTTCCCATTCTAGTAGGCTTATGCTCAAAATCCTTCAAGTTAAGCTTCAATAATAGGTGAATCAAAAACCTCCAGATGTACAAGCTAGATTTAGAAAAAGCAGAGTAACCAGAGATCAAATTGCCAACATCCATTGGATCACAGAGAAAGCAAGGGAATTCCAGAAAAAAAAATAATCTACTTCTGCTTTATTGACTATACTAAAGCCTTTGACTGTGTGGATCACAACAAACTGAAAAATTCTTACAGATCAAAATACCAGACCACCTTACCTGCCTCCTGAAAAACCTGCATGCAGGTGAAGAAGCAACAGTTAGAACCAGATATGGAAAAACTGACTGGTTCAAAATAAGGAAAGGAGCACATAGAGGCTATATATTGTCACCCTGCTTATTAAACTTAAATGCAGACTGTGTCATTTGAAATGCCAGGGTGGATGAATCACAGGCTGAATAAAGATTGCCAGGAGAAATATCAACAACCTCAGATATGCAGGTGATACCACACCACTCTAATGGCAGAAAGCAAAGAGGAACTAAAGAGCCTGTTGCTGAGAATGAAAGAGGAGAGTAAAAAGCTGGCTTAAAATTCAACATTCAAAAAACTAAGATCATGGAATCTGGTTCTATTACTTCAAGGCAAATAGATGGGGAAAAAGTGGAAGCCGTGACAGATTTTGTTTTCTTGGGCTCAAAAATCAAATCTGTGGAGAGTGACTGCAGCCACGAAATTAAAAGCAGCTTGCTCCTTGGAAGAAAGGCTATGACCAATCTAGACAGCATATTAAAAAGCAGAGACATCACTTTGCCGACAAAGGTCCATATGGTCAGAGTTACGGATTTTCCAGTAGTCACGTATGGACATGAGAGTTGGACCATAAAGAAGGTTGAGTGCCAAAGAACTGATACTTTCAAACTGCAGTGCTACAGAAGACTCTTGAAAGTCCCTTGGACCGCAAGGAGATTAAACCAGTCACTTCTAAAGGAAATCAATCCTGAATATTCATTGGAAGGGCTAATGCTGAGGCTGAAGCTCTAGTCCTTTGGCCACCTGATGTGAAGAGCAGACACTGATGCTGGGAGAGATTAAGGGCAAGGAGGAGAAGCGGGTAACAGAGGATGAGATGGTTGGATGGCATCACCTACTCAATGGACACGAGCTTTAGCAAACTCTGGGAGTTTGTGAAGGACAAGAAGCTTGCAGTCCATGCGGTCGCAAAGAGTTGGACACCACTTATTAACTGAAAAACAACAACAAGCCAATCCTTGGTCAATCACCCTGATTATTTTCACTCCCAAGCCCTGGGACTCATGACTGGACCTACAAGTGCTACAACTCATACCCTTGCTTGAGTGTGTAATGAATGCTTCCCTGCCTCTGCGTGACAATGACTTTATCCCCTTCTGCTCCTGGAAACCTTTTCATTTGTATTTTTTTCTATACGTTACAGAAGATTCGTTAATAAAGACAGTTCACAAAAAATGTCCATCTATTGGAATGAGGAAAAGGCAAGTTGAATATATAATCCCACCCTGGGGTTAACCTAGGGCCAAGCCAAAGTTTGCAATCCCAGATATTCACTCCAATCATCTTAATGTTTCAATAACATGATGTAGCTCTTATTTTAAAAAAAAAAAAAGACAGAGGTTATTTTTCTTTCCTAGCTACACTATTTAGAATTGTTAAAAGTTTTAATTTCATAATAAACAGTAACTTACCTATTTGACATTTTATTCCAGTTATTTTCTTAAATTGTTTTCATGCCTATTTTTCCATTTGTAAAACTAACAAGGCACACCCACATACAAACTTTGGAAAATACAGAAAAGTATCAAAACAAAGTAAAAATTCATTCAGAATCCCACCATCTCAAATTGCACAGCATTGCATTCTGATGGATTTTCTTCCTTTTTTTGTCTTTCAGTTTATTTTAGGGTAAATAAACAAACTGGTTCAGAATCAAATTAAAATCCCTGCTGCACTGTAATCCTTTGCTGAAAGAGAAGTCACAAAAGAAAGTTTAGCTCCACTTACAAGACCTGCCTCTGGACCACCAGAAGAATATCATCTCTTCTAATATACATATTTTAAGCATCTTTTCTGTACTAAACATTTGGCTGTGTACAAGGAACAGAGATAAGCCACTCCGTGTCTGCACAGTCACCTGCAGGAGACAGAGAATTGAACAGACTGTGCGGGTGAAATGCCCACGATAAGAAGAAGCCCGGAGGACAAGGAACAGCCAATTTTCCTGGGTGGGATGGCACTGGGCTTGAGTCTCAAAGAACTAGGAGAAATTAGTTAGGTAGTGAGAAATTTATAATACATGCCGCAGAGCTGGAGACAGCAGCTAGAGCAAAACCTTAGCAGTAGAGAGACCAGCAGATTCAGGATCTGCCAGTCAGTCTGTGCAGTGGGGCAATGAAAAGTTATCAACCAGAAATGTGGTCAACTCAGTAACTTCCTCCTAAGGTTTTGAGAAACCAAATTTCTTTTATCTGGATCAATTTGTGTCAAAAGTCAAGGCACTGGCATCAAGACAATATTGATCTTCTGCACGTGAAGCTATGACCTATGGACTTTCCCCAAGGCCCCCCTGGAATTGAATCAATCATTTTTAAGGGTGGCCAATGTCCAAGTTGATTGAAGACATTTACTAAATGCCAACTTAGAAAGGAAGCAATCTCGATCAGGTTTGTTTGGTTTTTTTTTTAGATGAAATCTATCAGTCTAATCATCTACAGAGGTAAAATCTACTTAGTGAAAAAGCACTGCTTCCTAAATTATCCATTTTAATAAAAAGACATGTAGAGGCAAAAGAATGAATAGTGTATGTTTCCTCTAACATAGGTGTGGATGCATGCCTTTATTTATCTCCATGCAGTCCTTATCTGCACCAGCCTCTGGTCAGAGCTCACGCCACATGCTGATGTCACTTACAAAAGCAGCGATGGATGACTAATGGGACACGTTAGACTGGGGATGGCAAACAGGCTTCATTTCACTTGCCAGATCTTGCTGGTGGGTAGTGACTGCCTACCAACCAAGGATCAGCAAACACTTCCTGTAAAGGGCAAGACAGTAGCTATTTTAGGATATGTTGCCATACAGTCTCTATGGCAACAACTCAACTCTGCTGTTAGAGTGTGAAAGCAACCTCAGATAATACACAAACCAATGGGCACGACTGTGTCCCAATAAAACTTTATTTACAAAAACAGGTAGTGGGCCAGGTTTGGTCTGCTGACTCCCAGCCAAAAGCACTGAAGGAAGAAACGCCCCAGCCTGCATCTTAGCCAACTGATGAGGGTGGGGACACAAACTGCAATCACTGTATTTTAGTGACTCTGTTTGGGGGTTGAAACTTGGAAATGAGACAGATTAGTTCTAATTCTGACTTTCTAATTTACCAGGTAATTTCAAGACAATCTAACTTCTTATATTGGTTAGTGTTCTTGGTTGCAAATAACAGAATCCCTCTGGTTAGTTTAAGGTTTAAAGACATGAACCACACACCAGGATCAACACAATAACTCAGAAGTTTTCTATCACAAACACCTAGAGAACCAGATGCCTCCACCGTTGTGCTGGCCCCTGGATCCTTCACCACCTCAGGTTGCTCACTTTCGTGTTCAAGTGTCAGTATTACGCATATGAATAACAAAGTCTAAGTCACATATCTGCTCCTCAGTTGAAGAGAACAACTGGGAAATGTAGATTTTGGATTCTGTCATGAGAAAACAGTTCTCACAATATAGGAAACCATCCAAAACATTAAACTGTGCACAAAAGATGCTGGACAACCTTGGCTGACAGAAGCCCACTATATCTCCCAGTCTGGATTTCTTTCACTCTAAAATTGGCAAAGCTGTTGTTGTACCAAACTGCTCAGTAATGCAATTTATAGGTGATGTAGATGTTTAACTTCTAAAACAAGGAAAAATATTTTACTCTGATATAATTGGTCATTTTTAAGCTTCCTAGGATTCCAACTTAATGTGTGAGCAGCTGTTGGAACATATATAAATACACAGCTTAAAACCTAATTTTATCACTGATTCTTACTTGTAATTCATTACTTTATTTTCATCCCACCTCTAAAAATAGATTCCCCATACACTGAGAGGTAGACTAAATTGGGGAAAACACAACTAATTTTAATAACAACATTAATAACAAGAGCCTTCCCAGTCATACTCTTACTATATACAGAAAAACAACTGATGGCGTTTTGCTCACCTTGCAGTTTTTTAATCTTTCTCTCCCTTATTTCTTTACTAAGTAAAGCCGGCCAGAGGCCTGGCACCTCGTGTGTCCCCTCTGTAGCCCCGGCAAGTGTCCTTTACACCTTGATAGCTTTATCACCTGCAGTCAGCCTCTCCCGTAAGCCAGACAGGCATATTATTGGAAGCCGGTGTGTCGGCTCCTTGCACGCGTTTATTGCTCTTCTCATCTTTGTCTACAAAGGAGGATCCTCTTTTATGGTTGTGGGGATAATTGATTCACTAGACTTCCTCGGGTCTGTCAGAAAGCGTCTCACCTTATTACAATTGGCAAGCTTCTCGCGCAATTCAAGCAGTGGGGTTATTTTCCAGACTTGGGGAAAGCTTCCCTCCTCTCACTTTTTCATGCGGGTTTCTCTTAACTAACTCCCTGCACAGAGGAACCTCCATTCCTGTCATCAGTCTTTACCACTTTGGTGATAAGTTCATCACATGGGCCTCCTCCTTTTGGTCTCCCCAAGAGCTCTTCTAGAGCACATTTCATCTAATCCAGAAACCAGTTGCTGACATTTTTTCAAAGCAAAAATATATTAAATGTTAATATTTGCTCCTCACAATCAACTTTTTCTTTACCCAGGACCCTGCTCAGTCCTGTCCGCCTCTTTGGACCCCACAGACTCCTCGGTCCACAGGATTGTCTTGGCAAGAATACTGGAGTGGGCTTGCCATTTCCTTCTCCAAGGGATCTTCCTGACCCTAGGATTGAACCTGAATCTCTTACATCTCCTGCACTGCAGGCAGATTCCTTATCGCCGAGCTACCAGGGAGGCCTACCCATGGAGAACTCACTCCATTTATTTAAAGACATAACAAAGTTTCTTCCAAATCATCTGTCTTGTTCATTACTGTATCCCCAGCAACAAGTTGGGTCTGGCATAGGGGTCCTCAGCAAATACTTGTTGAATTGATAAAAAATTGAAAAAGTTAATCTTAAATGTGTAGATACCATGTTTCAGATTGTCCATCTGGGCCTTTATATTCTATGGCACAAACACCCCTGGTATCCAGTCTTAAATAAAAATATCAACTCCAGCAAAAGAAGTAGAAATTGCCATCACGTCTTTTCTTAAAATAAGAGAAACAGAAAATTGCTCACCAAAGGTCCAGTTAGTTAGGACATTATATTTGTGGGTTCACTAAATGTAGCATAGCCATTTCCTTTGCTTTAAATGAAATAAAGAGGGTCAGGAAGGTTTGGTCTGTTCCTCCCACCCCCAGGCTGTTAAGCTAACTCTTAGATAACAAATCACTCTCTGGTCAGTTTTTGAGCCACTGGATGTAGAGAGAGATATATATAGCTTGTATATGTAGGATATACACTGTTCTTTTCATTGCACTTTTTGAAATACAATATTTCTAATACCTGGGTTATTTATGAAAATACATGAAGATGGGTTAATACACAAAATGTTGTTTATATGTGCAAAATATACCAACAGAGAAAGAACCCATAGCTTTAATCAGCTTCTCAAATAAGTTAGTGACCCAAAAAAGTTCCAACCTAAATGTGAAATCTAGCTATATCTGGTTTTTCTGCTTGGCGCAGCCCTGCCTAAGGTAGTTTGAGAGGAACTGGTAGGGAATAGCATTTCTAGCTTTTCTGGGAACTCTATAATTTGGTAGTCTAGTTAGCATCATAGACTCAAGATGTTAACTAACTTAAACTATGTTCTGGAAGGCCATGTGCAAAAAATTATGAATCTAAATCAGTCAGATTAAAAAAACAACCTAAGATGAAATTTAATCTATACTGAAAAATTCTACCCAAAGTGCCAAATTCTGCTGCATGTTGCATACAACACCCAAAATTGGGATCATATAAATAGAAAACCACTTCTATATCCTTACAATGGAATATTACTCAATTACAGTAGGGATGAACATATACTGATACATGCTACAAAATGAAAAATTATACTCGGTGAAAGAATCCAGTCACAAAAGACCACATATCTTGTGATTCCATTTATACAAAATGTCTGGAATAGGCAAATCCATACTAACAAAAAGTAGATTGGTAGTTGCCTAGGGCTGGAGGGTTGAAGGGAAATGCTAAAGGGTACATGGTTTCTTTTGGGGGAGATGAGAATATTCTAAAATTGATTGCACTGATAGTTATACAATCTGGGGAACATACTAAAAAACATTTAATTGTACATATTAACTAGGTGAATCATGTGATATATTAATTGTATCTCAATAAACCCATTACAGAATAGAAAGAAGAAATTTTCTCCATATCAGAAAAAAAAAATAGAAAACCACATCAAAAAAGCCAAAAGCTGAAAACACAGTATGGCGTGTATAAGGTGTGTATTTCAGTCCTTGCTGATGGCACAGGGTGGAATTGTTATAGGATCTGCTGGAAATCAAATGACTCTCCAAGAATAGGGTAGGACATTTTAATGTAAAAATTCAAGTAATGCAAGAGAACTGAATGTCCAGAAAATAAAAGCCAACAGATCCATACTCAAGAATGGTAGTCCTTTCAAGTAAATACAGGTAAGCTCTTCTCATAGGCACTCTGAACCCTTTCTGGTTCCCAAGTGGTGTGAGTTTTGTCTCTGCAACCCATACGAGTTGCAGATATTCATCTCAGCTTACTCTTTACAGTCTGGATCACTGTACTTTCTCACTTGAGGCAGAGGAAATGTGCACGGTGCTTCTTTCCCACATTCCTCACCAACATACAGCTTCCAACGAAGTCACCTGCTTTACCTGGGGTTGAAACATACCTTTTACATATCCAAGTTCCCAGCCAAGATGTACTTCTTAAGAGATATATTATCTATAAAGACTGCAGAAGCACAGAGCCAGGCTTCTAAACTTTTTAATAAAATCTAAAACAACAGAGAATCTATTGCTTTTAATGCCATATCAGAATATAAGTATTTCTCCAAATAGAGTACATTTTTTAAAATAAAAGTTCAGAGGGAAAAACTTTTTTTTCTAAACAGAGAAAACTAAGCACAAAATGCAGTATCTCTTCCAGAAAAAAAAAAAAAAAAAAAAAAAACANGTGAAAGTGAAGTCGCTCAGTCATGTCCAACTCTTCGTGACCCCATGGACTGCAGCCTGCCAGGCTCCTCTCTCCATGGGGTTTTCCAGGCAAGAGTACTGGAGTAGGGTGCCATTATCTTTTCCAAAAAAAAAAAAAAAAAAAAAAAACCTAGGTGTCATACTGGAAGGTGGGGAGCAAGTTCTCCCCAAGAGAATACGACAGAGGACAACTACTTTTTGATTTGAAGGACAGCAGGCAGGTAGAAAGAAAATGGGGACATGCAGCACTGAAATGGTCTTCACTGAGAAAGGGAGAACTTCGGGAAGTATTATTTGGATAATTAGCCCAAACAAAGTATTTCCTGGGTAGAATGAGGTTTTACATTTTCATTTACCCAGAAAATTGCCTTAAATTTCCATTTCGTGCTACAAATATCGATATGGGCAAAGCTATTTACTGGTGGTTTCACTGGTGTGGGGCGGGGGTGGTGGCGGGGCGTGGTGGCAATAGACAAATGACTGAAGAGTGAGCTGAGAATGGAAAGTTTCTAACAGCACTAAACAATCATTCCGCCTAACCTAATGTTGGAAGCATAATTTTATAAGTGGAATATTTCTACAGCATCCGTAAAATTCAAGAAAAAATAATAAAGGTGAGTATTAAAAAATAAAGCTAACCAGGTATCATTTCATTTTACATAAAATGGAGATTGCATTCCCAGCTGGGCTGAAGTTAAGACAGCTATTTCCATTTACTATGCCCCTTAAAGCAGTTTTAAAAGTATCAGCCTCTCTGCTCAATTGTAAAATGCCTGCTAGTTTTTGAAGGAGTGCTTTGGAGGGTGAGAAAGATTCAACTCTGAAATGGCTAAAAGACAGTTTTATGAATCTCACTGTGTCTACAAGATGAAGTATTCAGGCCGTTATCATGTGCTTATATTTCCAGGATATGAACAGGCAGCTCCTGACTCGGTATTGATGACTGCTTACTATGCTGGCACCTTTTGTGCCTCACAATAGGTAACAAGTCTGCAAAACCACTCTCAGTAGCAGCAAAGGCAGCTGTTAAAATTACACTGTTCCTGCATTCAACCCACCCCCTCCGGTTGTGAGCCTTGCGAGTATTGTTAAGAAGTCATCTTACCTGATCCCTGTTGATGAGCTTTATATATATATATATATATATATATATATATATATATATACACACATACATACATATACATATATGTATGTATATATATATATACACACACGTGTAGTCTTCTGGAAATATCACTGAGGCATGTTGCCAGGCTTCTATTATTAGCAGGAATTNCCTGTTGATGAGCTTTATATATATATATATATATATATATATATATATACACACATACATACATATACATATATGTATGTATATATATATATACACACACGTGTAGTCTTCTGGAAATATCACTGAGGCATGTTGCCAGGCTTCTATTATTAGCAGGAATTCCACCTCTTGTGAAGCAACAGAAGCCAAGCCATTACAGCTTATAGACCACCCCCCCCGCAACAAATACCACCTATTAGACCGTCAATCTCCCATTGGGTTAGAAAAGGCTGAAATTTGCATGCATATAGAGTTTAACCAGAAACATTCATTTCCTGTAGAAGAGGACATCTCAAGGTGGTAAAAATCAAAAGTTTTCCATTCCCAACCCATTTGCCTCTTGTACACAGTCCATCTCCCTAGCCTGCTACCCAGCAGCCCACCAGAATCATGAGGGTCCATCCAGATTGGGTTTACTATTACCCTAGAGGAACTGGGCACCTCACATTTTGCCAGAAGAAGAACTTTCAGAGCAGGAGGCTTTCTGTCATGAAACCAGGGTCCTTGGGGTTAAGAGCAAGGATTCAGCAAAACACCTCATAGAAATCTTTGTCTATTGCCTAGAGGTTAGATGCCCAGAAAGCCACATTTAAGAGATGTGGGTCTAGGAATTCTCTCACATTTTTATTTGAAATCTATGTTTATCTTCTGGGGATGCTGTAACAAATTGCCATATATTGGTTGGCTTAAAGCAATGGAAAGATATCCTCTCACAGTTCCAGAGGCCAGAAGTCAGAAATTAAGTCTCCAAGGGAGAATCTGTTCTCTGCATCATCCAGCTGCTGGCGGCCACCAGCATTCCTTGATTTGTGTCCACATCTTTCTAATCTCTGCCTCCATGATCAAGAAACTTTTCTATCTGTCCTATCTCCCCTTGCCTCTCTTATAAGGACATTTGTGGTGGCACTATAGGGCTCACTCAGGTAATGCAGGATAATCTCATCTCAAGATTTCTTAACAATGATATCTGCAAATAGCCTCTTTCCAAATATGGTACCATTCACACATTCCAGGGATTAGGATTTGCTAAGAATCTGCCTTCAGTGCAGGAGACCAGGGTTTGATCCCTGGGTCGGGAAGATCTCCTGGAGGAGGAAATGGCAAGCCACTCCAGTATTCTTGCCTGGAGAATTCCATGAACAGAGAAGCCTGGTGGGCTACAGTCTAAGGAGTCGCAAAGTGTCAGACACGATTGAGTGACTAACACGCAACATTACCCAATGCTTTCATCCTTGAGTAGCCATGGGTTTTGAAAGTGCAACTGGTGCAACTGCTGACTAACACAGGGCTGTTAGTTTATTTAACATTTTCCTCTAATCTGTGCCAAAAAGTTTGGGCTTTTTTTTTTTCTTCTTTTTTGGTGCATTGGTGCTAGAAGACATGAATAAATCTGGCCTTTCTTATCTTCCCTTTAACCCTGCCACTCTCCTTTATCCTCTCACCAATCATCTTCCCTTTGCCCAACATACTGACTTTACTCAGAAGGGGAACCTATAATTTCACTTGTCTCTCTTCAAGTGAGTAGGCAAGAAAAGGAAGAAGAACCCCTATGCTACAATGACTCAGCCTCGCTCTCACTCCACTGCCTTTAAGAACAAAAAGGCTTTTTGTGTATCACAGTCTGTTTCCTCTTTGTTGGCCTCCTTTCTTCTGTATTCTCAGATGAACCTGGCTAACAAAATGTGGCTGCCCTGCTGTTTGAGCCCACTGCTCTGCCAGCTCTTGGCTGAGGTGAGGACTGGTAGATAACTAAGGTTAGGAGACAATTTAAGGCTGCATCTCCCTGCAAAAAAAAAAAAAAAAAAAACCTGGCAAAGAATAAACCCTAAAGGATGTTGTCCAAATTTTATCATCTTCCAAAATCTGTGACTACCTGAAATTTGAATTCAAGGTCTAGCCTTGCTTTCTAACATTCACATTGCAACAAAGAAGACAGGAAGAATGATAAAACAGCCCTGTATTCTGAGCACATGTAATTTAACATGAATTCAACTTAATGCACTGAGCTGAGGGTAGGGAGAAAGAGAGAACATTCAATCATGGGGATGTTTCCACCTGCCATTCCACTCAGTGAGCATATGCTCCAATGAGCATGAGACAGAGACGTTAATCTCTATTTCCTCAGTTTGGCCTCACTTTCCTAGTGAGTATAAGCTTCCTACTACACTGTGCAAAATTCTAGAATTGAAAGATATATATTGTCTTGCCACGTGATCTGTAAAAACAACCCAACCACTTTATTATAAATGCACACATAACATGCATTTATAAAACAGTATATATACTATGACATTTATTGCTGTTTATGGATGTCTTTATTTTCAAGGGTAATTTTGACAATTCAAGAGTTTTCACTGACTTTATCACCTTGATAGTTACACCTTAACTGTGACAAAAGAAGGGATGAAATAGCTAGAAGTAAAAGATACTCTAGGTGATATCACACAGTTAAGTGCTTTTTGTGACAATCTTTATAAGACCTCTGATGCAGAAGTAGTTTGGGGGTCATTTCATCCATAATATAGTCTGTATCAGTCAGGATAGGCTGATAAGCGGTAGTAACATACATCCCCAAAATCCCAGTGTATTAAAAAACATCCAGGGTTTGTCTCTGCTCACACTACGTGTCTATTGTGGGTCAGTCGTGGTTCTGCTAGGCACCATGTTCATTCAGGGCCCAGGCTGACCACACACTGACACTTGTTGTGGCAAACAGAAAACAGACATAGCAAACCATGCCCTTTCCCTTAAACTTCTTCCTGGAAGTGGCAGATGTCACTTCTACTCACATCTCAGTGGCCAGAACAAGTCATGTGATCGCTCTTACGCGGGTCAATAGATGTGTAACTCCTGTAGCAAGAGGAGACGGCATTATTTGGCAGACTTTTGAAGATTCCCTTCACTATTTCCCCAATCAATTCTCAGGACCTCAAAATACCCTTCAAAGTAGACTATTTTACTTCGGGTCAGTTCTAAATACTAGAAAGTTGTTCCTTCAGATGGTTACACATCGATTTCCTTGGAGTTTCTGCCCATTGGTCCCTGATTCATGCTTTGTCAGTCAAGACAAATTTAGTTAATTTCCATGGGACAGCTCCTCAAAGAACAGAAACACCCAAGCCCTTCAACTGTTTCTCACAAACTATGGTATTTGAGCTTTCCTTGATAATTTTATTTTCCCAACTCTCTATTCTAATAATAAACTCCTTATCATTTTCTCTGTCTCTAGAACTTCTTACGCATTTGGCTCCTAGCAGTGTGTTTTTACCATCAAATTCACTTCACTGGGTTCAAACGCCTGTCACCATGTTGGCGGTCTCCCTCCCAAAAGCCGATGAACAAGATTCAGCAAGAAGATACACGGTTATGGCACCCTAGGTATCCGTGTTCCATGGCACTGTTTGTACCTCATTAGTAAACATTTTCTTTAAATTATCTTGGATACTCATTAAATATTATCAGCTACTTAGAACCAAAGGATAATTATGAGTTTAATGAAGCGTGCACCAGCTTGCTCAAGTCTAACGTTTGTTTCTCTGCTGGGACCCCATTTTACTTTGCACTTATCCTTCAGCAAAGCTACTCAACAAAGTCACTTTGGCAATAAGAAGTATTTAATTAGATTAATGAATTTTTATCGCCTCTCCTAGGGATTAGGCTTGTTAAATCCTGGCGACCAAAGAACAACAGATTTTTTATTACTGAATGTTTAGGGATGCACCGGTTGTGCTGCAATGGCGGTCCTCATAAGGCAGGCTGCTCTGGGCAGTTCTACCTGGCATCCCTCGGTAGACCAGGGATATTTGGCAGAGACAACTCGTGCCTTCAGTGAAATCACAGAAATCAAAATGCAAATGAAATCACACGCACACCAGTCAAGGCTTTAGGCGGCTTTCTGTCAGAGCTGCTGACTTATGGTGCCCTGACAAAATCTGCCCCTCTTCCTCTGTCTGCAAGTGTTTGAGAGGAAAGGGAAGAGCCTGTAACCAGTACAGCCAGCTCTTCGGGAGGGCATGAGCGTTCACTGATATTCTTGTAAGTCATTGGTATGAGGACTTGAAGTAAGGCAGGAGGGGTGGATTTTTTCAGAACAGTTGTGTTTTCAAGATGTTAAGCGACATACATATGTAAAACAATTTGGTGTCTTTCTTAAGTGATGCTTTGAATGCTGGCAATATCTTTCATCTAGAAACTTCAAAGCACTTTTAAGAAAAAAACACGTTTCTCCCCATCACGTTCCTAGGAGTCAGTTTTCAAGCACCAACATCCCCACTTAATACATGGGAAAACTGAGGCACAAAGCATAGGATTGGTTACGCACAATGCATATCATAACAAAAGAACAGCTTTGTGCTGACAAGACTGATGTTCTTTCAGAAGCATTAAATCCAAACAGAATCACACAATCCTCTCTCAGAGTTTTAAGGTGATGATGCAGGAAAAGAAAAAGAAACAAGTATGGGGGCTAAAAGAAGATGGGAGACTTCCTGGGGTGATAAATTTTTGATCAGAGCAGAGAGAGAGAAACAGACCTGGAGATGCTGAAAGTCAGCTTTGTGGCAGTAGGGAGGAAAATTAAAATATAAAGAATGGTATTCCTAAATTTAGTCAATTTGTGAACATTCAGGATTTGCTACACAACATACACATGACCATACCATCTATTACCCAAATTGGGACATTTTTGAGCGAGAAAGCCGATGCCATTAATCATTACACTAATTCTACCTCTCTCATTTCTTTGCAATTAGCCTAGAAATCAAGGTTTTCCAGTCTTTTAAATAAGTGCTCTCACTTAAAAACTGTCCAAGTGTTACGAAAAGGCTTACATGTTGATCAGGAACCAGGAGAGAAGATGAACATGGTGATGGGTTTGCAGGAACTACAAAACTGTGAACCAGACTGACGGCCTTTTTCTTTTCCAAGAGCAGTCTCCTTTTCTAACACTTCAGGTAAAAGAAATACCGCTTGAGGAGAGATTGCGCAAAGCTCATTTACAATTTAATTCCTCTCTTCTTTCTGATTATTTAAAAAAAAAACCCAACGTTCTCTGCTGCTCATGTTTAGCTGACTGGGCTAAAGCAGTCACAAAGAAGGCGGCATTCAAGAACTGTCCCTGTAGACACAGACATTTATCACCACACTATCAATAGTTTAGGTCCGTATAGAGGGAACTGGACTGGACCCCTCTACAAAGGAAGAGTCCCCTTCCAGCACTTATCTTGGTAAGTTGGCTAATGGAAAGAGTGCTGCGGAGGGGGGATCTTTTGTTCTATTTCAAGACCCAGAGTAAGAACACACATGCCGCCTCTAGACCAGTTCAGTTCAACAGAACTTTCTGAGATAATGAAAATGTTCTATATCTGCACAGTTGGATCCAATAGCCACTCACCCCCAACAAAAAGTCATGTGTGGCTAGTGGCTATCATGTTTGACAATACAAATCTAGACACTCAAATGTATATACAGACCACTTTGTTCTGAGATGGCACTAGGGGTAAAGAACCTGCCTGCCAACACAGGAGACACAAGGGATGCAGGTTCAATCCCTGGGTCAGGAAGATTCCCCTGGAGGAAGCCATGGCAACCCACTCCAGCATTCTCTCCTGGAAAATTCCAAGGATAGAGGAGCCTGGGGTGGGCTACAGTCCATGGGGTCACAAAGAGTCAGACACCACTGAGCGTGAATACACACACACACACACACACACACACACACACACTTTGTTTTCTAGGAATCAGCATATGCTGCACATCTTCAAGCTTCTAACAGCTAAGAACAGCTTTGCAAACTGGCAACCATTTTGTCTTTATTTAGAGGAGTCTAGTCTGGCTTCAGCCATCAAGAAGGAGTGATGGGACATTTCTTTGCTATGGTGACAGCCCCAATCAGAGTAATGATTGAGTGGTGGAGGCTCTGGGGCCCACATCCTCACCTTCAAAGACAGACTCCCAAGAGAGGAAATAAAGCAGTGTACACACACCTAGAGAGTAGAGACATGTGGATCTGCCAAAGCCCGAGATGTTCATGCAAGAGACTTAAGGCTAGCTTTCTTTTCTTTCATCTGCAGTTAAGACACAGTTTAAAATAGCTGAGTGACTGCCTTTGTGCTAATATTACTGAACCCTGTGTTTCAGTGACAGGTCTGATCCACCAAGGTAGCAGGATCTGTCTGGGTTTGGAGGACTCTCCCTCCAGAGAAGTCAGCTAAGTGACTAAGGATTTTGAGCATTTTCCCACTCCTTTTAGAAACAACTCTGGTGTCAGACTACCCCCTGCTGGAAAGAGGAGGAATTAAAAACTGGGTACCTCAAAAAAGGACCACCGCCTCCTCTTTCCTACGTAAGTGTTGCATTTTACTCACGGTTCAGGAGACTGTCATGATGCAGGTTGGATAAAATTACAAGGCACCAGCTTTGGTCACATCCTTTCATTTCTTCCAGATCTTGAGGCGACACAGCACCGCAGAGGTGACCCCACCAAGGGTAAGACTTGGACTCATTTCTGTACCTTTTGAACGGCTTACCCTTCCTTACAGGATCTACTGAATTTATAAGGGACTAGCACATGTTTTATGGAAAATCAAAGCTCAACAAACCATAGGGGAGTTTACATTAATGCAGCTCACACACTCCACACACACAAGAAATCAATCCAACCCATGCACGTCACCCAACATAACATCCTTCACTCACCAAACCATGCCACACATGCAGTTATGTTATGGGGCCATTTGGCACTAACCCATATTTGCAATATCAATACAAATGCTTCCCTGTTAAGGCATAGTTAAAGGACAAATGTTCTTCCTAAAGTCCAAAGTAAAGTCAACTGAATTTTTGCATACTTCTGACTTACAGAGTCATGATATGCACTGAATTCATTACAAACTCAGAAACAAACACTGAATTTAACTTTCTTAACTACTTAACCCTTATTTAACTATTCTATTTTTTAGAATCTTGACATTTTCTGGATCTATTTTTCCCACTTCCAAAATGGAGTTAAGATACAGAATTAAATATAAACTCACTTGAGTTAGGAAGACTTCATCTTATTACATCCTTACCACAGAGGAGCCACAGCTTAGGACTTCATCAGAATAACCACAGTCAGCATATAAAATACTCTTCAGCCCCATTTCTATGGCCCTTGCCCCTGGCCTTGAAATGATAAGCCAGAAGCACTGACACTAGCGGGGAGGGACAGGCCACGCTGAGGGAGAGACACCAGTGTTCTGTACACAGTCAGAGAGAACCTACCACCAGTTAATAAAAATTGGATGAATTTCCCATTTTATTCATCTTCCTTGTCTTCATGACAATTACGCTTTGACAATTCTGGACCACAACTACAGAAACCTTAGCCTCCTTTAAACCAAATCTAGTTTCTGAGAAAATGACACATTGCTAGATAATGACACATCACGTGTCCTGTCATCCAATCTGCAGCCGGGTCTGAACGGGACCGACGAGGAATGAAGTCCTGCACCTCTTATAAGGCTGCCCGGTTGCTAATGGACCCCTCATGGGGTGCGCAGCCCTGAGCTCCGCACGGTCCTGGGAGACAGCTTACCTCATCCTCACTGGGGCCTGTGCTCCCGGAAGGAGGGATGGAGGGAGGGCACCTGATAACAATCAGGCCATAAGGCAAAGGACAAGACCAAGGCTGACTTTATAGTCACTCTCTCTCTAAAGTGAGGAGAAGTCACCATAGGTTGTCAGTCACGCTCAACACTCTTGAACGTTGGGAAATTCAGAACCTCGAGATGGCCAAGGGCTTCCCTGATGGTTCAAGTGGTAAAGAATTCACCTGCCAATGCAGGAGACGCAGGAGATGTGGGTTCGATCCCTCGGTCAGGAAGATCCCCTGGAGAAGGGAATGGCAATCCACTCCAATATTCTTGCCTGGAAAATCCCATGACAGAGGAGGCTGGTGGGCTACAGTCTATGGGGTCGCAGAAGAGTTGGACGTGACTGAGCATGTAATGGACGGGATGGAGGACGGGCAGCTCTCTCTAACATGTGCTGGCCCCTCTTGGCTTTTCTCTTGTTTGGACCTTCACCTTGGACCCAGCTCATTAACCTCATGGGCACATACCTGGGTGTATCCTGAATGCTCCAGTGACCCTGTTCCTATGACAGAGTCATCTGGAGAGTTTGACACTGCAACTCAGAAGGCTCCATATGCATATAAAGGTATTCCTGGGGACATGGTCATTTTGTCATTTGGTTATAAACTGACTGACAAGTAATAAAACCAGAAAAGAAGGCTTAAGCAATCAGGTGGGGAAAATGCTGAAATCAGCCCCCTCCCACATTCAGAAAGTGGCTCATCCTTGGCTGATGCAGGCACAGGTAGGCTGGGGGTGGGGAGTGAATCTTTTCCTTTCTTTCACTTTTATCTCCTTTGATATAAAGTGAGAATAGGAATATCTGCTTTTCTGACAAAGGTATTATGTTCATGCTTAGAAAACACCTGGATGGTACAAACTGATAGGTGTTGCTAGAGCGACAAGGTGTTGCAGGAACAGACAAGCCTGGCCACAGCCAACCACCCATTACCCAGGACGCTGGTGGTACCTTCGAGGACTCTGCTTGCACTCGGGCACCAGACCTATTCACATGCCCTTCTTCCTTCTAGATGGATATTCTATCACTAAAATGAGGAAGAGGTGCAGGTGACAGTGTGTGCCCAGAGCAAACGCTGACAGCCAGGAGAAGCAGGGCCCCTGAAGCGCATGGTCAGCCTCACCCATGGGACCCTGCAGGCCTGCCTGTTGTGACGAAAAGGCACCCACAGTAGCGAGCTACAACTCATTTCCCACCAGGAACTTTTCATTAATGAAGGTTTTACATCTCTCCAAACATTAAACAAGGCTTTCATTTGTTAAAAACTACCCATCCAAAGAAGGAAGCAACTGGAAGAGAAAATATTGTATTTATCTCTTTAAGATCCAGGAGTGACAGTAAAGAGATATACTGTTAAGGTATTTCTATAGAAATTCTAAAGATAAATTTAAAGTCATGAAATGAATAGATCACTGGCTAACTGATCTGTTTTGGCTGCCTTGATGACTGATGCAGATCAACCTGGTTTTAGCTAGAACGTTTAATTGGCTTTTTTAAGATTGTGGATTCAGATCAAGAATCATCTGAGTCATGGTTCAGTTCATACAGTCTTTACTAAACTCCCTCTCTGGGGATGACAACTGACATTTATTGCACTTTTAGCATGAGCCAGGCACCAGGCTGGCACTTTATGTGCATGAACACATTTAGGGCCCAGCATAGCCTTGCAAGGTGGGATTCACAACTGTCCATCAGTTACAGATGAGGAAATGAGGAACCTGACCACAGTTACCTAGCAAACATGAGCAGAGTCAGGACTGGATTCGCAAATGGAATCCAGTTATCAATAATACACAAAGAAGTATATGTGTGTGTATTCAGGGATTCAGAGTTGTGGTACTTTAGAAATGTGGGTAACCATTTCTGGACCTTCAGAAGGAAGGGGCAGCCAATCCACACATACTACATGCAATCTATCTTATGCAGTCTATCCTAACAACTAAAGCAGGTCCGGTTCATTCGGTTTTATTTACCCATATCCAATATAATGAAAATTTAACAGATTGAAGCTTTTTGATACAACCGTTATATATAAACACTGTATAATACTACATATATTAACAAAGGTGTCTTAATGCCCCACACCAGATTTTGACAAACCCCATCCCTGAAATCTGATTTAGTATTGCTGGTTTCTGATTTAAAACCAAAAATAATTCCAAGCCAATAAATCTGTATAGAGAAGAAGACTGAGAAAACAAGCCAGGCTCTGAGCATCTTCATGCTCTGATACTACAGATAGGAGAGGAATCAGATATTAAGTTTCCACTCCCTTGGCTGTACCCAGTGTCAACGGGCCCATCTCTTTCCCTGTGACAGGGATGATGTTAATTTCTCCAGAGTCACGTGCGAAGTGACCAGGGGAAGAAACACAATCAATTCACCCCGAAATTGGTAGTGGAAAGGAAATCCCACAGATCGCTTAGAACTCAGCTTTGGACAACATCTATTCTGCTTGGCACTGAGAAATTTTTTTAAAAGAGAGGAAAGGGGAGAAGGATAAAGTGGAAATCTAATTTTGAGAAATAAGGATTAAAGGTTCCATTATTCATGCTGTTTTCGCTGTATAGATTGAGTTAACAACATGTGATTTTACTGGATGAAAATGTGGGCCCCATGCAAGGCGAGCGCAGTGCAGATCAGTCCCCACCGTGACCATAATGAGCGAGGGTTAGTGTCTCATCGGCGGGAGGCTGTAAACAGTCCTGGGTTTTGAGCTAGTATAATAAGTGGAGATTGTTCCTGGACTTACTGGGGAGCACAGATAGTTTCTGCCACAGGAAAAGCAACTCCCCCCTGGGGCAGAGAGGCGCAGCATCGCTGTCTCCCTGCTTATCTGCTTGTCATGTGCGAATTGGGGTCCCCAAAGTGCAGAGTCCCCACAGGGGGCGGGACTGCAGGCTCCTCCGAGTTGGCTGCCTGCCTCCGTTTATTTATTTGTCCTGTCTCCGCGCGGTTTTGTCAATACTTGCGAAGTTGGTATTTGTACCCTACCACCCTCCACCACCCCCTTCCTTTCTAAAGCGTTGGGGGTTAAGCAAAGGACACCCTGAGAATCCCGGGTGTGGATCAATCTATTGTGATGGGACTAAGAGGAGACAAACAGCTAATAAATTCATTTCTGAGCCCTGTAATGATCACCACCCACACCACCCTCACCAAGCCCAGATCAGCAGCTCAAGACAGGCAGATGCAAACAGTGTGTGGTAGCCTGTTCATCTGAATCTCATGTTGGTGCTAGCTGGCAGGAAAAATGGGGCTTTAACTTTCACATGACTTGTTGTCCTGTACTACAAAACAAGGGATTCCCTGGTAGCTCAGCTGGTAAAACGATCTGCTTGCAAAGGAGGAGAGTCTGGTTCGATTCCTGGGTCAGGAAGAGCTCCTGGAGAAGGGATAGGCCCCCCACTCCAGTATTCTTGGGTTTCCCTGGGAGCTCAGCTGGTAAAACGATCTGCCTGCAAAGGAGGAGACTCTGGTTCGATTCCTGGGTCAGGAAGAGCTCCTGGAGAAGGGATAGGCCCCCTACTCCAGTATTCTCGGGCTCCCCTGGGGGCTCAACTGGTAAAACGATCTGCTTGCAAAGGAGACTCTGGTTCGATTCCTGGGTCAGGAAGAGCTCCTGGAGAAGGGATAGGCCCCCACTCCAGTATTCTCGGGCTCCCCTGGGGGCCCAGTCAGTAAAGAATCCTCCTGCAAGGCAGGAGACCTGGGTTTGATCTCTGGGTTGGATAGATCCCCTAGAGGAGGGCATGGCAACCCACTCCAGTATTCTTGTCTGGAGAATCCCCATGGACAAGGAGCCTGGTGGGCTGCGGTTCATAGGGTCGCAAAGAGTCAAACACTACTGAGCAACTAAGCACAGCACAGCACAGCAAAGGGAAATTTTACTCTCTCAAAGCTGTTGCTGGCTATTGGCTACACACCATCTAAAACTAACGACTTGCTCACTGCCTGATATTTACCATGAAAAAGTCTGCATCTTATCGTTAGTGTGAAGATCAGATCAGGCAAGAACCATCCATGGATGTGAAATCTAAAGGAAATCTCCATGCAGGGCAAGATATTCTTAAAGTGCCTACTCACAGACTGCTTATTAGTTGCAAGGGGGAAGTATGGTAGCTATAAAATGGAACAACCAGAAAATATCTTGACTGAGGACCAAAATTTGCATCACCAAGGAGGGGAGATGTCCATTGTTTGCACAACACTACCTAGGGAACATTTCCACCAAGAGTATGTAGCCTGCATCCAACCAGGAGGAAACTTCTGACAAAATGAGAAACGTTCCATTAAAAAAAGATGGAGGGCTGTATTCTTTCAAAATGCCAATGTCAAAAGGACAAAGAAAGGCTCTGGAAATGTTCTAAATTAAAGGAAGCTAAAGAGATGTGACAACTAATTGCAATATTTGACCCAAGACTGGATCTCGTACTGAGGGGGAAAAAGCTATAATGGCCATTACTAGGCCAATTAATAAAATTAAAATATGGACACTAGCTTAGACAAAAAGTATTATGGCAACATTAAATTTCCTGAAGCTGATAGTTGTACTGTGGTTATGTAAGAAAATATCCCTGTGCTAAGAATACACTCGGAAGTGTTTAGGGATAAAGGACCATAATATATGTAAATTACCCTTAAATGGTCCAGAAAAACTAGTCTGAGTATATGTACATTTACATATATCATATCAGAGAGTATAAATATATGTACAAGTAACGAGAGTGCAAATAATGCAGCATATGGGCGAAAATGTTAACAATAGGTAAATATGGCCAGAGACTTTACAGTGTTCTTTATATTCTCCTAATTTTTGCAAGTTTTCCATATGTTTGAAATTATTTCCCAACTAAAAAGATTTGTCTTAATGTTTAATTAAGGCTTCAATTCAGCACCACATTGCTCTCATTTATTTCATTTAAATAGACGCTCAATCCATAGGAAACTGTAAGAGACACATTGGAACATTTTAATCAGTTGCTTCCTTACTCTGAGTTTATCTGTTCTACCATAACGAACACATCCTGGACTCAAAATCTTCCCCAATCCCTAACCAATAAAGGCGCTATTGATGGCAGTCAAGATCTGTCCTGACAAATTTTCACACGTAAATGAAAGTCAATAAAACAAAACTGTATGCTACCTTAAGCCAAATACCTTTCAACACTAAGAATTCTAAAGCTATTCTACATTTGCAAATTTCCAATTATGCTCAAATATATCTTTCTGCAGTATCACAACACAGAAAGAAAATACCCAAGGTATTGCATTCTGAAAATAGTCAATCTAAAATATACAAGAATATGTAGAAATATATTGCTGTAAGTTACATCACCACTTCCCTTTTACTTAACAATGTGTATAATATTTCTTTATGAACAGCCCACAAATATCCAAGCAGTTGGTAACTCAATCCAGACTTTTACTTAGTTGTAGGACCTGAATAAAAATCTTGTTTTTCTATCTGTTCTGTTTCTGATCTCACAGTTTGATGAAGAGATTGTGATTTACCAAAAGTTGCAGCCAATTAGGTTAAGAGGAGGAGGCTGTTGTTCCCAGGAAGCATTCCTCCTCACCAACATAGTAGCTGTTTTCAGCCCCATATCAGTTGTTTAGAATGGTGGGATTTGTATACACAGTACTATAAATAAAATAGTATACAGAGGGCTTCCCTGGTGGCTCAAACAGTAAAGAATCTGCCTGTAATCTGTCCACGTCTTCTAGTCATTCTCACCAGGAGAGTTGGGCTAACGTAAGATAGTCTACCCTTGTTGGATGTGTCAATATAATTAGTAGGGGACAAAAGAGGATACAAAACTTGGTTAAAGAGAAATGTGAATTTTCTTAGTAAGACAGTTATGAGAAAGAATCAAAGATGGGAAGGATGGATGTTGTATAGATGGAAGGAAATTGAGTCTTAACAAAACAAGATTTGGAAGCATGCAGTCCATTAATCAGCAAGTGACCTTTCTTCCTCACACTTTTCCTCCTCTAAACACTGGGTGATGCCTTTTACCCCTACTTAACTTTGCACCCTCAGGGTGAGAACGAGGACCTCAATGAGTAAAAGCAGGTTTTCCAACTGCACTCTGTGAATAATAAAAGTAAACACTGCACAGCATGGGAGGCTGTGAGATAGGGTTTATGGAGCACCTCTTGCATTCCGGGCACTGCAGANTGCAAGTTTTCCATATGTTTGAAATTATTTCCCAACTAAAAAGATTTGTCTTAATGTTTAATTAAGGCTTCAATTCAGCACCACATTGCTCTCATTTATTTCATTTAAATAGACGCTCAATCCATAGGAAACTGTAAGAGACACATTGGAACATTTTAATCAGTTGCTTCCTTACTCTGAGTTTATCTGTTCTACCATAACGAACACATCCTGGACTCAAAATCTTCCCCAATCCCTAACCAATAAAGGCGCTATTGATGGCAGTCAAGATCTGTCCTGACAAATTTTCACACGTAAATGAAAGTCAATAAAACAAAACTGTATGCTACCTTAAGCCAAATACCTTTCAACACTAAGAATTCTAAAGCTATTCTACATTTGCAAATTTCCAATTATGCTCAAATATATCTTTCTGCAGTATCACAACACAGAAAGAAAATACCCAAGGTATTGCATTCTGAAAATAGTCAATCTAAAATATACAAGAATATGTAGAAATATATTGCTGTAAGTTACATCACCACTTCCCTTTTACTTAACAATGTGTATAATATTTCTTTATGAACAGCCCACAAATATCCAAGCAGTTTGTAACTCAATCCAGACTTTTACTTAGTTGTAGGACCTGAATAAAAATCTTGTTTTTCTATCTGTTCTGTTTCTGATCTCACAGTTTGATGAAGAGATTGTGATTTACCAAAAGTTGCAGCCAATTAGGTTAAGAGGAGGAGGCTGTTGTTCCCAGGAAGCATTCCTCCTCACCAACATAGTAGCTGTTTTCAGCCCCATATCAGTTGTTTAGAATGGTGGGATTTGTATACACAGTACTATAAATAAAATAGTATACAGAGGGCTTCCCTGGTGGCTCAAACAGTAAAGAATCTGCCTGTAATCTGTCCACGTCTTCTAGTCATTCTCACCAGGAGAGTTGGGCTAACGTAAGATAGTCTACCCTTGTTGGATGTGTCAATATAATTAGTAGGGGACAAAAGAGGATACAAAACTTGGTTAAAGAGAAATGTGAATTTTCTTAGTAAGACAGTTATGAGAAAGAATCAAAGATGGGAAGGATGGATGTTGTATAGATGGAAGGAAATTGAGTCTTAACAAAACAAGATTTGGAAGCATGCAGTCCATTAATCAGCAAGTGACCTTTCTTCCTCACACTTTTCCTCCTCTAAACACTGGGTGATGCCTTTTACCCCTCCTTAACTTTGCACCCTCAGGGTGAGAACGAGGACCTCAATGAGTAAAAGCAGGTTTTCCAACTGCACTCTGTGAATAATAAAAGTAAACACTGCACAGCATGGGAGGCTGTGAGATAGGGTTTATGGAGCACCTCCTGCATTCCGGGCACTGCAGAAGCACTTCGCCTTTAATCCCAAGCACAGCCCTTAAAGTGGGCACTATTATTACCTCCATTTTACAGAAGAGGAAATTGAGAAAGTAGCTTGGCCAGAGCTGCACAGTGAGTGAGTGGCGGGGCTGGCAGTGGAGCCCGAGCAGCCAGCTGGGAGTCTGCCAGAGCCTCACGCCCGCAGAGCACCCTTCAAGCGCCGCACTGCAGGCTTGCGGCTTGGAGCCAAAGAAGCTGAGATGAGCCAATTCATTCCTACAGGAGATCAACCCTGAATATTCACTGGAAGGACTGAGGCTGAAGCCGAAGCCCCAGCGCTTTGGCCTCCTGATGTGAAGAACTGACTCAGTGGAAAAGACCCTGATGCTGGGAGAGACTGAAGGCAGGAGGAGAAAGCGATGACAGAGGATGAGATGCTTGGATGGCATCACCGACTTAATGGGCGTGAGTTTGAACAAACTCTGGGAGATGGTGAAGGACAGGGAAGTCTGGTATGCTACAGTTCATGGGGCCGCAAAGAGTCAGACAGGACTTAGCAACTGAACCACAAAATGTCTTGTAAAGGTGAAATGCTTACATTTTGGTCCCTGTCAGCTGGTCCCCCTGTGTTTGATCTCAGCTTCCCTCGCTGCCGGCTCCCAGCCCATGGACGTCGCCTATCTCTTCCCTCTTCCAGAAAAAAGGAAGGAAGTGGCATCATGGTGTATGGCAATGGCCCTTTGATACACCACATGCTGGGATTGGCCCTTCACTTCACACCTTGTATCTCATTTAATCAGCATAGTCTCCCTGTGAGGTTGCTTTTTTTTTTTTTTTTTAATCCCTATTTAATGGTTGAGGAAACAGGAGCCCAAAACAGTTCAATAGCTTGCTTCTGTCTGCCTCCAGAGCCTATAATCTTTTCACTAAATTGTGCTGATTCCACCCTCAATCTGAAAGACAAATGCTGTAGGTAAGATTTCACTAGGAAGCATTTCAAGATCTCAGAAGCTAAGAGGCCAGGTCCTTGACTGGCAATAGATGCTCAGGAGAAAACCCCTTTCAAAGAGAGTTTTTCTTTTGTAAATTAAAAATCTTCTGAAAAATAATGAGTCCTGCCAAACCTACAAAGAGAGTCATTTCACCCAAAATTCACCTGAGTCTGTATTTCTATTTCAACAAATGATGCAAAATCAATTGTATTGGTATGAAATATGCTACATCACACCAACTAAAATGTGGAGTCTGAATTTCCCCTGGATATGTGACGTGAACCTTTCCTCTGCCCTAAGTTTCCAGAATGACCCCAAGGAAAAGGGTGGCTGCTCTGAAGTGTGAGGGACAGCTTGGGTTGGTTCCACAGCTGATAGATGTCAAGTTCCCCTCAAGAGATTGAGAAAAATCCAAACAAATGTAAAGAAATAGAAATTGAACTCTTTGTATGCCTGGTTATAATGACTGATGCCTGGGGACTCTTTGACAAGGAAATTAAAAATCATCTACATTTCATGGTTTAGTGAAAGGAGCACTAACTTTTGAATTAAGGGTTGGCTCAGCCGAATGGCAACCCACTCCAGTGTTCTTGCCTGGAGAATCCCAGAGACGGGGGAGCCTGGTGGGCTGCCGTCTATAGGGTCGCACAGAGTCGGACACGACTGAAGCAACTTAGCAGCAGCAGCAGCAGCAGCAGCCTCTTACCAGCTGTGTGACCTTGAACAATCTGCTTAACCTCTCTGTGCTTCCATATTTTCACTGACATTTCTCTTGCTTGACAATATATAAGGATGCAGGTGGAAGGGCCTGGGATGTATGCTACCCCCCACCCCACCCCTGCAAATTCCTTATTCTCTCCTCTTAGAATAGCTTCCCCAGAGTCCTCTAAACCAGTTTTTCCCAAACACTAGTATGCAAAGAATCACTCAGAACTCTTTTTAAAGTAAACATTCCCTTGCTCTGCTGCAGTTGCTCAGAGGCAAGACTGAGACGCCTGCAGTCCCACAACTGGCCAACTGCTAAAACCCCACACTGAGGAAGACTGCCCAAGTATCATCCTTCCTGTGGCCAAAACACAGTCAAACTGAACATCCCCAAATTAAATACATGACCCAACATTTCGTGCTTTGTATATAAAATCGATGCTACCTTTCAACAGGTTCCACATCTGAAGACTCAACCAACCATGGATCGAATATACTCAGGGGGGAGAAAATTTCCAGAAAGTTCCAAGAAGCAAAACTAGAATTTGCTGTCAGACAGCTATTTACATAAAATTTACATTGTATTTACCATTATTTGCATAGCATTTATGCTGTATTAGGTATTATAAGTAATCTAGAGATTATTTAAAATATACTGGAGGATGCTTGTAGGTTATATGTAAATGCTATGCCACTTTATATAAGGGATTTGGGTATCTGAGGAATTCAGTATTAGGG
This sequence comes from Oreotragus oreotragus, assembly GCA_006410675.1. NCBI lineage: Eukaryota > Metazoa > Chordata > Mammalia > Artiodactyla > Bovidae > Oreotragus > Oreotragus oreotragus. The sequence continues at coordinate 5,226 of SJYX01009223.1, read as the reverse complement.
TAGTCCTGCAACCAGTCCCCCCTGATAGATACCGAGGGATGACTCTCTACCTGTCTGCGTTGGTCAGTACACCCAATAGTCCCTGCTTGCTTCATGCTGAAGAGTTTCCTGTGACATTCGGGCACACTGGCTGGCAGAATGTACTGCCAGTTCCACAGCACCCTCCCTGTCTGGCCAGATTTATGCCACCATCAGCTGCTTCCAAAAACTTAAATTATGCTTCAGACAGTCTGAGTAAAGGGGACCTTGAGGCAGAAAAAGTTAAGTGAGAACTGGAAACACTTCATGACAATTAAAGTGTTTTGAAATGACTTTCACTTCTCCTAAGTATTTTAAAGAAATATTATTACCCACCTCAATGCCTGGGATGTTTTGCTGATATCGCTATTTAGGAAATATACATATAGCTGTTAGTGAAAGCCTAGCGTTATCTGGATCATCAAATTCTGTACCCAAAATGTGTTTCATTTTGGCCAAAGATGTTTGTGGTTATTTGCTTGACAAAAATAGCTGGTAAATTAACATAGTCAACCTCATGGACTTCCTCTTTCTTCCATTTCCCTCCTAACTGGTGAGAATGAAAATAAATAGTAACAAGTCCACTACAAGCCCAGGAAGATGAGGCGGAAGAGGGGAGAGAATGTAGAATAGATTCCTCCTTACTACAAAAGCAACATGCATGGTGTTTCCATGTGTGCAGCTGCAGAACAGGTACCAGTTACTTATATTTCCAGATCCTCATCTTGACTGGGGATTAAATCAATACACTGAAACCAGCAGCATAAACCAAAAGGGACCATGCAAAATCTTGGCCATGGGTACCAGCACTTAAACCACTTACTTGTCCACTGTTGAGCAATGCCCTCCATCATTGATTGTTCTCAACTCCAAGAGATTTATAGGTCAGCAGATCAGCTGCTATGTGATGATTAACCTAGGTCTCTATAATCAGTGTCTATGGCAAGGAAATGCAGTGGTCCCATCAAAGAAAACAAATAGCCCTTGTAAGACTCTAAGCCACATAGAATCTGTCTCATAATAACTTACAATTTCTCCTCCTCTCTCCTTCTCCCTCTTTCTCCTCTTTCCGTCCCCTTTTCTCTTTTCTTCTCTTTCACATACTTTTCCAACAGAAATTCGTCTTATTCCAAAATCAGCACAACTACTTCTCTTTGTGTTCAACCCCAGTGCATTCTCATCGCCATTCCTGAAATAATAGCCTAAAAGGACAACTTGTTGCTGCAGGACAAAGGCACAGCATGAAAAAGAAAATGAGGACTGAGCGCTCTTGAAAATTTCAGAAGTCTGCTAAAGTAAGCCATCTATACATCTTAGTCAAGCGCAGAGCTCCCCCTAATGGCCAGACCAGGAAGCGGGGTGTGGGGGAAGGGAGCACCGGAAGTTTTATACTGTCCTGTATTTCCTTCAAAACAAAACAAATCAAGCCACGTCTCAAGTGCTAATCTTGTTCAGGATAATCTTGCCTTCCTTTTACCCTTTCACCTCTACCCACACACCGTGCCCAGCAGGCTCGATCGGCGTTATAATCTCACTTGTCAAGGTCACCTGGCAATGACGGGGTGCCCCCCACCTCCCCTTACCCCCCACCCCGCGTCCACCAATAAGGCGCGTGCCTGGGGCGCCGTGAAGAGCTTTCACATCAAACCGGGCTCTGAAAGCGGCTCCTCGTCATAAGTGCCAGACTGTCACTGTGGACTNTCACTTGCCAAGGTCACCCGGCAATGACGGGGTGCCCCCCACCTCCCCTTACCCCCCACCCCGCGTCCACCAATAAGGCGCGTGCCTGGGGCGCCGTGAAGAGCTTTCACATCAAACCGGGCTCTGAAAGCGGCTCCTCGTCATAAGTGCCAGACTGTCACTGTGGACTCTGGGGACCTGTTTGAAAAATTATGTTTTTGGTCCTGAATTAAAGGATTGCATTTCTCCTGAAGGCCAGCTGTTGGCTGACTCCAGTGCCAAGAAGACACTCTTCGAAGTGGCCTCCTGTGTTCCTTTAAATCGGCGCTAATCCTCTGCTTGAGAAGCAGCCAGCGAGTCTCTCACAGGGGTTTACTTGCTCACTGATAGGGAGGACCCTGGTATCTGCTCTGCTCAGGAACACCTTGAGAACCTGAGAACACGCAGAGCTCTCCCAACCCAGGACGATGGTCGTTTCCACATCAAAGGAAAAAGAGTATCATTTACTGAAGATGACAGAAGCCTCCGAGTCACTCAAAGTCTCATCCCAAGCAGAAGAAATGAGGCTATGGCCCCCAGCCAACCCTTCTTGGCCTTCATCCTCCTTTAGACTTGACTCCAGTCAGGTCTGAGGGACCTGAGTCCTGCCCCAGCACCCCCACATCCCGTGCTCCGTGACTAGGTGTTATCCACAGGCCCCTTCTCCACTCAGGTCCTCACAGAACATTTAAAACTCCCCTGCTTCCAGACTCACCTCCAGGATACAACACCAGGAAGGCACAAATCCTGAGGTACAAGCTAGAGGCCAATGAGCCTGGCCACATCAGGTTGGCCAGAGGGAGTTTATAAGGCCATGCGTGTTTCCAGAAATTCTGAAAGAATGATCAACATTTTAAAAATCGGGATATTTCAGACATTGAATGTGAAAGTGATAGTCGCTCAGTCATGTCCAACTCTTTGCAACCCCATGGACTGTAGCCTGCCAGGCTCCTCTGTCCATGGAATTCTCCAGGCAAGAATACTGCAGTGGGTAGCCATTCCCTTCTCCAGGGTATCTTCCCGACCCAGTGATCAAACCCCAGTCTTCTGCACTGCAGACAGATTCTTTACTGTCTGAGCCACCATTAATCGTTCTTAAAAGGAAGGCAAATGGCTGCCTGGACCCCAGGCCTACGCACTCACAGGTGCCAAGCCTCAGCTGGTTACCTGCTCTTGTCCAGCCCTCCCCAGTCAGCAGTCCATTCACAAGCTACTGGTCTGGCCCCTGAGGCATTGTGTTTACGACCATGAATTAATCAGATATATAACACATTAACACAGATTAGTTTATTTGGCATCTCTCCCAGGTAACATCTTAACCCAGCTAAAATGCCTAAGAAGTGGTTCTAATGAAATCTGATCATGGGAAGGTCAAGGCGGGTGGAAACATCCTGGCTTCACAAGGCTTTTCAGCACCCTTCCAGTTTCTCAGTGACAGTTGCGTGTATGCCACAGCACCAGCATAGGATCCACTTTGTACTATCTGGTTGATTTGCTCAAATTAGTTCCACGGGAGAATGAATAATAGAGAGCACAGACTAACCTTACATCTCTTTTGGAACAAAGCAGTCCATGCATAAGTAAATACAAAATTTTGAGATGGGCCTGAAANATCCACTTTGTACTATCTGGTTGATTTGCTCAAATTAGTTCCACGGGAGAATGAATAATAGAGAGCACAGACTAACCTTACATCTCTTTTGGAACAAAGCAGTCCATGCATAAGTAAATACAAAATTTTGAGATGGGCCTGAAAATAAACTCAGGTACAGGTCCTAAAAGAAATCCAAATAATTCATTCGTGTCTTTTTTGTGTTTTCCTTCCAATTGGTTTTTAAAGGAATTCATATTCATGGAATAAACTCAAAGATGTTGTCTTCAGGCAAATGCTGGGCTTTCAGCTAAGAAAAAGAATCTGGGCAGGCCAAGAGTTATCAGAATGTCAGTCACTGGGTTCAGGGACAGACAGCCAAAGATTTTCAGAGTAAGAAGAATTTTGAAAATTATGTTGAAAGAGAAACTGCAAGACTACTGTTTTATGTTTTGGTTTTTTTAAATAAGGGTTTGGTTGGGTGGATTTATTTACTCAGTCAATAGAAATAAAGAGGTGAATACAGACATCGATATGTACTGTGTAGGAAATATAAGTCCTACTTAAGAAGCTATGCCCTGTGGAATCTACCAAAATGTATTGTATCCCTATAAGTCTCCAGCCCAGAACTCAGCACCCTAGGCATCAGCTTAAATACTCAATGCCTGACTGTGTCCATGAAGCCAGGCTTCTCAGCCTATTATTAGACTACAGCTTGTCCTATTTTACCTGAAGGACTTTTCCAATTAGAATGTTGTAATCAGAAGTTAATCAGGCAGAACATTCATAACATTGTCTATAATTTTACCAGAAAAAATATATATTTATTCTATATATTAGATTTTTTTCAGTCTCTCTACTTTTCACAGCTTTCAAGCATTAAGCTTTGAGTTTTTAAGTTAAATGCAAATTTTTAAAATAGAAAAATGCTAGAAAATATCTTTTCATAAAAAATACTGGAAAGGCATTTTTTTTAATACTTTTTTGAATCCTCATCTTGGGTAAAACCTTCATTTTATCAGAATATTTTTTGTAATTTTATCCAAAATAGGTAAAAACACTAAAAACTGTTCATTAGAAATGTAATTTTTTAAAAGGTTGAATAATTCAGTTTCTACACTTTCCAAGACAGTTATGGGATGTATAATGAGCACTCATAATTATAAAAGAAATCTTAAAAATACTTAAAGAGAGTAAAATCTTTGACAATACCAGAAACTTACAATGAGTGTCTACTCAACACTCATTTCACAGATGAAGAAGCTGAAGCAATGTATGCTAGCGTGAATTGTCTAAAAAGTTACACCTCTTCTTAGAAGTAAAACCAGGGATAATTTCCAGTCTGTGATGCCCATCATTCCAGGCATCCTTCCTTGATTAGTGAGAGAAGATTCAACCATGTTGAATGTTCTGCATTAAGTTAAGGTGACCAGCAGAGTTAATAAAGCAAATATGCTCCCCCCCACAATGAATCCTGGTCCTTCTCATAATAAGAATTCACTGACCAAACCCAACATCAGTCTAGAAACAGGAATACTTGTTTACCCAACTGATATTTATTGCCACGCTTACCAGCATGCACAGGGCCCTCGACTAGGATCTGAAAGAATGACCAAAAAACGGAAAATTCCTCCCTGCCCTCCTGAAGCTTACAATCCTTAAAGCTTACTTCTCGTTAAAGGGAATAAGAAGTAAACGTGCTAAATAATTAGTAACCATTGCAAAATACCACAACGAAGCACAGGTAGGACAATGTGTCGCAGAATTAACTAAAGAACAAGACCAGATGAAGACAGGGTGGATCAGAAATGCCCTTCAGCCAAGGAGAGCTTGCCTTCAGTTCAGTTCACTCAGTCGTGTCCAACTCTTTGCGACCCCATGAATCGCAGCACGCCAGG
>SJYX01009222.1:20719-38482 GCA_006410675.1 Oreotragus oreotragus | reverse complement strand
CTAATTGAGTGAAGAAAGTTTAAGGAAGGAAAAAAACAGACAATATAGATGCAACTTGGCCCTTGACAACATAGGCAATGTGTCATTTTATATAGCTTAAACCTAATCATTGTTGCAAAAGAAAAATTTTGGAGTTGTCATGGCATTAAAGTGACTTTCATAAGCATTAGCACATTGAAACATATTAAAGAATAGAAGATTTATGTCTTTTTATTCAATGCTTAAGAAAAATCAGGCAAATGTTTTTGCTTTTGTTTATAGTGCCAATTATCTTGGTTTAATTTGTTCTCTTCCTGATTAAATCTAGACATACATAAAGATTGGATGAGAATGCATGTTCCTATTAAATGGTGCTTGAGGATGAGCAGAAATGATATATGGGGTTATTTTCATTAAACTGATATATGCTTATTGAAAAACATAAATATTATGTATTATGGCCAAAGGATTAAAAGTTATGCTTAATATATTTACCTATTATGTGAAATGCATGAGCAATTTAGTAAAGCACACATACAGAGTCTGTCATCATATTAAAGTCTGAGTTGTTCAAAGCAGAACCTCAATTTGATATGGGCATATCTAGTAAGTGGGGTCAGCATAATGATAACTCTGAGACTTCAAAGTAAATCTGATCAACAAATTTAATGTTCCCTTTGTGATTATTTATATTTGTGATGTGAGAATGAAAGAACAAGCCTATGTTTGTTTTATAAAATTTATACANTTTGATATGGGCATATCTAGTAAGTGGGGTCAGCATAATGATAACTCTGAGACTTCAAAGTAAATCTGATCAACAAATTTAATGTTCCCTTTGTGATTATTTATATTTGTGATGTGAGAATGAAAGAACAAGCCTATGTTTGTTTTATAAAATTTATACAATGGGATCACAAAAAAGGAGTAAAATCATGTTGCTGGCCAACAAATACTGACTATGAAAGTATTTTGGTTTCTAGTGCTAATGAACTTCATCTCATTAAGTAGCTGTGCTTAGTCACTCAGTCACGTTCAACTCTTTGCAACCCCATGGGCTATAGTCCGCCAAGCTCCTCTGTCCATGGGGATTCTCCAGGCAAGAATATTGTAGTGGCTTGCCATGTTCTTCTCCAGGGGATCTTCCCAACCCAGGGACTGAACCCAGGTCTCCCGCATTGCAGGCAGATTCTATATTGTCTGAGCCACCAGGGAAGCCTTTATTAAGCAGAAAAGCCACCAGTAAGAATACAACATCTTCTTCCAATGGATAGACTTAAAAGTATTTTAGCCACAAAGAAGAAACACCTTATTTCTTATAAAAGACCTTAAGGTATGCTTTTGATCCACAGATGGTGGATAGCACTATATGAAGTCGGAGAGCATGGGTCAACTGGTATGACCCCTATTAACTGAACTGCTTCTGAGAATTTGTATGACAGACTGACCCAGCTAGACCAGTGACTCTCAACTGGAGGTGATTTTTGCTCCTTCCACGGGACACTGGAAATATCTGCAGCCGTTTGATTGTCATTATTGGGGTGGGGGAGAAGGGGCATGCAACTGGTGTCTAGAAACCAGGGATGCCGCTAAGGATTCTACCATGCATAAAACAGTCCCTCACAACAAAAAATTATCTGGCTCAAAATGTCAACGGTACCAAGGGAGAGGAACTTTGAGCTGATCCACTGTTTCTTGTTGACAGTTGTGGTTGGGGTCTCACCTACCGATAAAAAGTATGGTCCAAGAAAAGCCTAATTGTATCCAGCACTAGCCAACTCTCACCCATCCTCAGTAACATGGGGGAGAAATTAGAGGTGGGATACATGAGTAAATGGAAATGCTTCTTTGTGAAGCTAACTTATTCTCTATTTTAAAGAATGCTCAGTTAACTCATGGGAGTATATTCAGCTACCAGGGTTATCTGAATTCAGGTACCTGTATTCAGGTAACAGAGTTATGTTCCCCCCACCCATAAATCAAATGTTGACTTAGGGTTCCTTCAGAAGAAGCAGAGAAGAGTTAAGATCCTCAATGGTGGAGAAAGGAACAGGTAGACTTAGGAGATCTGGGAAAAGTGAAAAGAGAGTAATTCATAAACTATGAAGGGCTGTTCATTTTTATCTTCAGCTGTGTCAAATTACTTATGTGCTTAATACTGTGTTATAATTCAAGTCCCTTCCAGTTATTATTCTATACGTTAGATACTTATTCTTTTCCATTCTTCCAGAGACATAAGAATTGTGAAAAGGTCATTTAAACAGATGTGTTTAAAGACAAGGATGTTGAGTAATGAGCAATGATAAAGATGGGTACTACAGTCTTGCCCACTTCCATGACAGACTATTTCCTTTTTAATCAAAGTAAAGAGAAGAGCGTCTGGCAGGTAGCAGGAGCTCAGTAAATGTTGGTTAGATGAACAAACGGTTCATCATCGAAAGCATCAACTCTCCCTTAATGCATTAATACCCTTCCTTTATTTTATGCAGTTGTTTTCAAGCCCAGACTTTTCCTTCTTCACAGCTTTTATCACATTCTTTTCTTCCTTTATCTTCTGAATGTGACTCTGAGAGAAGCACATTCATCCTTGCCTTGGTTTACTGATTGTTTCTCAAATCTTTAATATTAACATCCTTTGACCAACTTGCTGCCAAATTACTCCTTTTAAACATACCTCTTTGCATACTTTCTACTACTTTTAAAAAGTTGTTTTATCAATTTGATTTCACCAATTAGCTTGCAATTCTACAGTTTATTAAACAATTATATATTCTTTACAAAATCACTATTTGGCAAAAATAGGGAAGAAGGTTAGTATGGTATAGAGTAGGACTGTCAGTAGCTAGGCATTAAGAGACTTTAAGTGATAATTTAGGTTTTAATATTAAATAGTGTGAATTTTGATAAACCTCTGAGAATTTGACAAACCTCTGAGATGATATCTAAGCAATGTCTCAGTTAGACAGTGACTTATGTCACTGAAATTTAGAAGGAGGAAAGATATTATCTGATATTCGGATTCTAGCAAAAAATACTTTTTGCTCAATACTTTCATGAAGGAAAATAATTATGAAGACACTAAAATTTGGAAGTGCAGGGCCAGTTTGTTACCTTAGTTACAAATAAGTCTTACAGAATATTAATATTATTGTTAGTATTGACAATACTATATTATTATAGAAAATATTATTAACAGGAGGATGAAAATAAGTATTTTGCCACTGTTCAGTGGAAATCATTCTTTCAGTAAAAAAGAGTTTAAAAAGGAAATGTTTTTTCCCTACTCATCTTGCCTTCAATCAGTCCAGCTGCCTTTTAGCAGTCAAGCAACTGATTATCACTATTGTGTTTGAATCCCACGGAGGCCTCAGAATGAACTGCTTGAGGAAAATGGTTTGAAAGAGATACATACATATACACTGGCATCAGTCTTTAGTCTCTTCTTTCTAGTGGCATTGCTTTCAAGTCAAGTTGGCTTGTGTCCAAAAGAAAAAAAAAAAGCAACAGTTAAACAGCTGGTACCAATTATCCTTATTTCAGTGGGACTCCACACTCAAGTGTCAAGAGGCAAACTGGATCTATGATATGATGGATTTGTTATTTTGTAACTTGATCATGATGTTGGCGCTTACTTTGCCCATTGCCTTCTATTTAATCTCCAGAATCACATACCTAAACTCTCACAGCAAGCAAGTGTGGTTATTTTGTGTGTCTTTATGAACTCATTAAATTATTAGAGTAAAAAAAAAAAAAGAAAACTGGATATAAAAGTTTGAACAAGTATTTACCTGATGTCAAAATATATTTTGATACTAGCTCAGGGATATGGAATTCTAGAAGAGAAAAATACTGTGATAATGAACATAATGATATGTATGTAACATTTTTTCTAGTATCAATGATTGTTAAAAATATAGTTCTTCTCAAATTTGCTTATGGAAGTTGTATTACATTATTGATTTGTTTAAAAATATTTGTCTTCCAAAGATATACAATGACATTTTGTAACATATTCTCATATTTATACTTCATGTTTTAAGTTTTATAAAGTTGCCTCATTTTTTTAAGGAGCTTAGATTGTAACTCTAGCAGTCTGAGGTGCTATTCTCTAGAACCAGGAAGTAAATGTTGGCAACATTAAATAGGATTTGGACAAGAAAAATTCCAGTTCATAATTTTAGTCCCTAAGAAGTACAAGTTCTAAATTTGGCAAGATATACTGGTTTTAATATGTTCTACTCTGAAATAGAAACTCTCTTGAAAGTTTACTTTAGGAAAAAGAAATCCATTGCTCTCCATCAAGACAAGCATCTCACGAATCACAAAGAGGATTTTGTAACTAAGCAACGAAGGTCAGTGAGACTGTGACCAAGGTTTGGAGAACCAGCTGAACACACACACACTCCAAGAAAAGTGTGGACCTGCACTGCAAGGGAAGAAAATCAACACTGTATTTTGAAGCACTCCTTTTTAAAACCTGTAATTCCATTGTACTATGCAGGTGTACACTGAAAAACAGCTGATAAATCTGCTCTAGATCCACATTTTGAATAATAAAATTATATTTTACTCAAAAGATTTTCCATTATAAATATACTCTGATCAGCCAAGAAACTGGAAAACAAACACCAACAAAACCTTTACATAGGCATTTTTCTAACTGGATGATTTCACTTGAATAGTACCTGATTACTTGATTTTCCTAGGCAAAGCTACATACTCATAAAGAAAGGATAAGATTTGCTGAGTCCTTCAGTGGAGACTGTTAAAATGGATGAAAAGCTTTCATGAGTTCTCATAAACTTTCCCAAGTGACTGTAATTGATATTTGTTTTTTATATTGATATAAAGCATAGCATATTGATCAATACTACAAAATTATGGTACTTATCAGAATTCTAGAAGGTGACAAATATTACACTGATTGCAGAGTTGTTAGTTTGAGAAGCTCAAAACTGTCCTGGGTCTGAAGCTCCAAATAATTGTGTCAGAAATTGTATTGAATATTACAATCATTTGCACTGTTAGTTTCACAAGTGCCTCACTGGGTAAGTAACAATGCAAAGAACTTTAAAGTTTACATGTAACTTCAAGTCTTCTAAACTTCAGCTGGGTGGATTTGGTAGGCAACTTGGATACATTTGGTTTTATTCTATTTGCCTACTTTACATCCTTTTTTTTTTTTTTTTTCCAAAAACCAGGTTCATATATGTGAAAAGAGACTGCTGTTGCCTAAAGTGTTCACCACATGCTCAGAGAAGCTATTAAGTTGAATAGCTGGTTGCATTGAATTATCACTTAGTTCTATGACATCATATTTAAATTCCTTAAATCTAAACTCAATAATGAAATTCCTGATGCCGTTTTAGCAATACACATCTTGCCTAAGAAATGTAATACATATTGATCAAAGAAATGAAAAGAACGTGGGATGTATTCATGGAATCAAAATTTCAAATTGTTTTCACATATTGTACCAGTGCAGGAAAGGCACAGATATGCATTTTCTTTATGATACATTCACCTCCTCTAACTCTTCTACCTACTTCTATTTTTGCCTATTGCACATCTAACTTGGCTTCAATGAGGCCATAATTAAGTGTAATCTTGTTGTTGGCTTAAAAAAGAAACCTGTACGTCACAGTAATGTGGCATTCACTGGGCCTTAGTGTTATCATCTCAGCACAGATGCATGACCTGAAACTACTATTGGATATTGAGAAAATATATTTGTGTGCCTGTAAGTTTACAGGTGAATGCATAAGCTGCTTGGTTCAGCAGTATTTTCTGAACTTGTAACCTTTCCCTCTTCACTGACCCGCAGGAGGGAGGAGGACTTTATAATAGCAAGGACTCTAGATACATTTGAGAATTTATGCCCCAGTGCAGAGAACAGTAGGGAAGTCAGACTTAGGCACAGGATAACTGACTGTATCAGAAGAATATCAGGCACCACATTAAAGTTCACTTACACACTATCTTATCAGTCAGATTGTTTTTAATGCATAAGACAGTCCTGTAGAGAAAGCTGGATATGGAATAAAAACCATATATATACACACATATACCATACACACACACACACACACACACACACACATATAAACAGATTAGTGCAAAACTATGGACATCATTTTAAAGGTCTACTTTTTTATTTGTAAAACCAAAACTTTAAAATATTATATTGTTTATACATTCTAAAAGTATAAATCATCTAGTTAATGTTTTCTTAGAAATCAAATTTAAATGGAAATAAAGAATGAAGCAGAATTTTCAAAGAAATGATTCATAAGCCAAAACTTATCAAAAACATTATTAAAAGAATAAGAGTTTTCCCCTAATATATTCACTACATATATCCATATATCCTTTAGTAATATAAGTAAACTTCTTTAAAAATATTTTATCCAAATGTCATCCTTTGGACTGGAAAAATACTGAATATTATTTTAGATAAGAATCATGAGTTGAAAAAGATTATCATTTAGTAATATAATTTTTTTAGATGTGAATAGGTAAATATATTATCTTTAAATATTTCTATAATATGTACTAGGCCTTTTATCTCCTTATAAAAATGAATGTGTTTCAAAACAGATTTGCCATAAGGTTTTCATATATGACCAATTTTCACAATAAATGACATCTGTGAGCCAGATGGAATTAACAAAAAAATCTCTTTACTTCCTGTGTTGCTCAAGAGAAAAATAATACTGATCATTTTGACCTCAAAACAACCACAATTTCATTGTCTGAAGATTACAGCATTTTTCACATTTGCTCCTGGAACAAGATAGGTTTTTTCAAACCTATTGAAAAAAACAGTTTTTTCAATAGGTTTTATCTTGTTAAAGGATTAATACTTTAAAAAAAAAAAAACTACCTATTGAAAGCTAGAAATTTTCTATACTAACATGATAATAAACTATCTGGGCTTCTATAAACCTAGTTGCCTCACCACTTTTCCACTATAATACTGGCAAATAACATACAGATAAAGCAAATATTAGCTCAAATTTTAAATTTAAGTACTGATATATTCATTTAGTAGTTAAATTTAAAGTTTTATAATGTATTCTCCAGAATATCTAAAATCATGTAAATCTTACACAAGAAAAACAAAACATAGCAACCCTCAAATTTCAGCTCATTTGGTAAAATAACTTTCAGTGTTAATAATTTGACTTATACATTTAGTATTTCAGTTTGTTTGTCTTGTTGTCTAGGCATAAACAAAGCAAACTGACAGTTAATATAAGAATGCATCTACTGTTACAGAAGAGAACAACAATGAAGGACAGGAAGACAAAGATTTTGTCATAATATAGAAAAAACATTTAAAAATTCCTTACATTTGTAAATGAAGAAAATATATGAAAAAACAAATTTTTATGGGTTATGGGGTACTTTGATGCATCTTTATGTTTAGCACTTTATGTGTAATGTTGAATATTTGCAAGTCACCATTTCCCATAGACTGGAGTCTACTAAGGTAGGAATAATGCTTCATTCATTTATGCATTCTAAGTATTTAACAGACCTTTTGAAAGCAATAAAATTTGGTAAATGAATGAAATCCTTCCATCAGTTTCATCAATAGCCATCTGTCAATATTACTATGTGTTATTATTGAAAAATTAAAGAATAAATTTTAAATAGCAGAATGAATAATTCTTTGTCAAAAATATATTTAGTTGACATTTGTCTTAACTAATCTTTTCACTCTCAAAACAATAAGAAATTATTATTAAATGTTTTATATTCATTTATTAACAAAATTACAATGGAATTGGTCTGGTTTCCCCATAATACTTCAATATTTTATTTATATACATGTTAAATTTTTTTAACTGAAGACTTTGTCAATAAATTATTAATGATATCAATATCTGAGCAAAGACTATCTTTGGGGTGAATAAGAAATATAGGGGCTATATAATCAATTATATTGAAGACTCTACAGAAATAAAATGGCATATTGCTAAAACAATCAGTTGGTCATAATATTGAAATAAAGTAAATGTTTGATTTGAAAGATAGAAATTTCTGTATTATTAAAAGGAAAAATGTTAAAGTCTTAACTGAGAACTTAAGTCATTTTTTATTTTGTGAACAATATAAAATTAATGAGATAGAATTCCAGAGTTCTTGTATAAACACCCATTACTGACCGTCATCAGAAATTCCAAGCAGTCTCAATTTGTGCAACAGTGTATATACAGTTGTGCGTGTGTGTGTGTGGTAACATGTAAGTATATATGTATGTATGTGTCCATCACCTATCATCTATGAATTTATCTATCTATCCATTTATCATCTGTATATTCATCTTAATAGTGTTAACAGCCATAGCTATACACTGCTTTTTTTCATATGGATGGACTTAAGACTACAGAAACTCTAAGCAACTTAATATCTGACATGAGATATCAAACTGTGAATATTTTTCATTAACATTACTGTTTTCTCATTGATTTCATAGAGAAAAAGAAACATATTGTTCCAATGATGCATGATACATTGGTTAAATTTTTCAAAAAAATTATAAGTAATTATATATAAACACATACACATATACAACAAGGGCATATTATCACCACTAGACAAAAAGGAAAAGCAATAAAATAAAAGAAATTGCTTATATCTAGAAATGTAGCCGTATCTTCAAGTGTGAATTAAAAATCATGTTTTTCAGATCTATGCTATCCTGATTAATAATGGTTAAACAAACACACCGACAAAATGCACTCTGGAATTAAAATATGTATGTTGTAGTTAAAAGTTAGCAATATGCATCCATAGAACAGTATTATTTTTAATTGTTACAGGATACTTAGAGCACAAAATATATGTGTAAATTAAATTGAAAAACAATCTATGGTTCCACAGTTAGAAGGACAGGCACTAGGTGGCCTTGAAATTTGAAAAATTCCTTCAAATCAGTTGTTATAAACTATTATGAACAGTTGTTATAAAACCTGTCCTGGAATTGCTGCCCGTCTTTTACTTTCAAAGTATAATCCCTATTTTTCATATAAAGGATTTTCCAATACCTAGCCATAAATAAAGACCATCCACACAGCATTGATCTACAGAGGCTGCGATATTTTGACTGCTTGTCGTTTTTTTCCCTTAAACTACTTTTGTGTTGGTTTGGTTTTTCAGTAGAGTTCTACTATGGTATTCTGGCAAAATAGCAATGACCCACTCTCTGACTCATACAGTATGATTGTTTCCAGAAGTGTAGAAACATGATTTCATTTCCTCTTTTTTTTTTTTTTTTCTTTCTTTCTTTTGTTACAACTATATAGTGGGGTGAGTTTGGGATGCATATGACACTCCTTACAAAGAAATTGAAAAAAAAAAAAAAAAAACAGCACATGAGGAATAGGGAAGACAATTATAGATAATAATGTGTCATTTTCTATGTGCTTTAAAAGTTATTGATCCAGCTCACCATGTAGTGGTCCTGAGAGTATACTAAATATTTATACTGATGGATTTCAACAAATTTCCTTACCCCCAAATTACCTGCAATCGCAAAGAAGGATGTGATAAGTCTATACATTTACACAATTTTTCATACCATATTAAAGTATTGTAGCATTATTTCTCAATTATTCAATTTTCCAGTATAGGTTCCTAGGATTTTACATATAGACATATGGCAATTTCAAATATGAAGAGTTCATACTTGAACAGTCAGAACAGTGCAACAATTTACCTTTCTTCAAAAATCTGAACAGAAATGAGTAATATACTTAGAATAGCCATATGGTTTACATTTCTTCAAATTAGTCTCTGCAATGTCCACATTAAGCACTATTTTGCTAATCCCACATTTAACTTGAAAAGTGCTTTTCACAGTTAGAAATTTATTTTTATGTTGAATACTTATTTCAGACTAATTCAAGTCTATTTTAATAAATTTTTTCTTCCTTCATACTTCTCTCAAGTCAGACACATCCTACATCACTGTGAGACTAGATGGAGTATAGGTCATATCAACATAGTCTCTGACTCACAAATAAACAAGAGCTTTCAGTTGCCCACCAGAGCGTAAGAACAACCTTCTGTCCTCTCACACATCTCCTCCATCTCCAGCAGACTCCAGCAAATAACTTTCACTATTCAACGCACATGACCTGTTTTTCATATCTGAACTTTCAATCATGTTATTCATTCTTTTGAAACATATTTCTTTTCTTCTCACATATCAGTCTTGAAATTCTGCCCATCACTGAAGACTGTTCTCAAATACCCCACCACATGGAGTCTGTTTTTGACACTCACAAACCTTAGAGGTGCATTTTGTTCTGACTGATCCTCCAGCATTTTGCTCATGTCTTGCAAATGGCACTAATCACATACAAGGCTTAGTGTGCTCATTTAGCAAAGTTAAAAATGAAAATGTATTTCCTTCCCCATCTTCTTAAACATTAATTTTGGAGAGCAAAAACTGACACTTGTTCATCTTTGTAAGTAAAACACACCACATAAACACAAGCTCAATACCAGGATCACTCCAGGTGGTTGGTTTATGAAAACAGCCTATGAAATTCATGCTCCTTCAAATGACATAGCTTTAAACAGATAAAGGGGAAGAAGGTAATATAACACTGCCACCACAGAGTTATCTGATATATTTTGTTTCTTGAGAGGAAGTAAATTTTTTCTACCATCACACCACTAGACTTGCCTATTCTTTCCTATACCTTTATTTACAATGTATCTATATGACAGTATCCTTAGGTTACTCCGTGGTGATTATTCACTGACTAATCTGTTTTTTTGTTTTTTGTTTTTTAAGCAAACCTCTATTCCGAATGACATTTACTACCATTGAACTTCTTAGTTTGAGCATTTAGGTGTTTGGAAGAAGATACAATATCACACTCATGTAGATAACATCCCTACATTGTGTCAAATATATAAACTTTAACCACAGATCTCTTCACATATCTGGCCAATTTAACAAGCTCCTTAAACAACACTTTACAACATGAAACAATATGTGGTAAGAAAATATTTTGTACTGAATATCTCAACAAGTCAATTTTCCTACTAAAGATCGATACAAGTTAATTTTAAACACATTTTCTGCATGTAAGATGACATTTCTTAAACAGATTAAAATTTAAAGAAAATGCAAAAATCTGTTTCACTAGAAATAGTCAGAAAACATATTTGATCACAGGTTAAATTGATAATTATTGTATATTTGTTACCTGCTGATTATTGTGCCATAGATAATGTGTCAAACAAAACAATGTTCCCACCCTTGTGCATAGCACATTTTTATTGAACAAAAGAGAGAATTTTTTAAAAAGTAAATGCTTTCAGAATTTGTAGCAACAAACCATAACACATGCTATGGAATACAGCAAGCTAAGATAGTATAAAAGAGAATAAGCTAGAGTCTAGAGGATATGGGAAAACATTATAAGAAAATAATGCTTAAGTTCAGAGCTGAAATACAAGGAGTTACTTGGGTAAAAGGGATAAATGCCCCATATCAGCCAAGTGAAAAAAAAAAAAAAAAGAATCTTAAATGTACAAATATCATCCAGGCTTGTCTGTAATTACAGGGAAAGAAAAAACTAGCAGTTCAATAAAGGATGACTGATTAAGCAAGTTATGGTACAAATAGCTCATGAAATATTATGAAGTTATTAAAATGACTGTGAAATTTATATGATCCCATGAATATCTATATTGAGTCAATAATGACTCAAATTACACATATCATAATTTTATAAATATATAAAAAGAAAAAAAATAGTCAATGGGGGTCACAAAGAGTCAGACATGACTGAGCATACACACACAGAAATCAACAAACCAATCACCACCACTACCATCAAAAGTCTCGTATCTGTAGTACTGAATGTTTATGAAGATACCATTTTAACTGTGTCCCCTCAGTTTCTCTATACTACTGATCTCTTACAACAGTGTAAGAGATTGCTGCAGCAGTGTTCATTTTCTTTCTGCACACCAAACCTATCTTTTCCTCTTCTGTCTGAGCACAGTTAGATCATGTTTCTTTCACTCTGTTGTGGATCCATGAGTTATAACTACGTAGGCATGGCAGTGCAAGAGGAAGGAACGGGTGACCTTTCCAGGTCACCCATACACATTTCCACATGCTCCTTGTTTAATTCAGTTTCTCAAAGAAGTAGGTGTCAACATGGGATTGGGTGCATAAAAGATTTTTTGGGAAAAATACCTGTGCGAGAAAAATAACTAAGAAACATGTGTGTGGAAAAAGCCTTCAATTTCTTTTTCAAATCTGAGCTCTATGGGAGGAGAGAAAGGAAAGGAAAGTTGCATGGAAAACATCTTAAAAGTATATTTCAATTCTTTTACCCTTGGTTCGTACCCTAGCAGCTCTTTGGTGGCTAAGCTGGTGATACTTCCACAGATTTTCATTCTTGAGGAGTCTGAGTCCTTGGCAATCATACTTTTCTCAAGCCAAGGTGTTTGCACCTGTCTATTGATGGTTACAATTCCCTGCTGCTGCTAAGTCACTTCAGTCGTAGGCACCCAAATGGATCGCCTGAGTTACAAATTTCTCGCTATGCCTATAGTACAGAATCATCTCTACCTTTAATCATGTTTAATTATAGCTGCCAGTATGGTGAGACCTGGAGAAGGAAAAGGGAACCCACTCCAGTATTCCTGCCAGAATAATCTCATGGACAGAGAAGCCTGGCAGGCTACAGTCATGGCATCACAAAAAGACGCACAGGACGTACCGACTGAACAACAGTGACACAAAGTTTGTTGCCCGCTGGTTCCTTAATGGAAGGATATAAAATGCCTCACAGCTCATTATTTCAACAGAACCTTTACTGTTTGTCCTGACTAAAGGGCACCCCCTTGGGGGACTAAGACTCTAACTCTGCAAAGACTAGAGTTGTAGAAACTTGAACCACAAAACGCTTCAGTGGGTTTTTGGAATGATGGTAGGAGTGAGGGCTCTTCAGAGAAACAGAACCAACAGGATGTGAGCATATACGCAGAGGGGCTTCTCAGGAGGTGCAGGGGTCAAGAATCCGCCTGTCAGTTCAGGAGACACAAGGGACATGGGTTTGATCCCTGGGTCGGGAAGATGCCCTGGGATAGAAAATGGCAACCCACTCCAGTGTTCTTGCCTGGAAAATTCCATGGACAGAAGAGACTGGAAGGCTACGGACCGCGGGGTGGCAGAGTCTGACACGACGGAGCACTGCTCAGAGGCACAGAGATCTATTTTAAGGAACTGGCTCACCTGAGAGTGGAGGCTTGGTAAGTTCAAACTCTGATGAGGTAAGCTAGCAGGCGGGAGGCCCTGGGGAGAGCTGCCTTTTGAATCCCAAGGTAGTTTGCTGCAGAAAGCCTTCTTGTTCTCAGAGGTCAGTCTTTGTTCTTAAGACCTTCAGCTGATGTAATGCGTGTAACGGAGGGTAATCTACTTTACTCAAAGTCCAGGAATGTAAATGTTAATCTCGACAGACCTCGTGTGAGCAGTCGGCGTCCCTCCACATCACCGCCCGACAGCCATGGCGCCTGCCGCCGTCCTCCGCGAGGTAAGCTGGTGCTGTACAACGCCCGGGGCGCCCCAGGACTGGAGGAGCTGCCGCGCCGCTGGCGGCCAGGCTTGGGCCTGAGCGCGTGGGGCCCAGCGGAGTCCGAGGGCGGCGGGAGGGCGGCGGGAGGGCGCTTGCCGCGAGCCTCTCACTACTGCGCCTGCGCAGTGTGCACCAGGTCTGGAAGCCGGGTTGCCTGGGACTCACTGCGGAGCAGCACCTCTGCAAGTCTGGAGCTGAAAACCGGTTCAAGTATGAGAACTAAGCAAGTGATAATTACTGTCTATTGGGACAACTTCTCTCAGCGTCCTGTTCCGTCCTTCTTGCCTTCTTCTTATTGTAAAATTTGACAAAGTGTGTCTATGTGTTTTTGACTAATAATGTGTGTGTGNTCTGCAAGTCTGGAGCTGAAAACCGGTTCAAGTATGAGAACTAAGCAAGTGATAATTACTGTCTATTGGGACAACTTCTCTCAGCGTCCTGTTCCGTCCTTCTTGCCTTCTTCTTATTGTAAAATTTGACAAAGTGTGTCTATGTGTTTTTGACTAATAATGTGTGTGTGTGCGCGCGCGTGCTCTCTCTGACTCTTGCGACCTCCTGGACTGTAGTCTGCCAGGCTCCTATGTCTTCGGTGTTCTCCAGACAAGAAGACTGGAGTGAGTTGCCTTTCCTGTTCCAGGAGATCTTCCTGACCCAGGGATCCAACCCTTCTCTTCTGTCTCCTGTACTGGCAAGCGGATTCTTTACCACTGCCCAACCTGGGAAGCCCCTAACACCCTTATTAGCTACTAGTCTGCTTGCCCTTAGGATTCCCTGGTGGCTCAGCGGTAAAGAATCTGCCTGAAATGCAGGAGACACAGTTGATGATGGTTTGATCCCTGGGTGGGAAAAATTCCCTAGAGAAGGGCATGATAACCCACTCAGTATGCTTGCCTGGAGAATTCCATGGATAGAGGAGCCTGGTGGCCTATGGTCTGTGCAGCCACAAAGAGTCGGACAGGACTGAACTGTGTATAGCTACTTTACATTATTGAGGCCACTCTCTATGAGTTACCTCTAAACACCCTGCCAGTCAACTTTTTGTATGCTCCTCCAACCTTGATGTTTACATGATAATTTGGCCTCTTGATTTCCAGCAGTGAAATACTGCCACCTGACCTCTATTACTTCATGGCACATCATTATTATGAATGTTAAACAGCCAGCTCCATGATTGCAGAGAAGGGCCTGAACTGAACTTTTTGTATGACATCTGTTCTCCTCTCACCAGCACATTTCTGATGGTCTTGAAACCATATCTTTTGGAACTTGGCATAGAGCATAACCTGGTGATTTTTTTGGCCTCATGTTATTAACCACTCCACCACACCCTCTTTACCTGGTTCCTTTATCCCTTCCTCTACTGTAATTCATGGCAGCTTAAGCCTTTACAGTTTTCCCAGCATTGGTTAGAGCCCTTTTCTTAGGTCTGTCATAGTCTAGTGGTGGGTGGAATGTCCCATTCCCTGAGGTCCTTGCTAGGGCAATAAATCTATGAAACCCTAGAATGTTCCCTGATGTCAATGAAATATTGCTTATCTAGTCAAGTATATTAGTCCCCTTGACAAAATCCAATCCTATGGGCAGTCCCCTGGTTCATCTTACTGGCATGTAAGTAATTCTTATGCTTCCTTTTGGGTATAATACCTTTCCTTCCTTCTCAGCTGAGCATTTCCCCAGCCCAGCCATCCTGGGATTTAACCCTTATAACTGGCTGAGTACCCAGGAGAGGAGCCCCTGTAATCTTGCAGGGGTTGAGCCTCTTCAGTATCTTCCAGCAAGACATCTAGCTCTAAGGAAAAGGAATCAAACTGTATGAACTCTAAAGGTTTGGAGCAGGAATATCTGTAGAGACAATTCCTTCACAGGAATCTATTCAAGAGTCCTCATTCCATGTTTCAGATTCCCAATTCAGGCCCTTATTTTACCGGGGCATATCTGCCTTAAATGAGCATTTATAACTGTCTACAACCCCGAAGCTCTAATTATTGAAGTTGGATGCTTAACTAGAGGGTAATGGAGGGTAATCTACTTTACTCAAAGTCCCCTCTTCCACTGCAGAATAAGGAACTCTCTGTAAACTTCCATACAGGCCTTCTGACTCTCAAATTTAGTCTTTAAGTCCTGAATTTCACATTATCATTCTGCAGGGCAATAATTCTGAAACAAACTGGAACCTGAGACACTTTGCTGAAGTGCTGCAATGCTTGTAGCTGAACACACCTCTCCTGGAGCAACAAACTACAAAGAAAATATATG
The DNA here is from genome assembly GCA_006410675.1 of Oreotragus oreotragus. Lineage (NCBI taxonomy): Eukaryota > Metazoa > Chordata > Mammalia > Artiodactyla > Bovidae > Oreotragus > Oreotragus oreotragus. The sequence continues at coordinate 22,634 of SJYX01009222.1, read as the reverse complement.
GGACTAAAAATGACTACATGCATGGATAAGTTAGGGTAAATTCTGGACAAAAGATACAAAGAGACCAACAAAACCTGACTACCACTTCTGAAGAGCCCAGAGCAAAAGCCATGCCCTCTGCACTGAACACCACCTAAGGGGTGGACAAACCACCTAAGCCACCTTTCTGGCTCAACTCCTGGGCCTGTCTCTACCCCCACCCCATGCTGCTGCTGCTGCTAAGTCGCTTCAGTCGTGTCCGACTCTGTGCGACCCCAAGGATGGCAGCCCATCAGCCTCCCCCGTCCCTGGGATTCTCCAGGCAAGAACACTGGAGTGGTTTGCCATTTCCTTCTCCAATGCATGAAAGAGAAAAGTGAAAGTGAAGTTGCTCAGTTGTGTCCAACCCTCAGCGACCCCATGGACTGCAGCCTTCCAGGCTCCTCCATCATGGGATTTTCCAGGCAAGAGTACTGGAGTGGGGTGCCATTGCCTTCTCCGACCCCCACCCCGTATGAGGAACAAAGTCTTCTCTTCTCTGCCCTCCACTGCCAGGAGCAAGCAAGGGAAACTACTGCTTGCTCTTGCTCCCCACTGCTGCAGCAGGGGCCCCGGTACAGCCTCGCTTGGCCTCTAATCAATTTCTGTTGAATGGGGAAGGCCAAGAACCCTGATCAGTAATGTTTACGACTTTGCAATAATAAGCTCCAGTGCTTTCTAGGCACTATTGCCTTGATATTTTTCAAATACCTTAATTATTAAATCAATAAAGGAATTTCTCTCCACTGGGATAGCTTCCCAGGTCACCACTGATGAAATCATTGCTGATTAGAGTATACCATGTGATAGGAATACCAGGACCCTACATTCTTCAGAATAACATCCTCTTTGCCTGCCAGTTAGTGAATGACCTAGTCCTTGAGCCCATTTTGTTCTTCTTTAGTCACTTAATCGTTTCAGACTTTTGTGACCCAGTGGACTGTAGCCCTCCTCTGTCCATGGGATTCTCCAGGCAAGAATATTGGATGGATTGCCATTTCTTTCTCCACGGGATCTTCTCAACCCAGGGATCAAACTCGTGTCTCCTGCATTGGCAGGCAGTTCTTTACCATTGAGCCACCAGGGAAGCCCATTTTACTGCCTGCTTTCTGGCACTACCTGCATTAGTTTGGGTTCTTCGAGAAACAGATGTTGCATAAGTTTACATGTGCAAGTCATTTTTGTGTGTGTTGAAAATTATCTATGAGAAAAATTGAGAGTCAGAAGACGTTGGTAGAGTTCTCAGACTTTGATGTAGGTTCGATTTCTATGATGGAGAGGAAGAACAAAAGAAAGCTGGGTAGGGAAAGTCCTAGATTGCAGTGTAGCTCTCATAAAATTGCAGCAAGGCAGATGGGAAGTCTTCAAGCCAAAGCGGCACATCAGAGGACTGTTTGTCTCTGAGGAACAGGCTTGCCATAGTATTTTAGCCACGCTCGGTCACTGGCTAATGGGAAGTGTGGCTTGGGCACAAATGGCCATTTTGGGTTTCAGAGTGCAGCAGCTGGGACCATCAGTCAGTTTCGCTCCCTGTAATCAGAGGTTGGAGAGGAGCATTTTTTGGACTGCTGAAGTCCAGAATGATTTTCTCCTCTTTGGAAGGAAGATAAGCCCTTTGAAAGGCACCTTTTGAAAATGGCAGGAACTCTATCCGCCGAAGTTCCTGAGTGAGTGCATGGAGGATGGCACTTCCCACTGCCATCGTAGAGGAAAGAAAGAAACTTTTGTTGTGTTGGAGCAATCTATATTTTAGAGTCCATTTGTAATAGAAGTTCATTTGTTTTAGGTGATGTTTCTTCTCAGCCTACAGTTCTCTTTTGTCTTTGCAGCTATGTGCTTTTGCTAACATCTAACAAACTCAGCAGTGGCTACAAGACTGGAAAAGGTCAGTTTTCAT
>SJYX01009221.1:7451-17901 GCA_006410675.1 Oreotragus oreotragus | reverse complement strand
GTGCCTCCTTTCTGTAGTTTTCCAGCCAACTGACACCCTTTCTCTGATTATCTGTTGTAAACACCCCAGCTCTCTGTCATACTCAGACTGAGCTCAGGCTCTCTTCCTTAATGCAATAGATTTGACCCCTATTAGAAAAGCATGTATATTTGTTACATGTTAATTATACCAGAATTTTAAAATACCATCATCATCGTCAAACAGGGACTTTGGTTAAAAAGAATTCCAAGAATAAATTCAAGTAACACTCAGTCTTTACAATGGTATATGGTAAACCCTGTAACACGCTGAAAAAGAAAAACAGTTGTGTTGCACTTTCCGGAATTTTCCCAAGGAAATAGAGAAAACAGAAGAAAGCTTAAAGCATATATTTTTGGGCTTTTAAAATATCAGGGTACAAAATGGTCAATACTGTATGATCTTGATAGTGTGAAATAAGATGGAACTCTTTCAAACGTTGTTTGTTAGAACAGGAAAATACATTTTTAAAATGCTACCAGTTATAAAAGACGAAACACAAAAATACTAAGGTGTTGTTTACCTTCATACTTTCTGACCTTTCAACTGTTATATGCTCAGCTTCTTGAAATTCATTTAATGAACAAAAGAAAGCTAAAATAAGCCCTACAGGAGACTCAACACGACGGCTTAAAAGGGGGAGGGGGGGCGGAGCACAGGCCAGAAAGTTTACAAAAGCGGGCTAATAATCAAAGAAACTCACATTAAAAAACATTTTACTGTCACACTTCTGCCCATCGGATTGCCACAGAGATTTAAGGAAGGAAATGGGAGCAACAAGGCCGCCCTAAAACAGCCCCGTCTCTGTGGAGATAAAATTTTTGTTCTGACTCCGAAGAGCACTTTTTTCCAAACAAGAAGGGCGGGGGGAAGAGCGGAGTGACACGCAATTAAAGCGTTATACTGCCATCAAGCGGCCACAGTTTCACTGAGCGATGAAGACGGCCCAGTCTCTGCTCTTAGACCCATTAAGGGACCTGAGCGAGATAAAGCGGGAGGGGAAGGCGACTGTAGCTAGAGCGCTGAGTCCACAAAACTGCTCCGGGTGGGGGGTGGGGGTGGGGCACCACGGAAGTGGATATGCAATTGAGAGGCAGGGGAGCGGCCTCATACTAAAAAGCAGAGACATACTAAAAGCCAACAAAGGTCCGTCTAGTCAAAGCTATGGTTTTTCCAGTAGTCATGCATGGATGTGAAAGTTGGACTATAAACAAAGAACTGATGCTAGACTCTTAAGTCGCTTGGAGAGCAAGGAGTTCCAACCAGTCCATCCTTGTGTTTCTAGCAATAGGTCCTGCTGCGCCCATACAGTAGATGCTGGGCCTCTGTGAACACACAGATACAGCCCATGTGTTTATGTGAAAAGTATCCAGACAAGAGAAAAAAAGGTGGTTACAAAAATATGTATTTTTACAGTTGTGTATATTCATATATTTAAGTGTAGGAAATCAGTCCTGAATATTCATTGGAAGGACTGATGCTGAAGCTGAAGCTCCAATACTTTGGCCACCTGATGTGAAGAACTGACTCATTTGAAAAGACCCTGATGCTGGGAAAGATTGAAGGTGGGAGGAGAAGGGGATGACAGAGGATGAGATGGTTGGATGGCATCACCAACTCGATGGACATGTGTTTGATAAGCTCAGGGAGTTGGTGATGGATAGGGAGGCCTGGCTTGTTACAGTCCATGAGGTTGCAAAAAGTTGGCCACTACTGAGTGGCTGAACTGAACTGAACTGAGTGTTGCCAGGCTGGTAGGGAAGGGGCCTGTGGTCCTGGCAGGAGGGAGTGTGGATGCCATGCTCATCCAGAGAGGCATTCAGAGCATGTGCACGTGGCTGTCACACTTCTGTACCACCTGTGTTTCTAGCAATAGGTCCTGCTGTGCCCGTACAGGAAATGCTGGGCCTCTGTGAACATACAGATACAGCCCATGTGTTTATGTGAAAAGTATTCAGACAAGACAAAAAAGCGTGGTTACAAAAGTGTGTATTTTTATAGTTGTGTATGTTCATATATTTAAGTGTAGAGTGTATTGTGTTAACAGTGATTTTGAATGTTAGCAGTGGTTACGTTCAAACCCTATATTGGATGTAGGATTATAGACAGATGGTTTTCTACATTTTCTGTAAGGAATATGTGTGTACATATATATAATTTATGTACTAGGAATGCAAAATAATTTTTTTGGAAACAAAAAAGTAACCCTTTAAGACCAGGTTAATTTCCAAACTTAAAGGTAAGATTCTTATACTTTGATTTAGTCTAAAATTGTTTCAGGTTTAGGAAGAGAATTTTTGGAGAAATATCTGGGTATAAGAGGACCTGTTTAGCCTGAGCCCTAAGGCATGCACATGAGTTTTGATGTGTGTGTACCAAGTGCTTCCTTCTAGAGCACAGTATCACTGGGGAAGTAAAAGTCCCTGGACTGCGTGGGGCGCCTGTGGGCCAGCCTGTAAGACACAGAGGAGAGAGATCTGAACACGGAGGATGTTCGCCTTCACTTGGACTGTGAGCATTTACTCCTCATAGAGAAAGAGGACTAGCCACATAACCATATGTCTCAGGAGATTGCTCTGATCCAAAAGGACACTGCAGCTTCTCCCCAGGCCTGGACTGTGAAACCCAGAGACCAGCAGGCTGTCTGGGTCCTGGAGAGACTGTGTCTACATTTGATCTGCTTAGCGTGAGAACCTGGGATGCCATAGAGTGAAGAGTTGCCTCCCTTCTTCTGGCCCGGGAGGGGGCAGCGCCTTTTCTGTGATATGTGTGGAAGTGTGTCCACGGAGGACATGGGAACGGACCACCTCCTATGCACTCTCAGGGCCAGGTTAATAGGATGGGTGTGGGAAGCCTTCGCTGTCAACCCTGATTGCCCTGCTTAGGAGAGGAACAGTGACGCCTGGGACACATGATTTTTTTTGTAGACCTCTTAGGTGGGGAGAAGGATATGGCAACCCACTCCAGTATTCTTGCCTGGAGAATCCCATGGACTGAGGAGCCTGGTAGGCTACAGTCCATGGGGTCGCAAAGAGTTGGATATGACTAAGCAACTTCATTCATAGGCGGGGAGAAGTTAGATCATGTTTGTCAGAGAATTTAGCTGGAGAAGTACACTGGTATAGCCACAGTAGTGGTATTGCTTAATTTTGCTTCTGTCATAGAAATGGAACTTTCTGCTATAAGATCAGCATGAAGGAAGTGAACTGTGATGGTCTTGCTCTTCCAGGTGACAAGGCAGCTGTATGAACCTCTGGTCATGCAGCTGATTCACTGGTTCACCAACAACAAGAAGTTTGAGAGTCAAGACACGGTTGCCCTGCTGGAGGCAATACTGGTGAGTGTGATCCCCTCCTGCCATTCCTGTTGACTGGCTTGTGTGGTCAGTGTTCAGGACCTTCAGCTGCCCATCAGGGTGTCAGAAGGTAGCATCTCGCTAGATCCATCATCTTTTCCTTTTGTGTTAGATAATCGGTGAGACACCATTTAATGAACATGGTGCCATATTTATTATCTTAAGTGATACTTTTAAATAGCTGCATGCAAACAGATTTTTTGCTTTGTTTTGGGAGGATAACTATAAATTTGACAAACATCATCTACTTTGAAGGACTGTGTGTGTGTGTTTGGAAGGTGGAAAGAGTGAACAGGAATGTTCCTGGACTTTTATCAGAGTTGCAGTATCCTCTTGTTTTTAAAAACATGTCTATGGTATAATAGTTAAGAGTAAAAGGAATTACTTGAGCTTGTCCCATTTTCTCCTGCATTCAGATTCAGTNCTGTGTGTGTGTGTTTGGAAGGTGGAAAGAGTGAACAGGAATGTTCCTGGACTTTTATCAGAGTTGCAGTATCCTCTTGTTTTTAAAAACATGTCTATGGTATAATAGTTAAGAGTAAAAGGAATTACTTGAGCTTGTCCCATTTTCTCCTGCATTCAGATTCAGTTCCTCAAAACCCCTAAAAATCTTAGCTCAGCGTTTACATACAAGTGTCCTGAGCCACTAGAGGTGGCATTGTTGGGCTGTCTGTCTCACTCACTGAGACAGAAGGCAGTGGTCAGCTAAAGCCTTACTGTCTTTCCACACTTATTTTATTTTCATTTTCTGAACTTGTACAAATAACTACATGTGATTTCTTTAAATGTCATATTAAGTGATTTTTACCTATTATATCAACCCATACTTTTGTTTTCTCATATGCTGACTTTGAAGTCAAAATCCCCAGTTGAACTCATAACCCATTTGTCCAAACGAACATCCTTTAGTTCTGTGTTTTTGAAAATTGGTTTCTTTGAGTCTCTGTGTCACTCTCTGCTGAGTGAGTAGCACCATTGCATGGAGGGCTGCTGTCTGCTCCTGCTGGCCTGGTGTCCCTGTCAAGTGTGCCGTTACTCACAGGGCTCCTTTCGCTCTCAGAGGCCCCTGACTAGAGGTCGCGTGTGGGTGGTGGTGGGCTTTGGTGAACACGGGTAGTTAGGATGGTGGCGTCAGTACAGCTGTGATTTACTTCCAGCAGGGCCTGTGACAGATGCAGTTAATTCAGTTTCACTTGTGGATATTTCAAGCAGACGGATTTATTCTGCTGTTTCTATAGTCGATATCTTAGCTGATCACTGAAGGCAGTTTAAGTCAGGGTGAGAATGGAAATGTAATGCGAGCTGGTTGTGGAGGTGCGAGCTGGTTTTGGAGGTGAGAACTGATGGTGGAGGTGAGAGCTGGTACAGGCTCCAGCACCCATGTGTCTCTCCCGTCCGCACCTCTGCCATTTCTGCTGTGTGTGACCGTCACCTCCTTGACTCTGGTTGGCACTGTGATCAGAGATTTTGTGTATGGCAGGGAACCAGTTGTGTTAGAATCCTCTTATTTCATTTTCTGAGTACTTTTCTCAAGTTAAACTTCTCCTTCATGGATCAAAGAGGGAAACAAACACTCAAGTTTCCTAGGCAGCTTTTTCTAGGTGTTCAGAGACCATGGGCTTTGGCGGTGGCTCAGAATCTGCCTGGAATGTGAGAGACCTGGGTTCAATCCCTGGGTTGGGAAGATCCCCTGGAGAAGGGAATGGCTGGCTACCCACTGTGTTATTCTGGCCTGCGTAATTCCATGGACTGTATAGTCCATGGGGTCGCAAAGAGTCGAACACGACTGAGCAACTTTCACTTTACTTTCAGAGACCATACCATTGTGGAGCATGCTCCGACAGAAAGTTACATTTTCAGAACCGCATCTGTCAGATTTTTCTTTGTGTAGCATTTCAGTTTCCTTGAGATTTGCAAGGTCTTTTCTTCATCCTCAATAGATAAGCATCCCAGGTGCTTTTACAGGTAGAATCAGCAGCAGAAAGTTTCAGGATGCAGCCATTGTGTTTGTTCAGGGAACGAGAGACTGCTTTGTTGATATATAGTTAAAGTATTCTCTTTCTTTTTACAAATGTTTCAGCTTCTTAGTCTGAGAATTTTATTTTGTCGAAGGAATTTGTTATTACAGTCTAGATGCTTCCTGCGAAGCCCCTTGACTAGTGTCTATTTGTTCCTGAATTGAGCTCTAAATTCATTCCCATAAATTACTCTAGTTACGTTCAGGGTACTCAACTGTGACGTTATGCTTTGTTTCAGGATGGAATTGTGGACCCTGTGGAGAGCACTTTAAGAGATTTTTGTGGTCGGTGTATTCGGGAATTCCTCAAATGGTCCATTAAGCAGACAACACCGCAGCAGCAGGAGGACAGTCCAGTGAACACCAAGTCGCTCTTCAAGCGACTGTACAGCTTTGCACTTCACCCCAATGCTTTCAAGAGACTGGGAGCATCGCTTGCTTTTAATAATATCTACAGGGAGTTCAGGTGCGTGAGTTCCCTGTCTGGGGTACCAGGGCGGGGCAGGGGGCCGGCACGGGGAGAGTAATACTATTTACAGGGAGTTCAGGAGTCCTGTGCTGGGAAGAGTGTAAAGGTTCTTAGGTTTCCAGTGGTGATTTTGTGAAGTGACTGCTGTTTATGCATCCATGTAATCATATATCCAGCACTTAGTGAATACTTATATTCTGGATGCTGTACTNGGTGGTGGGCTTTGGTGAACACGGGTAGTTAGGATGGTGGCGTCAGTACAGCTGTGATTTACTTCCAGCAGGGCCTGTGACAGATGCAGTTAATTCAGTTTCACTTGTGGATATTTCAAGCAGACGGATTTATTCTGCTGTTTCTATAGTCGATATCTTAGCTGATCACTGAAGGCAGTTTAAGTCAGGGTGAGAATGGAAATGTAATGCGAGCTGGTTGTGGAGGTGCGAGCTGGTTTTGGAGGTGAGAACTGATGGTGGAGGTGAGAGCTGGTACAGGCTCCAGCACCCATGTGTCTCTCCCGTCCGCACCTCTGCCATTTCTGCTGTGTGTGACCGTCACCTCCTTGACTCTGGTTGGCACTGTGATCAGAGATTTTGTGTATGGCAGGGAACCAGTTGTGTTAGAATCCTCTTATTTCATTTTCTGAGTACTTTTCTCAAGTTAAACTTCTCCTTCATGGATCAAAGAGGGAAACAAACACTCAAGTTTCCTAGGCAGCTTTTTCTAGGTGTTCAGAGACCATGGGCTTTGGCGGTGGCTCAGAATCTGCCTGGAATGTGAGAGACCTGGGTTCAATCCCTGGGTTGGGAAGATCCCCTGGAGAAGGGAATGGCTGGCTACCCACTGTGTTATTCTGGCCTGCGTAATTCCATGGACTGTATAGTCCATGGGGTCGCAAAGAGTCGAACACGACTGAGCAACTTTCACTTTACTTTCAGAGACCATACCATTGTGGAGCATGCTCCGACAGAAAGTTACATTTTCAGAACCGCATCTGTCAGATTTTTCTTTGTGTAGCATTTCAGTTTCCTTGAGATTTGCAAGGTCTTTTCTTCATCCTCAATAGATAAGCATCCCAGGTGCTTTTACAGGTAGAATCAGCAGCAGAAAGTTTCAGGATGCAGCCATTGTGTTTGTTCAGGGAACGAGAGACTGCTTTGTTGATATATAGTTAAAGTATTCTCTTTCTTTTTACAAATGTTTCAGCTTCTTAGTCTGAGAATTTTATTTTGTCGAAGGAATTTGTTATTACAGTCTAGATGCTTCCTGCGAAGCCCCTTGACTAGTGTCTATTTGTTCCTGAATTGAGCTCTAAATTCATTCCCATAAATTACTCTAGTTACGTTCAGGGTACTCAACTGTGACATTATGCTTTGTTTCAGGATGGAATTGTGGACCCTGTGGACAGCACTTTAAGAGATTTTTGTGGTCGGTGTATTCGGGAATTCCTCAAATGGTCCATTAAGCAGACAACACCGCAGCAGCAGGAGGACAGTCCAGTGAACACCAAGTCGCTCTTCAAGCGACTGTACAGCTTTGCACTTCACCCCAATGCTTTCAAGAGACTGGGAGCATCGCTTGCTTTTAATAATATCTACAGGGAGTTCAGGTGCGTGAGTTCCCTGTCTGGGGTACCAGGGCGGGGCAGGGGGCCGGCACGGGGAGAGTAATACTATTTACAGGGAGTTCAGGAGTCCTGTGCTGGGAAGAGTGTAAAGGTTCTTAGGTTTCCAGTGGTGATTTTGTGAAGTGACTGCTGTTTATGCATCCATGTAATCATATATCCAGCACTTAGTGAATACTTATATTCTGGATGCTGTACTGTTTTCTGGGGATTAAATAATGAGTTAAAATGCTGTTTGCATTCAAGAAGAGGCTCGGAAAGTGTTGAGAACTGCATTCAGGCTTAATATACACAGTCTGGAAAGTGCAGCAAAAGGCCTCGTAAGAGACTTGTGAAGCACATAAAGGAGCCTGACACGGGGTGAGTAGGTGACACTGGGAGTGCGACTGGAGCCGTGTGGAAAGGTCCAGGCCCAGATCAGAGGGACATGCAGAGATAAGAGACAGACGGGGCTCTGAGGAGACACATTTTCTCTGCCTCGCTGTGGGGATTGAGGTGCAGATGCGAGTGAAGTGAGGCTGGCCACGGGCCTCTCTGTAGAGCTAAGATCTGAAGGCCATGGCCAGGCCCCGAGTCATGGGAGCAGGGAGCACGGTTGGACTTGTCCTGAAGCTCACCTGCCAGCAGCTGTGTGGGGAGTGGTCTGAGTGCCAGGACACCGGGGAAGAGCCTGTTTCATGGTCCATGGAAAAGATAGTCCCTGACCTAAGGTCATGGTGATGCTGGCTTGTTCCTTCGCTGAGCATTGGTTGCTAAGTTAGACTGCACGTGCCAGACTCCGTGCCAGATGTGGGAGGTACAAAGATGCAGCGCTTTGTGATGGTTGCACTTAAAAAAGAGAGGCGGGTGATAGTCACATAGATAAAGGTAAAATTTGTAGCTGAAATCAATGCTTTTAGTAGTATAAGGGATTCCCTGGTGGCCCAGTGGTTAGGACTCCATGCTTCCATTGCTGAGGGCTCAGGTTCGACCCCTGGTTGGGAAACCAAGGTCCCATGAGCTATGCCGTGCAGAGGAAATAAAAAAGTAGTGGTACATGATTACTAAAGGACCTTATAATGAATAATCAGACCTCATTTAGTTAGAATAGCTTCTCTCAGGAAATGGCAGTTAGATAATGACGAGGGAGCAGTTGTTAAAATAAGAGAGATGATGGATGGATGGGGGAGGTAGGTGGGTGGTAAGTGGATAGATTGTAGATGGATGGATGGTAGATGGAGATATGACGGACGGGTGGACTGATGGATGCCTGTATCTGCANGAAATGGCAGTTAGATAATGACGAGGGAGCAGTTGTTAAAATAAGAGAGATGATGGATGGATTGGGGAGGTAGGTGGGTGGTAAGTGGATAGATTGTAGATGGATGGATGGTAGATGGAGATATGACGGACGGGTGGACTGATGGATGTCTGTATCTGCATGTGGGGGCATGTTCACATTTTATGAGAATTGACTGGAGTTTGAAGTCATTGTTAATTTTTTAGTTGAGGTGTGATGTAAAATGTTAGGTGTACAGTGTGATTCAGTTTGTAAAGGTTATGCTTCATTTGGTGGCTCAGAGGTTAAAGCGTCTGCCTTGCAATGCAGGAGACCTGGGTTTGATCCCTGGGTCGGGAAGATCCCCTGGAGAAGCAAATGGTAACCCACTCCAGTATTCTTGCCAGGAGAATCCCATGGACAGAGGAACCTGGTGGGCTACAGTCCACAGGGTCGCAAAGAGTCGGACACGACTGAGTGACTTCACTTTCACTATAGTTATGATAAAATATTGGCTGTATTCCTGTATTGTACATTGCTTATCTGTGTTGTACATAGCAGTTTGTATCTTGAATTCCTCTACCCCTGTTTTGCCCCTCCTCCTTCCCTCTGGTAGTCACCGGTTTGTTCTTTATATCTGTGAGTCTGTTTCTGTTTTGTTCTGTACATACGTTTGTTTTATTGGTTAGCGTCCCCATATAAGTGATATTATGTGATATTTGTCTTTGATCTGTTTCCCTAAGCATAAAGCTCTCTGGGTCCAGCCATACAGCTGTGAATAGCATTATTTCATTCTTTTTTATGCTGTGTAATAGTCCATGGTCTGTATACACATCTTGCTCATCCTTTTATCTGTGAGTGGAGACTTAGGCTGTCTCTGTCTTGGCTGTTGTGATCCGTGCTGCTGTGAGCACTGGGGTGCCTTTATCTTAGCGAATTACGGTTTCCTTGGATATACGCCCAGGAGTGCAGTTGCTGGGTTGCATGGTAGTTGTAGTTTTAATGTTTTGAGGAACCTCCATGCTGTTTCCATGGTGGCTGCACTAGTTTACATTTCCACCAGCAGTGCCCAAGGGCCCCCTTTCTCCACCACCTCAGCAGTACTCGTTATTTCACGTCTTTGTGGTGATAGCTATCTGACAGGTGGGAGGTGACATGTCATTGTGGTTTTGATTGAATTTCGCAGATGCTTAATGATGTTGATCATCTTTTCATGCTCCTGTTGGCTGTCTGTGTGTCTCCTTTGGTGAAGTGTCTGTTCAGGTCTTCTGCCTATTTTAAAATGGGCTGATTTTTGATACTGAGGTGTCTGTGTATTTTGTATGCTAAGTCACTTTAGTTGTGTCCGACTCTGTGCAACCCCATAGACGGAAGCCCACCAGGCTCCCCCGTCACTGGGATTTTCCAGGCAAGAACACTGGAGTGGGTTGCCGTTTCCTTCTCCAACGCATGAAAGTGAAAAATGAAAGTGAAGTCGCTCAGTCGTGTCCAACTCTTAGCGACCCCATGGACTGCAGCCCATCAGGCTCCTCCATCCATGGGGTTTTCCAGGCAAGAGTACTGGAGTGGGTTGCCATTGCCTTCTCCGGTATTTTGTATACTAACCCCATATTTATCATATCATTTGCAGATGTTTTCTCCTGTTGGGTAGGTTGTCATTTTGTCTTATTGATGGCTACCTTTGCTGTGCAGAAGTTTAAGTTTAATTAGGC
>SJYX01009219.1:0-17181 GCA_006410675.1 Oreotragus oreotragus | reverse complement strand
CCTCTGAGGGAGGCGGCTGTGGTCCCTGGCAGGGGAAGCCCAGTGCGCTGCTGCTCCTCGGCCTCCACACTGGTTTCTCTCCCCAAGCTGTTCGCCTGGTTCCCCACCGATGCTCTCTCCCCGCCTCTCTCCTGTCTCCACACTCTCCAGTCTGGCTTCCCACCCCTCCTCCCAGCTGGTGGAGGTGAGGCAGGCTCACGAACTCTTGGGTCCGCAGTCCTGCTAAGGTCTCCCCACCTATGTTCTGAAGCACTTTTTGGTAGAAATCTTCTGCATGTTCAGTTATGACTCAGGGATCGAACCCAGGTCTCCTGCGTTGCAGGCAGGCTTTACTGTCTGAGCCACCAGGGAAGCCCATGAACCAGTCAGTTGTAAATAAAAGGAACATCTCACACTGCCATGCTGCCGCCATCACTTGCCCCTCTACTTTTTACCTGCACGTGTAAGTCGGGTATAATACCAGTAATTTCAGATTCTCATACTGAGACTGAGTGCTGCTCTTGAAACCCTAAGTTAGCTGAAAGAAGTAAAAGGATTCNAGCCTGGTGGGCTACAGACCATAGGATCACAAAGAAGCAGACATGACTGAACAATGAGTATGCCCTACACTGATTTACTTTTTATCAGAGCTAAAATATAGGTGATTCTCTTTATTCATAGTGGTTATAGTCTATGAAATCACCATGCATGTTGAATTAGCAAATATTGAGTGAACCATTGCTCCTAGGGTCAATGCAAGGTTAGTTTCCTTTGAAACTCTGATCACAATATTTTTGTCAACCAATTGATATATAACTTTACTTTATATGTGCTTCTGTGCAAAGGTATCTTATTTAATATATACAGTTGATTAATAGTGCTGTTGGTCATGAGTTTAACATTAATAACTCATGCTGAAAAAAACTGAATAACTTGTGTTTTCTCTGTAAGGCACATTGAAACTTTCCTGTGTTTAGGAACTCTAGGTTGCATTTCAATGGTGTGTTTGGGGGCCATTTTAAGTAGCAAAGTTATGAATAAAAACCACAAAATTATGAAGAACGTGGCACTAATTATAGCATAAAAAAGGACATTTGTTTACAGTGTGTGAGCTTAAACTAGAAGGCAGAGTGTTGCCTTATTTGATCTCTGCTGAAGAAGTGTGATTAAATATTGCAGAAGAAAATAACAATGAAATTAAAGTCAGGAACAATAAAAACAATTTAAAATGAAATAGACAAAGAATGAAAAAAATGAATGAAGTTGTAGAGCAACTTGAAGGAATATATGTGTAATTGGAGTTCCTGAAGGACAGGAAAGGAGCTAAGAGAAACACAATAATCAGGAGGAAAAAATCTTACTCTTTTCTCTCCCCGAAAATATCTTAAGAGGGAAATTATAATCTAAAAAAGTTGAAACCAGCCCTAAAGAGAAAAAATTCAGGACAGCGGGTCTGGGAGCAGGGGAGAGGATGTATTTATATAGAGAGGGATAAAGATAGCAGTGACAGTAGACTCATCATGAGAAACAATGTATGCTATATGCACCAGACGAAAAAAAACGGTAGGATTCCACGCCCAGTGAAGCATTAGTGTTATCGCTCAGTTGTGTCCAGCTCTTTGCAACCCCATGGACTGTAGCCCGCAAGCCTCCTCTGTCCATGGAATTTCCCAGGCAAGAATACCTGAGTGGGTTGCCAGTTCTTTCTCCAGGGGATCTTTCTGACTCTAGGGATAGAACCCAGCTCTCCTGCATTGCAGGCAGATTCTTTACTGGCTGAACCATCAGGGAAGCCCATATCCAATGAAAATTATCTTTCAAAAAAAGAAAGGATAATTCTTTTTCCAACCATATAAAAATTAAACTAATTTGCCCCTGCAAAACTGCATTACAAGAAATTTTAAGAGAAGTACTTTAATCATAAAAATATAACAAATGGAAGTCTTGCTCTACAGAAAAGAATGAAAAGCACTAGAAATGGTAAGTGGATAAATATAAATACATTTATCTTATAATTTAAACTCTCTCAGAATAAACTATTTAGAGAAAAAAGTAATAGAAATGTATTTGGAGATTATTTTAAAAGTGAAAGTAAAGTATATGATAACAGGAGAGAAGAAATAGAGGTATAAGTTTGTAAGGTTCTTAAACGGGATGCTGCTGCTAAGTTGCTTCAGTCATGCCGACTCTGTGTGATCCCATAGATGGCAGCCCACCAGGCTCCTCTGTCCATGGGATTTTCCAGGCAAGTGTACTGGAGTGGGGTGCCATTGCCCCCCGTCCCTGGGATTCTCCAGGCAAGAACACTGGAGTGGGTTGCCATTTCCTTCTCCAAAGCGTGAAAGTGAAAAGTGAAAGTGAAGTCACTCAGTCGTGTCCAACTCTTAGCAACCCCATGGACTGCAGCCTACCAGACTCCTCCATCCATGGGATTTTCCAGGCAAGAGTACTGGAAGGGGGTACCATTGCTTTCTCCATAAATGGAATGAATTCTCTTAAATTGAAGATAGATTGTGATAAGTCAAAGTTGTATATTATATAGCTTAAATCAAACACTAAATAACACAACAAACAGTTTTATCTAATAAGCCAACAGAGGATATAGTATGGAACCATAAAAATTTAATCCAGAAAGAAGCAAGAAAAAAAGGAAAAAGGAAGCAAGGGACACACATCTTACAACAGTCTAATGTTTTATGTATTGTTGTTGTTTAATCACCAAGTTGTGTCTAATTCTTTTGGGACCCCACGGATCCCAGTCTGCCAGGCTCCTCTGTCCACAGGATTTCCCAGGGAAATAGCAAGCATACTGGACTGGGTTGCTGTTTCCTTCTCCAGGAGATCTATCTTCCTGACCCACGGATCAAACCCATCTCCGTCACTGGCAGGTGGATTCTCTTCCTGGGTTGGGAAGATAGATCTGCTGGAGAAGGAAATAGCAACCCACTCCAGTATGCTTGCCTGGGAAATCCTGTGGACAGAGGAGCCTGGCAGGCTACAGTTCATGCAGTCCCAAAAGAACTGGATGCAACTTAGTGACTGAACAACAGCAAAATGCTCAATTGTTATCTCACTGGAATTACTCATTTCACTTTTTTCTCACTCATCAAGGGTGCTGGAGATGGTTTTGTTTTTATTCCACTCTCATGGATTTTTGTAGACAACTATACATCAAGAAAAAGCTCTAAAAAGACTGTTATATACAAGGTCTCCTGGAATTTTTTCTGTCGGAAGTGTCTACTTTCTTGGGAGTTGGAGAATGGCTTGGATATAGCATTCTATTCTGCTGAGATACTTTTGTTTCTATCACACAGAGTTCTTTTTAGAGACAAGAAAGAAAAATCATTGCTTCCCCTTCTTGGCTTTCATTAAAAAAAATATCTAAAGGATTTTAAAACGAAGTCTCAAGATTTTACATTGCAAAGCAGGCTATTTGGTTGGTATGAGAGAAATCCATAAATGGGCAATTATTTTATTCCCTGTCACAGAGGCTGGCTCAAAAGCAACTGTTTCTTAATTTTGATTGATAGGATTATAGAATATCAGAACTGAATGAGACATTAGGGAACAGCTGGTCCCCCAGCTCTGATGTTACCAGGGTGGAAAATGAGGCTTGTTTCAAGTAATGGCTTGTCTGTGACCACAAAGAAGTTAGCAGTAAGTGGGTGGTGTGTGAAACAGTGATGGAGTGTGCTCTTGATTCCCACAGTCCTGGTTGAGCCATTTCCTGGCTGTATGATCCTAGGCAAGCCCATTACCTGGTCTGATTTTATCTCTTTGGTGGTATTGTGAGGGATTTGGGAGATAGTCTGTGTTCAGTGCCTTGGGAAATAGTAAGAACTCAATAAATGCAACTCCAGTCATTCCAGTCATTCCAACCAACTTTAGCGCAGAGAGTTTGCTGTCCCATTGTGGCAAATCAATTACACTTCCCCTGCTTTGTCCAGTTTCCAGTTTCACTCATTTTTTTTTTTATAAGCATTTGCTAAACAGCTGCTGTGCACACCAACACCAGAGATATGAAGATGAATGAAAAGCACCCCCAATCACACCCCGCTTTGCCTTCCTGGTGCTTTTTCTCTAAGGAAAGATGACCTAGCAAACAAAAGGATCGGAGTAGAGGCATTCACAAGGTACAGAGGCCTATCCTATCTTGGACAATTACTTTTAGGGTTCCTTTATTTTCATATGTTCACTCTAAGATGGCTATGCCTACCTGTATTGGCTGTAAGTAAAAAACAGCTTCAAGGTAATTGGCCCAGTAGTTTTCAGAACTTAAGAAGGCTAATGTTACAAATATATCTATCAATATATCCTCAGGAGGTTGGGCTGTGGACTCCATGCTTCAGAAAGTAGAGAGGTAGTTGGTGTTCAGTGTGAGAGCTGTAAGAGCAAGCTTGCTGTCATTATTTTGTCAATAAATTCTCTGCTTTTTCAAGGACAGGGATGTTAAACATATTTAAGTAATGGCAGATTTTTTGGCCACAAGAGCTATTACACGTGTATGCATAAAAGGAGTGTACTTTATAAAATGCCTTCAGAAAGGAATTATGGACATATAATGAGGGACTCCAGTCTGATTGTGGATCTTGGGGATGTCAGCTCAAGCGTTTTTCCCATGATCCCGTGCAGATCAATCACTATGTTAACCTGGCTGCTGCAGCCTTGCCTTCTGACTGAATAATGATGTCCTCTGTCATTTTCTGGAAATGATGAGGACCTGTCACACTAACTTAGTTTTCTTAAAGATGCTTTCCAGCAGTCCAGGTGGGCCATGAGGAGTCTCTGTCTAGCTTAGACTAGGCATGCAAGTCATTACACGATGAAAACAGACTAGTCACTTTGGGGGATTAACCAGTTCCAGGGCTCTATTTGCGTGAGCGAATTAATGAGTTAGAAAGTCTCATTTCTACAAGTGCTAAATTGTAAAGCCACTACAGGGACAGATGCGTCAGTGTTATTGATGTTTGTTCAGATGAGGGATGGAAATTTCACAGAATACCAAGGAAGGCTCCTCATTTGAAACCTGTCTTCTGGCAGCAACATCATTTCAATCTCAACAGTGAGGGATGTGGTGGAGAGCATTTTTCACTTTGTTGTAGATTTTCCAAAATGCATGTGTAAGTTACTAACCATGAAAAATAGCTTAGTTAGTTTTTGTTTGCAAGATGACTACATTTAAGTTTTATGGTAGAATCCTCCCTCTCTGGCCTCTCTTTTCTTCTATCTTTTCTCCCTCTTACCCTCCTGTATCCCTCCTGCCTTTTCTTCCTCCATCACATCTTCCTCTTCTCTCTTCCTCCTTTTTCTGCTTTCTCTCCTTTTCTTCCTTAATGATTCATTGAGCACCAAAAATATGTCTGGTGCTCCAGACATAATTATGTCACAATCAGGGACAAAATTTACCAAGATGGAAAACTCAGATATATTCTTACGGCCCTTGTAGTCTGTTGGAGGAAATAGATGCCTGAAATACATGAGCAGTTAGTCACAATATCACAGGAGAAATGATTAGATTCTACTTATCTTCAGCCCAAAGGAATTAGGAAAGTTATCTGAAGGGGAAAAAAGAGCCTTAACTTGTCCTTTGAAAATATCAGGAGCCTAAAATAGGGCAATTTATCCTCTGGTAAACGTTTGATGAAAGCAAGCTTTCTCAAGAAGTTTCTAAGAGCTGTTCTTCCAAAAGTCATAGGTGCTTTGATAATTCAGGAGAACAAATGATTACCAGATCTTCCTATCTGACTTTTTAAAAGAACTTTTATGCTTATGTTTGCATGTGGCAATGTCATCCTAAAAATTCTGAACTCTTCAAATCAAATTTAGAAGCACCTAAGCAAGATTCCCCTCTCCCAGCATTTCGTTTCCTGCAGGAATGCAGTATGTTAACTTCCAGATTGAATTCAAAACTCAGGCTAAATTCTGTGTGGATATCAGTGACATAATTAAAGAGTTTTGGCTTGAAAGACATTTTGTGTATATGTTTAAAGTGCAGGCTCTATAGGTTACACTAATTTAAAACATCATTTGTCTTATCATATCTAAGCTACAAACCAATTCCCAAGCTCTCGGGGAAGCTACTGTTCTCCTCATTTTATTGACATGGTCTCTGAGATTTGGGGAGGTCAAATGTGCAAGTTATCAAGTAAGTGACTATATTGCAAATACCCTTTCTTTCAATCCTGCTTCATCCCAGATGACATATGGAGTAGGTGAAAGAGGAGACTCAACTGGGTTATTCTTAGGAGTCATAGTACATAGCCCCTGGCAGTTCATTCTTCGCCAGTTAGTGACATAGAGACAAGCAAAGGTGGATCTTTCTGGCCACTTAAGCCTTATACAGATCAGATACTAAAATGAACAAACTTACTTCACAGTGCTATAGAATCTACCTACTGTATGTCAAAAGCAAACAAGCAAACAAAAGCTAGACAAAAAAAAGACCAACCAACCAACAAACAAACAAACAAAAACCAAACAAAACCTCCCCAAACCAAAGCACAAGATACTCAAAACCAAAAAAGAGACCAAAAAAGATCAAAAACTAAAATCTTTTCTATAGTGGTGAATAAAAACAGACAAAAATCTGCTTTCTTTCAGCAATTATTCTAGAATTGCACATCAGATACCAAACCAATACAGTATGTACAATGGAGACAAATTCGGTGGAGAAAATAGAGCTGATAAGGGCAGCAAGGGTGTTAAAGAGATCTGTCAGGAAAGGGCAGATAAGGTAAGAACCAAGAGAGTGGAGACATGAGTCCTGGGATGGTCCAGGGGAAACTGCTCTGTTACAGGGAATGGCCATCCCCATTGATGGGGCCAGTGTGGCAGGTTTGAGTCACAGCAAGAAGGCCTGTGTGTGTGTGTGTGTGTGTGTGGTGGTGGTGGTGGGGGAGGTGGGGTTACTGAGTCCAGTTGAAGCTAAGGGGAGGAGTCACAGGACAGATCATGTGCTGACCTTAGAGTTTGGACTCAGAGGGAAAGTGGTAGAGGTTTGGAACAGAGGATGAAAGTGAACTAGCTTATTTCTGCAGGCCTGTTTGGACTACTGCATTTAGAGCAGGCTGAAGGGGCCAGTGACGGAAGCAGGAAGTGTGAGGAGGCTGCTGAACAAGTCCAAGGGAAGCAGACATGATGAAATGGACCGAAATGTTTATTCTCAGGACAAGATGCCTGATCCTGGATGGACACTAGCTCCTTTGGGCAGATGATACCCAGGTCCTCTTGTTCCATCCTTAGTCTCTAGATGTTGGGATTCAGCTGTGACCTTATACTCAACATCTCACCACATGGACTGCTTAAACTTTCTCAGGGATTTCAAATCAAAAGATCACACAGCCTTGGGCAAGTCACTTAAACTCCTTGGGCTCCTGAGTGCTCATTTTAGAATGATGTGAATAACATCTAGTTAGCTAACCTTTCAGAAACGTTCTAAGAAATGTATAGGAAAGAAACTTGTTAATAGAAAACCTCTGTACAAAGTAGGCAGTCTCATAGACTTCATCATATTACTATTATTTGCTACTGTTGCTACCATAATCCTCATCTCATGAGCATCAAAGTGACATGCCTGCAGGTGTCTTTCCTTTTTCCTCCAATCTGTACTGTTACCTTATTTTATGCAAATTTTCTTCCACAGTGTATTTTCCATTTGCTTTTTTTTTTTTTTCCTCCAATTCCTAGAGTCCAGATCCTTATAGGGTGATACTGAGGCCTTGAAATAACCTTTGGTGACCTTCTCTGCCTCTTCTCTTAACCTTGCAGCCTGTGTTCCACATTTCTCCCCTGCAGCCTAAATTCTTGGCTGAACAGTTGACCTTCTTCCCAAGGCCATCTCATACTCTTCTTCCATCTCATTTATTCTTTTTCTATTACATGAACCTGATGGTTCCAGAATTTCCTTACAGTCTCCACCATGTCTCATTGTTCCTATGTCTGTGATTTGGGTTATCCACTTCTATTTGAAATATTCTTCCCTTATTTGCTCCTATTCAAAACTCTCCTATCTTCCTTTGGACCTACTCCTACCTACCCCAATGCTTCACTCACTGGTTATCTAAATATTTATGCATATAATACTACTTACCTCTATATGTACCAATACCTTATTTCCTAATAAGACCACCTTTGGTTTGTGTAAAGATGTGCCAGACTCATGGTTGCTATAGCTAACTGCCGAGTCAGGAGACCTAGAGCTAAACAGATGAGGTTTCAAATCTCAGATCTTCTGATGATTTGCTGTGTAATCTCGCATAGATTATTTGACATTTCTCAGTCTTGTTTTTTAAACTTTAATGTGGTATAGCTACCATGTAGAATTGCTCTAATGATTAGAAATACCTATGTAAAGTGTCTAGCCATGCTGCTGCTGCTGCTAAGTCACGTCAGTCGTGTCCAACTCTGTGCAGCCCCAAAGACGGCAGCCCAACAGGCTCCTCTGTCCCTGGGATTCTCCAGGCAATAATACTGGAGTGGGTTGCTGTTTCCCTTTCCAATCCATGAAAGTGAAAAGCAAAAGTGAAGTCACTTAGTCGTGTTCGACTCAGTGACCCCATGGACTGTAGCCTACCAGGCTTCTCCGTCCATGGGATTCTCCAGGCAAGAGTATTGGAGTGGGTTGCCATTGCCTTCTCCAGGCCTAGCCATACTAGCCATCAAAATAAATGCTCAGTAAGTTTTAGCTATTATTACAACTATCGTGCTGCTACTGCTGCTAAGTCGCTTCAGTCATGTCCAAGTCTGTGCAACTCCATAGACGGCAGCCCAGCAGACTCCTCTATCCTTGGGATTCTCTAGGCAATAATACTGGAGTAGGTTGCCATTTTCTTCACCAATGCATACAGGCATGCTGAGCTGCTTCAGTTGTGTCTGACTCTGTGCANCTTACTTGCAGAAAATAACCAGCAATTTAAAAACTACAGTAAAGATCAAGCAATCTATCACATTTCTAAATGTTCTAAGGCAACATACTTTCCTCTTTGGATGCTCCCCTTCTCTCATACACAAGTGACAGTACAGTATTTTTTTGGCCGTTATGTACAGCTCGTGAGATCTTAGTTCCCAGACCAGGAATTGAACCTGGGTCCCTGGCAGTGACAGCACAGTCTTAACCACTGGACTGCCAAGGAATTCCCTCCGATGACAGTACTCTTAAGCAAAGGCAGGAGTTCTTTGATTTAAAACAAAATGCACATTAATTAAAAGTATATATCTGGAGTTCCTCTAACAAACACATTGAGCTAAATTTAGTTCCAGTTTAGCAGATTTGAACCCAAGGAGTAACTTGAGTTTTCTAACAAACAAAAAGGTTTTATCAAATACCCATTTATCTTCTAGTTGACACTGCCTGTGTGTCATCAGAGAAACAGAAGAGTAAATGGTTTCTTGCTTTTTGAATATTTCCTTCTCTTGTGTAAATTTTTACCTTAATTAGCTTAGTTTCAATCTCCCCATCGGAGGCTAGTTCCTGGTGTGTCAGCATGTACTTCTCACACTTAGCTAGTGCCTTTTCATTTGCAACAGACACAGTGATGGCTCGGGGTACATGTGGCTGCATGACTGTCTCAGTTTGCAGGTTAGTGGCAGGCTTATGATCTACCCATCTGTCTCCTGCAGAGCGTGATCGTCTGTGTCGCAGACGAATTGGTGGTGCGTTCTGATCAGATTGAGAGAGGAATCAAGAAACAAGCATAGCCCAGAATTAATTTCAGGCTACTATTAGAAGTGCAGCAGTCTTGGCTACTTTAGTTGGTGACAGTATGAAAACAAATGCATGAATCTTTTCAAAAGCTATGTTACTCAAGCAATTTAAATGTTCTCTTTGTATATAAACACAAAACCAACAAACATCTTGAAACACCAGTTTATGTATGTTTTATATATTCTACTAGAGATCTTCCCTTTCAACAAAGAGTAGAAGGGAAAGTTCTGGTGATGCTGGTAGTCTTTCCTGTGTAGGTGATGGTTAGGACAAATAATTCATTTTTGCATTCTTGATCAAAAACCAGTATTTGTTCCTGCTATCGTGAAGTAATCTGTTAGGTCCACAACTATGTTAAAAGCTTCAAAAAGATCAATAAAAGCCCTAAACATATCATAGGCCTCTAAACAAAAGAGAAAATACTCCTATTAAAAAAGCAGACCTCTCCCCCCAACAAAAGCTGATGGAGCTGTATAGTACATATATGCTAAAAAACAAAGTATTTTAAGAATGTAAATAAAGTACTTCTGCATACTTTTAAAAATCTCAGAATGTAACTTTATGAAAAGTTCACAAACATTTCCTAAAGGTTACAAGAACCAGATAAAGAATTCACTATCAAATCATTCTTTATCATGCAACAAAAAACTAGATACTTCCAGTAAAATGTTATATAAATTTAGAAAAGTTAAGTTTAGCACAGTCAACCTAAGGGGGGTGGGGGTGGGGGGAGGAATCACATACAGACATAGTTAATAGTTTCTTTGTAACTTTGCAAAGTTTTTGTTTGCAAAACTGAAAGCAAATGAAAGGGTCTGTCACAGGCCAAACCCTTCAAAACCTGTCAAGTGTGGACACCTAATTTAAAATATGTATCTGGAGAACTGAAGTATTTCCCCTGTACAGTTATAAGAAACAAATGCACCAGTGAGAAAATCATGACACCAAAATATGGGCAACAGCGTTTGCCACTAAGGATACCTAAGCCTCACAACAAGCAGGAAACGTCCCATTCTTAAAATGGCTTAATGCTGAACGAGGAAGAAAGAGGTTCTCATGACCTACCATTTAGCAAAGATGATAGTTTTCTCAAACACATTTAGCAATAGAGACACTGTGAAACAAACTTTGGAAAGATGACTGTCCTTACTTACACTCTGTCATTTATGAAATAAATAATATTTAAGCTTTCTTCCTCACTGAAGTATATAAATTGAGTCCACCTGACATAATTTTTGACCAACAAACCTAGATGTGTGTTCTGCTGCACTTCTAAAGAGATTTTGATTTCAAATGGAGGAGGTTACAGGATCTCTAGTAAATTCTCTTAAGTGTCTCATAGCCACATTAGATACGTTAATGTTGACCAGGCATTAAATAGCCCTTGAATAGTTTTCAGTCTATAAATTTGCATGAAATAAGGAGGATTTATTAGAGTTGATCAGAAAGACCAGTCACCATATAATTTGCTCCCCCAAAAGGTTTGAAGCAAAATCTGCAAAGTAAAGAAGCTTAAGCGACTTTAGATTTATCTGTTGCCTTTGGTAAATACCTTGTAATTCATCATCACCCCTTAATAATAATCTGGAATGCAGGCCACCTAAATGAAATATTTTCTGTTCCCCAAGAAAATCTAAAGCAAATATTTACTATAAATTATTTAGAAGAAAAATCCTTAGATATATTAAAATCTTACTAAATGTAGATTCACAATATTAACTTTGTCAACTTACTCAGATTCAGAGGAAAATTTTACCTTCATCTTTAAGAAGAAAATATAAACATGAATTTGTTTAAACAACCTTGAATGAGGCAGAGCCCTTCTAAATTGAGACAAAGGCCTTGAGATTAAAAGCAGTTTATTGGATATGTAAACCTTCCTTCAGCAGTTTAAAACAACTGGCCTGGGCTCAAAAAATAGTATCATGAAAATTAAAAAATGGGGAGGATGGACTATTTTATGTTAAAAAGATTAAAGCGATAATAACCACATACCATGTATTCACCTTGATAGGACCAAGGTTTGAAAAATGAAAAGCCATTATTGGGACACCACTAACTTTCTCAGGTGTGATGAAGACTGTGGTTATGTATGTAAGACACAAAGTCTGTGACTTACTGCTGTCAAAGGCTGAGGAAAAAAAAATATTTACATATCTATTTTTTAAAATAAAAGTCCGGGAAAGCAGTTTTTAAAATGGAAATTAATAAAAAGTAAAAATTCCAATTTGAGGAAGAAAAGCCAAAAGAAAAGAATGGAAAATGTGTTCTAAGACAGTCACTGATTTGGGGATGCTCATCAGTTTATGCAGCTGAAGAGCACGTGTTCACTGAACACGAGGCACTTTCTGTGCCAAATGCAGCTAGGCTTTTTCAGGTGAAGAGCTAGGCCTCAGTTTCAGGGTGATTTGATCTTTCAAACTGACAGAAAAATCAGACCTTGCTTATATATTAGAGCTCACCCATCATTCCGGTGAACTTTCAGAACCAAGTTATAAAAATCCACAACATTAAAATCTACTGCTACAATGCTTTAAAATGATAACTGGCACTAACCCTGCTGCAGTGATCCTCTTCTACTTCTATCTCATTTCTGATCGAAGGAACCACCTCCCTGCCTTCATTCCAGTACATCCCTCGCCTTCTGTCTGACACGATACAAGTTTTACTTTGTCCTGGCTCCTGCTGCCTACGCCTTGCAATAGATGTGACATTGAGAGGTGTGTTGTACGGAGGAATTTTCTGCTCCCATTCCGAAATACAGGAAGCTACAGAAATGCTGCTGCAAGAGTTAGAGCGCCTATGTAGCTGTTGACTCATGAGTTGCTGGCCGTTGGAAATCTGAGCAATATAGTTACTAGAAAGCTAAAAAAATTGAAGAGAAATTAATGAGCAGGAGTTGAAAAACTGAGAAACAATTCATTATTTTGCTATAATTTTAACTCATGAAGACATACTCTATAACTTGTCTTTTTTTAAGACAATTTTTTTTACTGAATTACTAATTTTACACTAAATTTGTGTTTATACTAAATTTTTAAGTATAAATAGAAATTTGAGAAATATAATAAATTTAAAACAAAAAAATTGATTCTCATAGAAATAGCTAGTTGATTCTCATAGAAATAGTCAGCTAGTCTGAACAAACCTTCTCTAGTACTATGAAGTTACTACACAACTACAAACAACTTACAGGTACAGGCGATGGAGAAACAGATCTCTGAGTAACTTTTTCTCGGTCCCGCTCCCGAGAGGGCCTCTCTGGCTTTTCAGTTTTGGGCTCAGTAACGATGGCCTTCAGTTGTTTCAGTTTCTCATCTTTCACCCAGAGTTTATTTTGCATCTCCAGCTGTTTGGCTGCCACTCGACGCTCCTGAAGGTTTATGAATGGCAATAAGTAGTCTAATTCAGTTATACCAAACCAACTGCATCAGTTCACCTGAACATTTCCTAAAGATGACAGTTCTTCATAATGCTAATTAACTTGCTGTGACTTGTAAGGGCAGAGAAAAAAAGTAAAAGGGACGGAGTAGTGGCTGCTGTGGCCCCACCACTAAAACACTGTGTGTCATTCCGTCGTGGCTGACACTTTGAGACCCCATGGACTGTAGCCTGCCAGGCTCCTCTGTCCATGAAGTTGTCCAGGCAAGAATACTGGGAGTGGGCTGCCATTCCCTTCTCCAGGGGATCTTCCCGATCCAGGGACTGAACCCAGGTCTCCCACATCGCAGGCAGATTCTTTACCAGCTGAGCCGCCAGGGACCCCAGTACAAGCCGTTCAGAACCCTGCAGTCAGAAATCAGTCAGCCATGAGAGGAGGGCTGTAGGAAGGACACTCACACATTCTTTCTCCCACTTCATGGTTGTTTCTGTCACCATGCCTTGCAGCCTGGCTTCTAGCCTACGTTTGTCAGAAAACTGTCGCTGAAGTTTTTGATTCTGGGTTTCAAGCTCCTGTTGCAGATTGCGCTTATCTTCCTCATAGATGGTCGTCGTTTTCTCTAAAATCTCAACCTGGGAATTTAGACCATTATGTTCAACATTTGATGTGTTAACATTTCAAGTAGCTTTAAAATAATCTCTCTCATAATCTGCCTATGCAAGCATAGTTATGGAAAGAAGAATCATGGAGAAAATCTTTTCCTCTAAAATTTCATCTGAATAGAAGAATCATGGAGAAAACCTTTTCGTCTAAAATTTCATCTGAGTGCCCATCTCTGTTCCTAGAAATGAGGACTTTTAAACAAGCTCCTTACTGAAAGATGAAGTTATAATTGATCTCATGTGAAAATTGCTGTTCCCTAAAACTAAGGTTTAAAATTTTGTTTTTATAAAGGCCACTTTTAAAATAGAGAACACCATATCAGTTGAGATTAGCTTCTCTTTAGAATGAATCCTGTATCCCCTAAATTATCCTCAGTAGTAAGTAAAAAAGCAATTTATAATCAAAACTAAAACACCAGAACATTCTCTTCAATTGGTAAGGTCTGTCTCATAAACAGTATTCTACCCTTTTATTGCCTTTCACTAACAGTTTCTCTATGGGGGGGAATGTGATGAAGATTAGTAAATAACCAAGTGATAACTCCCAAGGAAGCAGCAGCTCCAGGTCCGTATAGCAGAATAGCTGAATCAAAGACCAGTGTTAAATGTCCAGCATATACATCCACTCATAATCCCAAAACCAACCTTATATTCTAAAGTTTTGTTTTTCTTCTCCAGTCGTTCTATTTCCAGTTTCTGTCCTGAGATCACCTTTTCTTTTTCATTTAGTTTTCCTTGAATGTAGTTTTCTTTATTTAAAACAGCATTGTCAAATTCTTGCAACAAAGCCTTAAAAGTAATAGCTGAAACAAAAGCATGCAGGCCAAGTTTACTCCAATTCCAAAGTAACTGGTGAAGTCAACTTTTATAACTGCTATTTATATAAAATTAAGCTCTTCAGCAAATACCCCTTTGAAAGTCTATAATCAGAAAACATGTCTGGAAGGAAATCAAGAGTTTCTCAAATCCACAAAAGAGACACTTTTGTTACTGAAAAAAACACTTAAGTCTTTCATTTTGCACTGTAGCGTAAATAAATTGTTTCAGAATAAATACAGAAATGAACAGAAGTTAACACTAGCCTTAGGGACAGTTAATTCAAGCTGAAATCCTGTGCACCATTCATTAGTCATGTGACGTGGGCAAGTTGTTTCTGAGCATGTTTCATTTCAGAATGGAGATTTAAGTACCATTTATCTCACATTTTTCTTATGACGGTGATAAGAATACATACATTCAATGAGCACTTCCTATGTACCAGCAATGTCATACATGATTTTCATATATCATCTCAACCCTCTCTGAAGTAGGAACAATTACAATCCCATTTTGCAGACAGAAACTAGAAACAAAGGATTAAGTAATTTTCTCAAAGATACAGTTATTATGATATAATAATACATGTTAAATGCCTTGCATATAAATAACTAGTAGGAGCTAAGAAGTAGCTCTTAGCCCTTTCATCATGACTGTTAATTTTTAAAAGGGAGAAATTCACATCCACTTTCATCTTCTGCGTTACATTCTTAGGATATAAAATGATGCCTTGGGGGCTACTACGTTCAGAGACAACCCTTCCTTGAAAGATGCTGTCCCAACACAAAACTCCCTGCAAGTTTCTCATGTTAAAATGACTATCAACAGTTGCTCTTACCCTGCTTGTTAAACTCCTCAACCATCATTTGTCGTAGGTGATGTCGTCTCTCTAGTGCTTCGATCAGCCTGGGAAGAGTCTGCTCATCATTGACATCCAGAAGTTCGCAGGATGGCAAAGGTGGGAAACTCTGTAAAACCACTTCTGAAACCAGCAGTTCTGTATGGAGTTGTTTAAAAAAAAGGTACACAGGAGAGAAAGTTATTCAAACAAGTTTAACACTGGTTAAGAGCCCCCCGTCCAGTTAACAGTGTACTTTGTTGGGCTCATCATATTTCCTTAAAAATGAGTTATATGAGTTGTAAAGAAGAAAAAATGAAAAAAATGTGAGAGTATATAATAAAAGAAGTATGATTTACACTTTGGTTCAGACTTTTTTTTGCACTTGTTTGTTAAGGGGAAAGAAAGTGAACAGTTTTCTTAAGTGAAACAGATTTTAACAAAAGAGAGACAGACTCATCAGCAGGCAGATGACGCCACAGCAGCGCATACCGTCTCCAACAGGACCTGCCCGGGCCTGGTTTCTGTATCGCCTCCCCGGTGTTAAACCGCATATGGCCTTGTCTGTTGGTCTGGCTACTTCAACTTCCTGGGTCACTTCTGCAAATCTCATTACTTGCTAAGATACAAAATAGGGTTTTGTTTTGTTTTTATATATAAGCGTTTGCAATCTTTCTTCAGAAGTCAGTAAATGAGACAGTAATAGATTGGTCATTATTCACTTCTGTAACCAGTAGTTCTATATAAGTATTTAAAATGTTCAAAATGTTATTCTTCACATGTAAATGGTTTTCTCTACAGAAACTCAGATTTCATAAAAGCATTAAAATTACCAAGCTTTCTTCATAATCTTCGGCCTTTGGATTCACACACACGATCAGGCGTACTTTCCCTTCCCCATCAAAGTAGTTCTTGAACAGATGGGTTAACTTTGAATCTCGATATGGAACCATCTATAAACATATCCAAACCCAAATATATCAGGCAGAAACTACACACAGAACTATATAAAGTATACAAACCACCAAAGGCTGCTGCTCACCTTGTTAGTTCCGTAAGTTTGGTTCTCTCTCAGGACCTCCATACATGTTCTCAGTGTCATTAGTGACTGGTTAATGTTACCTGACAGAAGAATGTACATAGAAGTCATTTGAAGACACCAGTGGAGTAGCTAGAGCATGGTCTGTTTGTCTGTGAAATAGCTACTTCATAGAACTCTTAGATGGAAATTACAAATGACAGATTTTAGTGGGCTCAGCTTAAAGAACTGTCCATATTTGGCAATGTTGCAGTAGAGTGTAAGTACTGGGATTCTTATGTAAAGACTATCCACTGAATGTAATATTATACTTCATGACCCGTAAGGTTTCTTTCAAATCTTAAATACCATGAAAAAGTATACTGAGTACAGATGTTTAATATCCTCTAAAGCATGCCCGTATTTCAGGCTACAGTTGGCTCCATCCAGACATCAATGTCTCCCTTGCACCAGAAGGAGCTCCTGTTTCTACCAGTCAGGTGTCTCAAGAGCCAACTAAATCTGTTCCCTCTATATCTAAAGAAGGTTTCTTAGGCAGCATGCTTGTTAGTCCTGGCCACTCATTTGAATTTCTGAGTTAGGGCACGTCTGACAGATTTATCAAGCCAACAATACAGGAGATCTCACCTGCAGAGACCCTAAAAGTATTCAGTTCAGTTCAGTTGCTCAGTCGTGTCCGACTCTTTGCGACCCCATTAAGAAGAGGTGGCAAGAATACACAGAAGAACTGTACAGAAAAGATCTTCATGACCCAGATAATCA
>SJYX01009218.1:106369-119905 GCA_006410675.1 Oreotragus oreotragus | reverse complement strand
AAAAAAAAAAAAAAAGAAGACATCATAAGCAAGACCAAGGGATAAATGACAAACTAGGGGGAATCACTCCTACCCCAAGCACAGGCTAATTTTCCTAGGCAGTTAAAAACACCTAGAAATAAGAAACAGACCAATAATCTGACAGATAAATGGGCAAAGAAGATGAACTGACAGAAAGAAAAGTATACATGGTTCTAAACACAGGAAATGGAACGTGGAACTTACCCTCCTCACCGAGTAGTGGCAAGGTGAAGCATTCCCCTCCTGGGACGGGGCAGTGCCTCTGGGAAGGGCAACGCCACCAGGCTGTGAAAACCTCAACGCTCTGGGCCTTCTGACCCAGCCGCCCATGGCTAGTTCCCTTGCAGTCTTCCTGCTGCATGTCCCAAAAGGATGTACGTAGGGTATTGGCTACCGCATTGTGTACAACGACAAAAGGTATGAAGTAATCAAAATACGCATAGACTGGAGAATGGTTAACTAAATTACAGTGTAATCACACAGGAGAATACTGAGCCATAGAAAATGAGGAAACTCCTTACATATTAGTGTGGGGTGACCTCCTAAGGAGTTGCTAAATGACTAAAGAAAAATGAAGAAACTCCATAAAGAAGGAGGGAACTCTACATGCTGATAAGGATGACCTCCGATATGTATCAACTGACTAAAGAAAGGTTCAAAACACCATACCGAACATGCTGCCTTTCACATGAAAAAAACACAATAATAAGAACAAAAGGAGAGGATAGATCAGTGCGTGTTCACGGCTAAATGCAGATCTCTGAAATGATACAGAGGATACAGGCAATGCTGGTTGCCTCTAAGGAGGAATGCTGAGGGCTGAGGGGGATGGGAGGGTTTGTTAAAAATTTACCAAAAAACATGACCACATGCACACACTGCCAGGGCCCTCCCTGGGCCCCATCAGCTTCCCTGAAAACCCAGCTCCAAGTGGAGGTAAACTTTTCACTTTACATCTTTTTCTGTTACCCAAATTTTGAACTATGTGAATTTTTCTAAAAGGCTCCTGAGGGTCCCAAAGGAAGATACAAACAAACAGAAACACATTTGATGTTCTTTGATAAGGGGCTCTCAACATTATAAAGACAGCAGTTCTTCCCAGGTTAAGCTAAAGCTAACACAATCCCAGTTAAAATTACCCACAGGCAGATTCTGAAGTTCAGATTCAGGGAATTCCCTGGCAGTCCAGTGGTTAAGACTCTGTGCTTTCAATGCAAGGGATGCAGGTTCAATTCCTGGTCAGGGAACTAAGGTTCCCCTAACGCCTGGAGGCACGGCCAAAAAATAAGATACAGCAAAAAAAGATAAAGTTCATACTCATGGATATTAAAGATCTATTGTTGGATGGAAAAACAAGGTGCAGGACAGTGTTTTATTATGTAATAATCTAGGGTAAAGAAAAAGAAAATATATACATATACATACACACACACAAAACACTCGGATACGTATACAAAACACTGCTGTTGAGGAGGAGACTCCCAGCCGGGAGGACAAGAAATGGAGGGTTACCTTTCACTGTATCCTCTTTATCTTTTTAATTTCATACCATTTTCCAACAAATTACAACTTAGATGATAACAGGATCATCTGGAAGTAAGAATAAGACCATAATGCCCCAGGCACGGAAGGAAATCAAGTAATCAGGTACACACCCCACCTGCCTCACCTGACTCCATCCTTCAAAACCCTCCTGGGAAGTTCTTTGCAAGATCTCTGGCTTCACCCTCTCTCTCTGCCTCTTAACCTCAGTTTTTCAAAATGGAAAACAGGGGCTTCCCCAGTGGTCCAATGGTCCAATGCCTTGCCAAGCAGGGGACACCAGTTCGATCCCTGGTCCGGGAAGCCTCTCCGTGCCAGGGGGCGACTCAGGCCATGCAGCACAACTCCTGAGGCCGCTCTAGAGCCCGCAGCTGCCGAAGCCCATACGCCACAGAGCCCGTGCTCTGCAACAAGAGAGAGACCACTGCACCAAGAAGCCCGCACAAGGCAACTGGAGAGCGGTGCCCGCTCTCCACAAGCAGTGCAGACCCAATGCAGCCAAAAGCACATAAATAAATGGGAAAAAGGACGCTGGGTCTCACCTTCATGAGGCCTCGGTGGAGGCTTAGCCTACAACGCCCAGCCCAGCTCCCCACTCCCCCCGACTCACCAGTGGGGCTGCCGAAGGGTGCCGGGGTCCCCCAGAGGCGGCAGCTACTCTGAATGGCTCCTCATCTTGGCCTGAGGTGGAAGCTGCAAGGACAAGGGTAAACGAGAAAGTCTAAGAGGCAAGGTCACTGTGAATGGCTGGATGCCAGGAAGAAGAAAAGGAAAGGGAAAGGGGTCGGGGGAAAGATGGGGAAAAGGAAAGAGAAGCAAGAAAGAGGACCGAGGAAGAGAGGGGAGGGCTCAGGGAGCAGCAAGAGATGGTTAAAGGGAGGAGAGCCTTCCCGCGGGGCTGACTGACAAGGCGGTGAGAAGCAGACCCAACAGGCCTGCCTGGAGGTGGAAACCACACCGTGGAAGAGGGGAGCCAGGACTCCCTGTTCTCCGGCCCTCCCCCAGAACCAGTGGCCTGGCCGGGAGGCTGGACTGCCCCCAGGAAGACACGGGAAAGTGGTAGACACAGCTCCACGATTGAGGCAGGGTCCCCACAATGCAGAGTCTGCCAGAAGGAGAAGAGGACCCTGGGGAGATCCAAGGAGACAAGGCTCTAAGCCTGGGAGCCAGGGCGGCTGGGGGGAGGCCGGTGGAGGGGTGAGGCAGGGCCACGAGACCCCAGGGGCCCTGCTCCTAAATGTGCATGAAGACCAAAAGAAGGTGTTTCTAGGCAGGAGAAAGAAGTGGCCATCCCGAAGGGCAGGCCACCAGCAAGGCCAGGAAGCCGGGGCTCTGCTCAGGCGGGTGGGTGGAAGGGGCAGGTCTTGGGCAGAGCCACGCTTCCGGCCACTAGCACAGGGTCAACCGCAAACTGCTGGTCTCTGCAGGGTGACTTTAGGGGATACAGGTTTTAAAAGTGAGCATTTTAACATAAATCTTGAGCAACTGGTACTTCATAAAGCGTTGAAAAAAAAACACAACAACAACAGCAGTACTACTCAAATGATGTTTGTTAAAAAAAGAATTTAATAAGACAATGTAATCTTTGGGTTTCCCAGGTGGCTTGGTGGTAAAGAATCCACCTGCCAAGTAGGAAATGCAGGTTTGATCCCTGGGTCAGAAAGATTCTCTGGAGAAGCAAACAGCAACTTGCTCCAGTATTCTTGCCTGGATAATCTCATGGAAGAGGAGCCTGGCAGGCTACAGTCCATGGAGTTGCAAAGAGTAGAACACGACTGAGCAACTAAATAGCAGCAGCAAATAGTCTTTACTGTCAATATACACCAGACACCGAAAGCACTTTTTATTAACTTGTTTAATTCTCATAGCAACCCTATGAGGTATACACCTCACAATTTAAGATGAAGCAACTGAGGCACAGAGAGGTTAAGTAACTTGCCCAAAGTCACACAGCTGGGAAGGGGTAATTTAAATATAGTCTAGACCTGTAATACAATAACTTCTAGAAGCCACATACAGGTACTGAAACTCTAGATGCGACCATATAGTGAAGTGTGCTCTATACAACACACACTGGATTCTGAAGACTTAGTAAAAAAAATAAGAACATGAAATATCTCAGTAACTTTTTATTGCATAATGAAATTATAGCATTTTGGATATTTGGATTAAGTATGGTATTAAAATTAATTTCACCTGTTTATTTTTAATGTGGCTACCAGAAAATTTTAAATTGCATTTGTGGCTTGCGTCACATTGCTACCAGATGGTGCAGCTCCAGACTCTTAACCACTCTACATACTGCCTTTCAAAAACGACAAGCTCTAACTGAGCAGCTGCTCCAGGTCAGGCACTGTTCTCAGGATTCAACATGGATTGATGCATGACAGCCCAACCAGGCTACTGGAATGACCAGGGCTGGGAAATAGGAAACTACCTCTCTGTCCCTGAGAAGGGCCCAGCCCCTCCAGGGCCTCTCTCAAGTTCCTGCTGTTGCTGCTGCTGCTGCTGCTAAGTCACTTCAGTCGTGTCCGACTCTGTGTGACCCCACAGACGGCAGCCCATTGGGCTCTGCCGTCCCTGGGATTCTCCAGGCAAGAACACTGGAGTGGGTTGCCATTTCCTTCTCCAATGCATGAAAGTGAAAAGTGAAAGTGAAGTCGCTCAGTCGAGTCCCAACTCTTAGCCACCCCATGGACTGCAGCCCACCAGGCTCCTCCATCCATGGGAGTTTCCAGGCAAGAGTGCTGGCTCAAGTTCCTACTCCTGCACTAAGGGCTTCAGGCCAAGGTCAGACTCAGGGACTCCGCACTGACACTCCTGTAGGACGGCCTCATTCAAGGCATTGAAAGCATGAGCCAGACCAACCTCAACCCACCCTTCAGGAATCTCAGGCTTGACGGCATCAGATACCACCCAGCCGGCGAAAAACAGCCCACAGGGCCCTCACCAGGCTGGGGGTCAGGGAAGGCTTCCTGAAGGAAGCAGCCCTTTGAAAAAAGAGGTTTGGAGCAGTGCGCTGCTGAACCATGCTACAGCCTAAAAAAGACAAAGAAAAAAATCTGCAATACTAAACCTCTTTATTTAAATTTTGGATATTTTGCTTACCTTGGATTTTTTTATTTATTTTTAAAAAAATATTGCTGAAGAATATTTACCTGGATTACCTTGAGCTCTTTGGTCTCCCGCTCCCCCTTATAGTTTGCACTCATTTATTCTGCCTCACTTGCTCCACGCTAATTCTGGTCTGGAGTCTGGAGGTTTAAGCCCTTCCCCTGCTATGACACATCACTGAATCTCCACTGCAGGGAAGCAGGGACCAGCAGAGGAGTGTCATCCTGTTGCGACAGCCTGGCCACAGGTTTGGGGGTTCCCCTTCCCAACACCCCAAGGGCCCAGCTCAGGCTTCAACATCTCACCAGCCCACCCTGCTCCTGCTGTTACCCTGACTCCCTCCAGCAACTCTGCTGGGCCAACCTGGGTCCCACTCTTGCTCAAAACCCGTCCCACGGTTCCCAGTGTCCTCAAGTACACCTCCTCGGATCATCCTTCGACAGGCTCCAGCCCTGCCGTTTACAGACGAAGAAACAAACACCCACAGGGAGGAAGTGACTTGCTCAAGTTGTCAAGACGTGCCGCAAGCCCCAACCAGGCTCAGCTGGCCCACCACTCCCTCCGTTTCATTTTTGGCACCAGCTTAACACATGGAAGCCCCCCAGATGGTCTGCTGACAATGAGCAAATGAACCACATCCTCCCACCTTCAGGTGCTGACTTGGCTGCCTCCTTCAGAAAGTCCTCCCTGACCGCCCCCTGGGCTCCTAAGCCTCAGATGCTGACTCATGCAGCTCAGTGCTGCTCCTGCTCGGTTCCTGGCTGTCCACTTCTGAGGGGAGTCTACCCAACCTCTACCCAACCTCCAACCTGGCCTGAAAGCCTGCACCTTTTTGTTCCCCCTGCCCTCCACAGTAGAGCGCAGGACCTGACTGGGCTCACAAGGACACTTACTTAGTCCAGGAGTAAGTAAGGGTGGTTTGGAGTCTCTAACCCATGCCAACTAGTCCTTCTTCAGGTCTAGCCTGAGTCCCTCTTGCTGGAGCCAAAGCTTTTACACTTCTGTCTTTTAACTACCATTCCAACCCCAAGGGCAGAGTTTAAATCTCATCGCCCCCTTGTCTGTCCCAGCCCAGCATCTCTCTCAAGCATCCCTGCTCATTCCTGACTGAGGACCCCAACACGGCCAGTCCAGCAGGAAGGCAGCCCTGAGCCTCAGCCAAGGACAAGCACACTCCCACTTCCTTGGCTTTCTAAACACCTGCCTCATGTCCAGCCCCTACAAGATTTCCACCTTCACCTGAGTTGTCCCCGTAAAAATGTCCCAAGCCTCGGATTTTTATCCCGTTTCAATGGAGGCTGCATAAGGTGCTGGGTAACTTGTAGAGCCAGAAGGGGGCCTTCAGAAGATCTGACTGTCTATCTGGCGGAGGCAGAGAAGCTTCCAGGAGGTACTCGTGAGCCGGGCCTTGAAGGATAAGCAGGAGGCTGCACTTCTAAGCCAAGGGAACTCAGTGTGCAGGGCCTGGGGATGGGAAAGGATCTGGCAGATGCAGAGACGGGGAGAGCTCAGTGGGGCAGGAAGAGGGGACGCAAAAGGACCCCCGGGGAGGTCGAGGGATCCGCCCTTGGTGGCCCATGTGGGTGTGAGCCTCCTGTGCATTCTGATTTGTATGAACGACTCAGGCCTGGATCTGGAGGCCTTGCTGATCCTAACTCCTTCCCCACTCAGTTCTGGAGTCCTCTCAGCAAGGACCCTTCCCATCTGTATTTTTAAAACCACCCCCGCCCCGACCCCACTGCCCCGCACAGAGCTGTGCCCCAGATTCAAGAGCAGGCCCAACGGTGTAGGGAGAGGAAGGGGACGAAGGCAGGCCTAGAGCTTCGGACCTGGGACCTGTATCTCTCCACCCCCCCCAACCCCTCCTCCCCTTCACAGCACCCCACCCAAGGCAGGCTGGGCAGGGACCCCAGCGCCCAGACCTCAGGAAAGCCCTCAGGCCCTCCACACAGGAACTAACAGCATTACACATCCAGCTAGGCCTGGGTCTACTAACCACAGCCCACCCATACCACAAACTGCACACCTCACACAGCCTCCAGAGACACACACCTTCCACCCCGCCTAGCAGCCACATGGCCGACCTGACCCCACCACACACACAGCCTTCAGTCCCCACACTCACTACCAACAGTCCGACCATGGACAATTGCCCAGAGCCCCACGCTGCCCACGTCCCCCGCCCAAGCACCAGGTCGTACCTGTGGGCAGGGTCACCCTCAGCTGCTCCCCTCCTGCCGTTCTCAGGGTTCCGTTGACATAGACAAAAGGACTTGGAGACACTTCCCTCAGATATGAGGAACTAGGTGGGGGCTGGGTTCCCAGCCCAGAGCGCGCAGAAGTGGCCCCCGCCCTCTGCAGATCTCTGCCAGCTCTCTCGGGCCCTGCCAGGCAGGGCAGCAGGTACAGCGCTCAGGAAGGCAGCTGACGAACCCCTGAACGAAGAAGCCTGTTTTCTGCTTTTCAGGGACTGATGGCCACACGGGCTCCAAGGAGGCATGCTGGGGTCTCCTGCCCCACCCCCAGCCCCAGATCTCTGCCCCTTCACCTGCCCGTTATATTCCTGCCCCCACCCTGTCTTTGATGTAGCCTGTCCTCCGGGGTCCCAGGAATGATGGCGGCTGACAAGGTGCAGCCCATAGGGCAGTGAGGACTGACTGAGTCCAGGCCCCACGGCTTGCCTCGGCCATCTATCTGATGGGGAGCTGGGGGCCACCAGCTCTAGCCCAGAACCCATCCTTCCCAGGATGCCAGGCAAGATCAGGTTCCGGTTCTGGCTCCATCACTTTTCCCCTGAAGCCCTGGGCAAGTCACGTCACATTTTGAGCCTCAGTTTCCCCTTCCACAGAATAGCGCTGTCACCCAGATGACTGTGACACATGACCATGTGTGTACTAGAGGCCACACTCACTCGGCATCTGCTCACGCCTCCACTGCTGAGTAGACACTTCCTGTTCTGAGCCCCAGGGCCTTCGCTGGGCCTGTCCAGAAGGGTCCTTGGTACTGGCCCTGGAGCCAGACTCTAGTCTAGATACCCTCAGCACCCTGGAATTCTCAGTTCCCCAGGTACCAACAACTCCTGCACCCTGACTCCAGCCATGTCCCCCTATGGGCTCCAAACTGGATATCCCACTGCCTCCTGGATCTCCTTCTAGAGGAACCCCAGATACAGTGCATTCTCCACCCCACAGCGAACCCACCCACTCCCCTCTCCTGGGGAAAGCAGGTGAGGCCGTTGAGCAAATCAGACAAAATACCTCTTGCTAAAAGAGCCCCACAGCAGGGCATGCAGCTCAGCAAAGAGGACAGGCTGAGTTTCAGTACCCCTCTCCCAGCCCTCACCCAGCTAGGTACCCTTAGGCAGTGCATATCTGTACCCAGTAGACCAGGTGAGAGGCGGGATATTTTAACAACCTCCTTAGGGCAGTCCCTTCAGCATCACCCTAATAAATATAAAACTAGTTTTATTAATGATCGATGGACATTTAAGGGACAGTGAACTTCCCCGACCTAAATTTTAAACCTACTCCTAACTCCTACCCCAATCTTGAAAGATTAATCACTTTCTACAACCTCCACGTCTGGACTGTTTAAAGTTTTCACAGTTGCATTATCACTTTCATAATTAGAATAAAAAATGATAAAAGTATTTTCAGTCTATTAGAATTGAGTTTGTCCCAGTTTCTCCCCTAAAACCATCATTATAAAGTAGCTTTTTAATTTAAAATATAATATGCATAGAATACCAAGAGAACTATAGTAAACAAAACTGATTTTCTGGGCCATCTGGACTGGAAGATGCAAAACTTAGCTGCAAAGCTTACCTCCTCCCTCACTGTCTTATCCGCCCGAAGTTCTCAGATCTAACTTATTAAATAACAACCTCCCCCCTCCACTGCCGGCCACCAACCAGGGGTCCAGAGGCCAGTCACAGACTGAAGCCCACGGACTTTCAAATGCGAAGTGGACTGAGTCCATTATGAACAGGAGACTCCAGGGTTCCTGTGGTTTGCCTCTAGACAGCATCTGACCCCACCCTATCACTGCCCCTCACCCACATTCCCCCAGTCCTTCCCACTCTTATGCCCAAGCCCCTCTCTACTCTGGAGAGGACGAAGTGTGAATGTCTGAAGTACCTCACTCACAGTAAAAGAAGCGGAAAGTTGAAAGGCTTGGTTTTCAGGCCTTGTCGTAAGTCTGTGACAGACAAACGAGATTCTACTATACAGCACAGGGCACTGTATTTAATATCCTGTGATAAACCATAGTGAAAAAGAATATAAAAAGGAACGCACATGTACTGTATAACTGAATCACTTTGCTGTACAGCAGAAATTAACCCAACATTCATTGTACATCAACTATAACTCAATTAAAAAAAAGTCTATGACACTAGCTTCTTTGGCCCTACCAGTACCTGCCCCCCTAACGGATCACCCTGGACCACTCCCTCTCGTAACCCTGTCTCCCCATTGCCATGTTTCTAACTCACTCCTCTTCTCCATCTGCCCCTCCCCAGCCGGCCTGATCCCTGGGCCCTCCTCCCTGCCTCCTGCCCTTCTGCTACCTTTAATCAGAGCATCCTCCACCTGCTCCTCTAACCACCCTCCTTCAAGACAGAGCTCCTCCACACCCAAACCCCACAGCCCTGAGCCACATCCCTCCACCTTCCCGAGACCCCCAACCCTTCACTCTTCAGGTCCCACCCTTCTTGCCTTGAAGGGTGGCCCAGCCGGCTGCCCTGCACCTGGAGAGACCGGGGCCTCTCATCAGGAAAGCACATGCTCTGACCTGGCCCCCTGGCGCCTCACTCACAGACACCCTCCTGGGCTGGGAGCACCCTAGGCAGGACAGGGAGCCCACCCCCACCAAGGGTGCTGAGGCACGCCACAGCGCGACTCCAGGACGATCCTCCTCTGTGACCACTGCCCCCCGGGAGGGAGCTGGGGGGCTCCTAACACTGCAAATGAGGCAGAAACAGGAAGAAGCAGGGCTGACCGCATGGAGGGTGGGATTGCACACGGCTGATGGGGGGCTCCCAAGCAGCCGGAGTGGACAGAAGCAGACAGGTCCATAAGTCCCTCACTTCACTCCAGAGGGACGGAGGACAGCTCTGGCTTGACAGGAGGTGTAGGGGCAGGGGGGAGGCAGCTTGATTCCATCCCCTCTGAGGCAACCAGGTACCTAACACGCCTGCCACCCGGGAGGAGAGCCCGGAGCTCCTCTGCACCCAGAAGAACAGGACCTGACCCTGTCCTCTCCCTAAGTGGGTCCCTGGAGGTGACAAGCCAGATGTTCAGCAAGCCCCTTGCTGCTGGCACCTGAAAGAGGAAGCTCCTGTTTCGGGGCATGGAAGTGACCAGATGGGCAGGGCAGGGGCTGCAAGGGAGAGAGGGAGATGGGGGGCAGGGGCGAGGGGACCAGCCCCACGGGCTCTGGTCTCCAGTCTGTTGTGGGACCTCAGCTACCCCCTACTCTAGAGTCAGATAAGAGGCAGGAAAAACTCTCCTCTCTCACTCACAGGGAACACTCTAACCCACTTATCTGACCCAGCCATCCCTGCCTAAAAAGACAAAAGGCCACAGTTGTGGAGTGCTTCCCACCTACCAGGCGCTGGGCCAACCCTGCTACATGGATAGTTTCATATAATTTTCATGACAGTCTAGAAAGTGGATGGTTTTAGCCCAACTTTACAGAAGAGGAAGAAACCTGAGTCTCAGAGAGGTTAAGCAACTTGCCCAGCATCACACTGGAGCCTCTCCTCCCACTCCACGTCCTCCGAGCGGAGAGTGTGGAGATCAGGAGCGAGGAGGTCAGGTGGGAGAGGGGAGGCAGCATGACTGCAGGCTGAGAAGGGCCTTGAAGGCCACTCTAAGACACTCAGCCTGACTGTCCAGACAACAGGGAGCCATGACGGGCTGCAGGGTGCACGGGGCCATGGGCAGGCGGGTGGCCACGGGTCCTACTGCTGTGAGACTTGGGATTCACTTAACTTTTCTGAGTCTTGGTTTCACCATCTGTATACTGGGCTTGTGGGGATAAATGTAAGCCTTCAAAGCAGAGCCCAGCCTACTCGTTCTCCCTTCCCATGACTTCCCACTTCCCTCAGAGTAAAAGCCAAAGGCCACCAGGTCCGCATGGTCTGTCCTTGCCTCGATATTATCCCAACCTACTCCAAGTGCGCTGCCTCAGCGCTGGGCCCTGGAGCGCCCCCTGCCTTAAATGCTCTCCCAGACACCGGCGCAACTCACTCTCAGGCTCTTTCCAGCAGACGCTGGATTACATGTCTATTTGTTCATTTGTTAGTCTCCTCAGCTGGAGGATGAAGCACTGTCTCACTCGTGGCTCTATCCCCAGTGTCCGGCCCAGGGCGGGGGTGGACGGGGGTGGCGGATCTACGGACCTCTACAGAGGCCTGACTTACCCTGGTCAGGAACTCGGGGCAGGAGCCCGTGACATGGGTAGGGTAAGGGATGGCTGGAGGAGGCAGGTGTCAAGGTTCAAGGTTCGAGTCCGGAGCTAAGGAGTGAAAGATTTAACTCTGACATGCCTTGGCACCCTCCGTGGCTGGGCCTGCCCCTTCTCTCCACCTTTAAGGCTGCTCCTGCCACTTCCTACTGGACCAGCCAGAAAAACACTGCTGAGGGGCCCTCAGCCACACTGGGGAAGTCCTGGCTCTCAGACACCACTGATGGTTCCCTGGAGCAGGTCTGAACTGCCCTAGACTTCCAGAAGTCTCTGAGCTCAACACCTGCCTCTCCTGCCTGCCTGCCTGCTCCTTCCATGGCTCCCCATTTCCCCCTACCCTCTGACTCCCGCCCCTCACTCCTACCCTCCAGTTCATCCCCTCCACTCTCACCTCTGGACACTAGATCATGTTCCCTCTACCTCGCCCTTCAAGTGTCACCTTCTCCAGGCAGCAGTTTCCGACCCCCATGGTCACAGCCTGGGTCACACCGAGATGTCACTATCATTGTGTCACATATACACACACTCTCTCTCGCCCCAGCTTTGGCCCCTGAAGGCAGGACCAGGGTCTGATTTCCCTGCATCCTCAGCTACTAGGCTAAGGTTGGCAGACAGGAAATATCTACTGCTTGAATGAAATCTCCCGATTTTACAAGTGGAGAGCTAGGAACCCAGGCAAGTGATGATGTGCCCAAGGTCACACTGCTATCAGTGGCTAGAACTTGGCCTTCAGGCCGCCAGACCAGGTGTCTCCCATTCTGCTCACACCCACCAGTTGCAGCTCTAGCTCCTGCCTGTCAGATCCCAGCCCTGTCTTTTCCTGGCCCCACATCCCCAAGCACCTGCTCCTGAGGCATTTTGGAACCTCCTAACTCAATCCTCCCCACCTCCAGAAGGGGAAAGTCAGCCCCAGAAAGGAATAAGAACCTAACCAGGGCCTCACAAGTCAGGACAGGACCCAGATCACCCAGCTTGAACTGGAAAGAACTATTCCCAAGAAAAGAAGTATCAGGGGGAGGTGACCTCAGAGACACTGGACTAACCTCCCATCTCCAAGTGGCTGGGCCAGTCTCACACTAAGAAATGTGGATTTTCAAGTCACAGGCAGTAGAGGCAGATGAGTGTTTGGGTTCACATCCTGGAACAGAGCCCTAAAACCATTAGACACTCCCTGCACCTCTGGCCTCCCTAGACTCAGCCATCCGTCTTTACAGCAAGGAGACACTAGGAGAACAGCCCCAATCTGAGGAAAAGGCATCACTGACTTAATGGACATGAGTTTGAGTCAACTCCGGGAGTTGCTGATGGACAGGGAGGCCTGGCGTGCTGCAGTCCATGGGGTCACGAGTCAGACATGACTGAGTGACTGAACTGAACTGAGGGAGAAGGCAGGACCTGGGTTGGGCCTCCAGGACCCCTTGACCAAGCAAGATATTCCAGC
Source organism: Oreotragus oreotragus (assembly GCA_006410675.1). NCBI lineage: Eukaryota > Metazoa > Chordata > Mammalia > Artiodactyla > Bovidae > Oreotragus > Oreotragus oreotragus. The sequence continues at coordinate 107,319 of SJYX01009218.1, read as the reverse complement.
CCAAAGCTGTCTTACTGTCCTTTGGCAAAGCTCAGTCCCCAGCCTGCCCCTCGGAGAGGCCCTGTCTCCCTAACATGCTAGAGCCTCTGGAAACACAGAACCACACAGGGCCTGACCGGATGAAGGCCCCCATTCAAACGGGCAAAAGGCTCATCCGGCTCACATGTTAAGGGGTGCAGAGCCAGGGACATGAAATGCTGATGGCACCCACGCAAAGGCAAAAGCATGGTCCTCCAAGGGAGAATCTGGGTCTGAGAACACACCGGTGCACACATAGGAACATGCAGCAGAAAGGGGCTCACCCAGCCAGGAAGTCTTGCACTTCACGGGGAGGGAACAGCTCTCCACCCCATGCGGCAGCTCCTGCCTCCATGCCCAGGTCTCTTTGAGGGCAACTGCTGTGCCCACAGACCCACATGGGCACTGGGAGGAGATGGGGGAGGCACTGTGAATTACCTGAAGGCTCACAGCCAAGGCCCAGGCTCCCTGTCTCCCAAGGAGGCTCAGGGCCTCCTGGGCCCAGGTCTCTGTCCAGCATCCCATCAGAGCCCTTGAGTCTGGCTCTGACACTTCAGAGCTGGACCTGGGCCTGCTGAGCCACATTCCACATGTCCTGAGAGGGCCTGGTGCGCCAGTAGTGACCAGGCATTGCTCTGTGAGCCGAGCTGGGCCCCTCTCAATCCTAGTCCAGTTTCCAGGAGCACAGCCCCACCCACCCCCAGGGAATGAAGAGGCCTGGCCGCTGTCGGTCTTCTCCCCAGCCCCCATTAAGATGGCTATCTCTTCAGCTACCACCTAGTCCATTCCAGGGCCTGGTTCTCAGACTTTTTGAGAGGTGTGTGCCTCCTGGGTGTGTCTGCTGGGAGCAGTGGATACAAAGGGCACAGAGGGCCTGGAGGTGGCTGGGCCTCTGTCTCCCCCCTGCCCCACCCCCACCCCCAGCAGCCCTG
>SJYX01009218.1:74337-106091 GCA_006410675.1 Oreotragus oreotragus | reverse complement strand
GCCCCCACCCCCAGCAGCCCTGAGAAACTTTCCAGGCCTTGTCCATCTGGCACCAGCTGGCCAAAGTGGTGGAGGGCTTAGCCTCAACTCAGGATCCCCTCAGCCCATCTCGAGGCTCTGCAGACTCTTAGACTCTCCAATCTAAGAAAACTGGAAGCTGGGGATCACCAACACATAAAACCCTTGATTCCCAAAGCCCACAATCTCAGACTCCTAAAATCCCAGCTGCCCAATGTGGGGAGAGGGAGTGCGGGAATGGAGAAACCCACCCCCACCCTCCATCTGTGCTGTTTGGCTTCTGTCCTGAGCTGTCTGAACCTGGGAGCCTGGGAAGTCCCAGGTACTGCTGCTGCTTTTTTTTTTTTTAAAGAATTGAGTATTTTAAGGATTGGGGCTTCCCTTGTAGCTCAGCTGGTAAAGAATCTGCCCCCAATGCCGGAGACCTGGGTTTGATCCCTGGGTTGGGAAGATCCTCTGGAGAAGGGAAAGGCTACCCACTNGGGAAGTCCCAGGTACTGCTGCTGCTTTTTTTTTTTTTAAAGAATTGAGTATTTTAAGGATTGGGGCTTCCCTTGTAGCTCAGCTGGTAAAGAATCTGCCCCCAATGCCGGAGACCTGGGTTTGATCCCTGGGTTGGGAAGATCCTCTGGAGAAGGGAAAGGCTACCCACTCCAGTATTCTGGTCTGGAGAATTCCATGGACTGTACAGCCCATGGAGTCACAAAGAGCTGGACACGACTGAGTGACTTTCACTTCACATTTTAAGGATTTACCTTTTCTTCTGTTCTATAGCAGTTCCTATTGATTATATTCATAAATCAACAGGAGATATTTGGGTTCCCATAAAACTTATATTTATCTTAGCGTATTTCTATAAATACAGATATTTAAAAAATGGTGCTGTTGCTTCTTGCTGCTTCCCTGAAGTTCCAGGAAAGTTGAGTCCATGACCAACCAAAGGTCTCTCACTGATCCAGAGGCCAGGGATAGACCGGCCAAGGAACTGACTCTAGGCCTGATTATAGGCAGAGCCCTGGCACAGCATTATGGTGAGAAACAGAAGGAGGGGAGGGAAGGAGAGAAGGGGATGCCCAAAGGTAGGGCAGTGCCCCCAGCGTGGGGAGGGAAGGCCGCAGAGGAGACCCAGGCACCTGGGAGAGGGGACAATGTCCTTCAGTCTGACCCACTCCAGCACTGGCCTGGCCAGAAGGAGGGATGGCAAGGCTGGGAGGGCAGGGCTAGGCTCTGCCAAAGGCCCTGGGCAGCTGAGATTCCAGGTGTGACCTCAGATTCCCTGCCCTGAAAATGGGGACAGAGGGATGGCTGTGAGAGGTTGGGGTCCTCCCCTCCCTCCCCCTTGCCCTCACAACAATGAGGAGGAGGAAGATTTTGCTACATCCTCCTCCCAGGGTGGGGTAGGTGTGCTCTCTGATCCCTGAATCCTCCTCTAGAGCCCCTGGCCATGGGCATCACACTCTTGACCACAGCTGGTCTCTGCTTCTCGGCCTCTTAGCCCTGGAACCATGCTCCCCAGGTTTGTTCATTCAGTCTCAGATACCCTGCAGGTACCAGGCCCCAGGTACCCTGATAGGAATCCATTCCAATGTGAAATGGAGTATTTCCTTGCATGTTCCCATACACAGAAAAGCGCCAAACTCCTTAATTTGAGATATCTGATTTTCCTTAATTAACAATAATCTTTTGATGTTCAAACTACCTGCCCCTTGCAGCAAGCTTCCGTGACCCCTCTCCCAGCCTCCTGGGAATAGTTCTCTCGGGGTCACAGGAGATGCTGTTTCTGAGGCCTGAAGTCCTAAAAGTTCCCACGAAATAAAACAGAACCCTCAATTGCTAGGTTGTGACTATTTTTTCAGTTGACACTGGTTTGGTCAGAGAGGAAGACTTGGACTCTGTGACAAGGCAGGTGAGCAGTACTTGAAGGAAGCTCAGAGCTTCAGAGGCCCAGAAGGCCCTGACCAGGCAGGGAGGTGGAGTGCCTCAGAGTCCCAGTTCTCCCTTTCCTCGGCTGAAAGATTCTAGGCAAGTCACTTCACATCTACTGACCTCAGTCTTCTCATCAGTAAAAAGGAGAACCACTGAACTCAGCCACAGCCCTTTCCCGTCCAGTTTATACAGGAGAACCCCTGCCCAAACTGGACAGGACAAGGGCAGTGAGCAGGAGTTCCCTCATCCTAGGGCTGGGCATCTGAGAGTTAGAACTTGATGGCACCCAGTATAGCCTGCAAGCTGGCATCCCATCCCCACAGGACATCACCAGGAAAGTCACCTGCCCGGGCAGCCCTCCAGGCCCTGCCTGCCACCCCAACCAGGAGTTTCCAGAGAAGGATGAGGTTTGGCTCTTGTCTGCCTGCAGTATCTCCTAGTGCTCAAGGTTCTCACTGTGAAGTTTCAGAAATTCAGACTACCAGCTCTTCCATATAATAAATAATCTCAGGAAAATTACATAACTTCTCAAGGCCTCAGTTTCTTCATCTGTAAAATGGGAACAGTGCCTAATCCATAAAACTATTGCTGAGGATTAAATGAAATCACTACATAAAATGTTTAGCATGGTGATTGAAACATAATGAGCTTCCAAGAAACAGTAGCTACTGCTACTAGTATTACTATCAAAAAATAATTTTGTTATTGAATTGGTCACTTAACTCCACATCCCCTCCCAGCGACTCTGACTGTCCCAATGGTCTGGGACAGACGTCCTGTTTATGGGACAGAATCTTTCTTCCCTTTCTGAACTATGTTCTAAAGGATGCGACAGCAAGAAATTCCACAGGAAGGTCACGTGGAAGACCAGCTATGCACTGCCCTCACTCCCTCCACCTCTGGCCTTCCCTGAACCTGGGGTCATCTGCCTTCAGGGGCTGGGACTGTCCTCCCCAGAACCCTGGTTAGAATCTACAGGTTCGGGGGCCTGACAGTGGGGTGGTGGGGGAGAGTCTAAGTGGACAAGATGTCCTCTCTGATCAGGGCTGGGGTATTGGTGTTGAGTCCCCAAACTTTGCTGGGAGCGCACTTGTTGGGAATCTCTGACGGCCTCCCCATATCCTCCAGCTGTTCAAATCCTTGGTGCAATCTCTTCCTAAAACAAGAAATGCCCTGCCACACGGGGCTGTGGAGGGGGAAAAGAGTCCAGCCTGACTGAGACGCAGGACAGGGGCAGCCCAAGGGACTGGATTCTGCTCCTAAGGGAGCGCCAGGTCTGCCCGACTGGGGTCACACTGTGCTAGAGGCTGCGCTGGCGTTGGGCACTGCCCAGGAGAAAGCCCCTCACTGAGAGGAACCCTGGATGGAGCTCAAGGAGTGAGCTCAAGGAGTGATGTCAGGCTGGGGGAGGGGAAATCAGATCAAAAGAGGCAAACCAACCCCTGGGTCCTGATCCTGCCTCCACCACTTATTTGCTGTGATCTTGGGCAAGTTATCTAACCTCTCTGTGCCTCAGTTTCTTTATCTGCAGAATGGCACTTGACTTCTAAGCTTGTTGGGAGGACGAAACTAGTTAACATATGTAATAGTGCCCACAGAGGAGCTGTGTGCTTTTGCCGAGGTTGTTCTCACTGAAGCTATTACTCAGCTCTCTCTGAGGCTGCTTCTTCCCCTATGTTACTAGAAGATGACCCTTGTCTCACGGAATGATGTCAAGTTAAATATAGTAACAAATTTGCGGTGTCAGGCACACAGCAGGTATTCAAATCAAGTAGAGCTCTCTCCATTTCCCTTTTCTCTCCCCAAGAGGGCCCAGATGAGAAATCGGGTCACTGGACCCCCCGGCCTCCCGCCCCGCCTCAGCCCAGGGCTTGCTGTGTGATCCTGGTCTGACCTCTGGTCCCTGACCTCAGTCTCCTTATCTATGAAAAAAAGCTTCTGGGCCAAGTGATTCCTGACTGTCCATGGCCTCCTTCCCACCTCCATTCTGTCCTTCCTTCTCCATTTCCAATTCATGTCCTACTGCACCCACTCCTTCAGCAACAGAACCCTGGGAACCTAAAGTGGGGTGGAGGGGACAGCTGGTAGGCAAGAGCCCAGTACCCACCCCAGGTCCCCAAGGGTTAAGATCCAGAGTGAAGGGCGGGGGGCCAGGGTCAGTGCTGGACAGACGGGCCTGCAGCCCAGGGCCTGCCTCCCCTCCCCCTATCCTAGGAACAGAGGCCACTTGTTTGAGCATCAGCTGGCTGGCTTTGAGCTTAGCCAAAGGAAGAGTGGGGTGGGGAAGGGAGAGGGCCCCTGGAGAGTGGAGGGGACTCCCTTCTCTCCTAGGGCTTTGACTGAGCTAGTCCACACCTAGCCCCTTGGACTCTCAAAGGCCCCTGACCCCTCTGAAGTGACTCCTTCCCCCCAGGTTCTCCCTGGGGGTGAGTGTTCTCCTTGTGGGTCAGTAAGTGTTCTCCCAAACACCCTTGGTGGAGGTGGGGGGGGGGGTGGATTTAGACTCAGACAGGCTCAAATCTTGCTCCAGCGGTCTCTCTCTTTGGAGCTTGGGACCAGGTCTTATTACTCAACCCTGCAGATGGGGAAATGAAGTTTGGGAATGTGCAGAGGCACACAGAGTTTGGTGGCTGCACAGAGACTGTCCCAGGTCCCAGTCAGTCCTGGGCTCTGCAGTCCCCTTTCTCACAGAGTTCCAAGGAGATCCAGGAGGTCTGATGGGGAGAAGAGGGGGCGGGGGCGGGCAGGTAGTGGGGAAGACAAGCAACCTGCACAAACAGCTGAGGCTTGACACGTGGAAAGGCATGACTGGAGTCCAAGAGATGGTGAGGGTAAGGCTAGGGTTGACTGGGGAGGCCTGAATGCCCCAACGAAGCCTGGGAGAAATCTGTCACAGTTGTTAAGACTCTTGCCTGGGACCATCCCCCCCTGCCCTACTCCAGTGAGCAAGCAGCAAATGGGGAGAGGGGATCCCCAAGGCAGGGTATGGACCATCCTCAGCCAACCATGGGACTGGGGGACTGGTTCTCTCTACACCCTACCTCTGCCACCCATTCCAGCCACTTCCATCTCCTTGTCATTCCTCAAACACACCACGCAAGTTCCTGCCTTTGCACAAGCTTTGCCTTCCTCTGAGAGTCCTTATCCTTGTGAATTACCACTTACCTGTCAAGGCCAATTCCAATCATCTCCTCCTCCCTGAGCCTCCAAGAGTCTCAGTGTCTGATTCCACCCCAGTACCTGTCTGTACCTGTATCCGGACTCTGCTGGGCTCCTTCTACCCTGTAATGAGCTTGCTGGGAGGTCTCTCCCAGCCTAGACACACTGCTCTCTGAGCACAGGTATTCTGGGTGTCTCTGTCTGGACCTTGCTGCACAGTCAAATCCTTCCCTGAGTACCTCCACACATCTGTCCAACCCTACAGCCCTCCCCCCACCATGCCTGAGGATCAAAGCAGGCTCCCCGGGACAGCAGCCTTGGGGGAGTGGGGTGCATATACCAGATGCCGACCAGAGCTCACTAGCACTAAAAATCAGCCCTGGAGATCTGGGACCAGACACCCACCACACACCCTCAGGCCGCATTCTGAGTTTGCTTCCTCCAGTCCCAATAACCCACTCCCGGCTTGACCCCGTTCAGTGAACACACACACCTCCTTCTTTTTCCAGCAACTGGGCCAGGTAGGGGCTCTTGGGAGGCCATGCCCCCATTTACTGGTGGGGAATTGGGGCGGAAAGACCGGAACTCGTCTGCCCAAGATCATTAGAGCCCCAGGTCCAGTGCATAAGGTCATATGAACCAGTAGACCTGTAAGGGTCTCCGCAGTCAACGAAGTGGGAGCCTTCATTTCACAGATGAAAAAATCAAGGCACCCGAAAGCGAGTTAGCTCTGGAACCTGGGAGGCTTCACGCCAAAGGGCTAAGGGCTGGAAGCCCCCTTTCCCGCCGGTTGGCCCTCCTCCCTACCGTTTCTGGTCCGACCGCATATCATCAAGAGGCGACTCCATCCCCGCCGCCAGTCAGAACAGAAGACGTGACCTAGAGAAACTCCCGCGGAAGTAGGTGCCGGGCGCAGAGTTGCCGCGCAGCCTCGGCGTTCCCTTCCGCGGAATGGGGAAACTCCGAGCCACACCTGGCCAAGGGGCGGTGAACGGGGAAGCCCCCGCTGCCGCACTGACCTGTTCTGATCCAAGACTCCACGCGCGTAGCCGGGGCCCCAGCGCCACCAACGACACAGTCGTACTCAACTCGCGGCCGCAGGCCGGGCGCGCCCACCCTGCCGGGCGCTTCCGCCCGCCCCACGTGACGCCCCGGGGAGGGGAGGGCGGGGAAGGGGACAAGGACCCGCCCCCTTCCCGGCCACGCCCAGTCACGGTCCTGGTGTTCGCCGGCCTTGCGAACACGTTGATCTGTGGGTCTCCCTGTCCTCCTAGCTGCTCACAGATCCGTCTACGTCTCCTGAAGCTGAGGTCTGCCTCCACCACCCCTGCCCTCTGAGTCTCCCATCTCCTCCTGAGCCTCTCCGCCTTCTGCCGCCCCTCTTCCCTGGGAGGGACAAGTCACAAACCGCCCCACCCCCAGAGCGGTAAGGGGCAGTGGGAAAACTGGAAAACCCAAGTTCCTGACCTCTTCCTCCAGGAAGTCCTTACCCACTTCATTCTTCGAGAATATCCTACTTCTGTCCCTGGGCCCACATCTCTCAGGAGCAGGGTGGTGGGGAAGATTCAAGTCAAGAGTGTGCAAGGATCCCTTAGTTTAAGGCTGCAGCCTGAGAGCCTGGCGGCCAGGCAGCTTCCCTGGCCTAGAGAATGGGAGATTTCCACTCATCCTACCAGCATACACAACAGATGAGGGTCTGGGGTTTGACAGGCATTCCCAGGTCCTGTGTCCAGGGCTGAGATTGGGTGTCATTAATTTGAGCACCTATTAAATGCTAAGCCCAGGGCTGGGCAACTTATGTCTTCTATCTCAATCTGCCTGAAGGTAAAAACTATTACCCCAGGTTATACATTAGGAAATGAGGCTCCAAAGAAGCTCCAGGGCTTGCCCAAAGTTACAAAGCCAGTATTGGGTAAACCAGCCAAGTCTTAGTGAGTTACAGAATCTCCTGCCTACCCCTACTGGATATTCACCCTGCCCTTGCTGGAAAAAGTGGACTCCAAATGTCTTCCTGACAAGGCAAAGGTAGGTTGTTTCCTGGGAGCGTGGAGGGCCAGACCTTGGGGAGAACTTCTGGCCCCAAATTCATATGGGGTACAAAAACACTGGAGAGGGGTGAAGCACAGGGCCCTCCCCCCGACCTGAGAGCAGAGGTGACCCTCAGGCAGCAGAGGGCACCTGTGGGCTACAGAGAACAGGAGAGGCCCACGCATCCCTCTAGACTTCAAAGCTGCTGTGGGGAACACAGGACCAGGGGACTGGCATCTTGGCAAGGGGTTGGAGGCCCCACCTTTTCTGTTAGCACAGGCCTGAGGTAGAAAGGACTCAATTCACAGGGCCTGGTCCCTTCACTACACTGGAGTCTGATGACATTCCCCTCAACCCCCAAACTTCCTCCAGAGAATGCTGCCCCAATCTAAGCTCTGGGCCTACAGCCCTGTGGTCTGAGCGCCAAGGACCTCTGCCGCTCCTTCTGTCACAACGGGCACATGTCAGACCCCCAGTCCATAGGTTGGACCCAGGGAGTCTTAGGCTGCAGGTCTTACAATAGAACCCCATTCCCTGACCAGACCTGCTTCTTCTCTTAGAGCAGTGAAAGTTAGCCTAAGAGCCTGAGTGAATGGCAGGATGAACACACAAGGACAGGTGGATGAATGAAGAGGAAACTAATGAATGAACACACCACGGACAGGAAGGTTGACAACCACCCCCGCTTCACATGGGGAAACGAGGCCCGTGATCGGTAATAAAATTAACAAAATGAACTGTAGAACAAAGGGACCGAGGGCAGTGCCCGTGCCCCGAGCAAGTGGGAAGGAGGCACAGTGATGAGCCAGATGAGGCTGTGGGATCATTTATTGGGGCTGTGTCCAGCCAGGCCGCAGCGCCAGCCTGGGCCTGAGCCCATCGTCTCCAGGAGGCGCAGGAGGTGGGGGAGGGGAGAAAGCGGGGTGGAGGATCCGCCGCCTCTGGGCTCCGCCCCCGTCGTATCGCTGTCCCTGCCGTGGTGCCGCGCTCAGGTGAGCGAAGTGTCGTCATCGCTGCCCTCGCCGCCGCCCGCGCTGCCTGTGCGATCCTCCCGGCTCTCTGCCACCGCGCTCTCGTCGATGTTCTCCAGCGAGTCCGCATGTTGCACTGACAGCTCCGACAGCGCCAGGCTCGGCAACGAGCTCTGTTCCGGGTGTAGCCACGGTTTGAAGTGTGGTTGATGCTTCTGCTTCCACTCAGGGTATTTGACGCACGCCTTGTACATCTTCTTCATGGCCTGCGGACCGGTTGTACAGCCGGATAAGGGGTGAGCTGGGAGCGGGACTAGGCCTTCACCGCGCCCGCTCCCACGCCCTCCAGCGGCTCAGACCACTGTTCCCAGGATCCTGACTCCAGCTTGGGTTTCGTAACCCCGCCCCTCAGCCCTAGCCCCGCCCCCTGACTCCCTTTCCCGGACTCCATCTCTGCATCCCAGAACACTCTCCCCTCAACCTCCACACCCGCCAAGTCCCAAGGGCACTCACCTTGGGAGCCAGGAACTGAGAAGATTTATTCACCACCCATTTGGGTAAGGAGCCTATGAGGGCAGGAAAGGGTAGTGAGAAGAAAAAGGAAGCAGCAGCCATAGGGATCCAGCCCCCAACAAACACACACACCAGCTCCCTTACTCCAACCTGGGGTTTCCAGGGAGAACACACTCTTCTCCACAGGGAGATGGCAGAGTGAGGCAAGTCCTGTAAGACTTCATCTACTTCACTCCCTCTTTCCACCTCAGACCAAGGTCCTCAGGCTCAACTCTGTTACACCCTCTACCTCTACCACCTGACAGCCTCTGCCCTCTGCTGAGTCCAGGGGCTGCATGAAAGAAAACCACAGGGTCCAAGGTGATCACAGGCCACACATGAGTTAAAATCCTGGCCAATCAAGCATCTGCCTGCTGCCTCCCCTCAACTCACACTTACCTCCCTTTTCTCATACCCAGTCCCACTATGTTGAATGGCCCTGGTGCTCACCCCCTGCTCTGCCTGTCCTTCTAAGCCCCCTGGTACAGGAAGTCTAGCTGCTGCATGACCTCTTCCAGCCTGGCCTGACCTGGAGTCCATGGACTGATTCTCCACCCACCTCATCCCCAAGTGTGTGCTCTGCCTCTGACACCCAAAAAACTCACTCAGTGAGGTGCTGGGGAGCTCTGGGCCTGGGCCAGTGGACCCTCAGTGGTGCTGGGGGGATACCCAGGCAAAGATGCTCAAGAGCCTACCCCTCCTCGAGTCATTCATTCATTCCCTCACTCACTCCACAGTCACTCAGTGACACCCACCCTGGACCAGCCCTGGGGACCCAGAGAGGAACTCACTGTCTGGGGGAGCCTGACAGTGTGCCAAGTGCTCTGCTAGGGGGGGTGGGCCCACAGGGCAGGGAGTGAGCAGCTCCTCTGGGTATCAGGGATAGAGGAGGTGAAGCAGCCCTGGAGGGATGAGTAAGGGCAGAGAGGTGTTTTAGGCAGAGGGAAAGGGTTGCTTAGACAAGTAGGAAGGTATATGCTGTGAGAAGGGACTGGGAAACCTGGGGGTAGGGGCTTAGACTTCACTGTGAGGGCAATGGAAAAATCACAAAAGGATTTTAAGCAGAAGAGAGTCACAAGGAAATAAGTCCTTTGGAAAAAATCTGTATGGACAGACAGGGTGGCTGAGTGTGGAAAGAAATGACAGATTCAGGAGCTATTTAGGAGGTAGAATCAATACTAATTAATGATTTGGGAGCTAGCAATAGGGGACCCCCCATAACCACCATGTTTTGGGCACAAGTGACTAGAGGGAAGAGACTCAGGAGAAGGGACAAGTTAGGGAGGGAGACAGTTCAGCATTGGACACAGCGAGCCTCGGGTCCTAAGAGACATCCTGAGGGACACATCGAGGAGGCCAATGGCCACAGGGACCTGGATCTCAGCAGAAAGACATGTGGTCACCTAGCCACAGAAGCCTGGGAAGTGGCTGAGCCCTCCCAAGGGAAAAAGGACTGGGGCCTGGGAAACCCAGACCTCCAGGATAGAAGCCAACAAGACAGAGGGGGAGCAGCCAGCGAGAGGGGAGCAAGTCAGAGCATGGGAGCGCAGGCACCCAGGAAGAGAGCTGTAAGCTTCGTCTTGGGGCCAAAACATTATAGTCTCAAACTTTGGCTCAAAGAATGTTTTGGGTACAGATGCCCCAAAATACAAAACCCCTCTTAACAGAGGCCCTTTTGGATCCCAGTAGATCAAGTAGATCAAGTCCCATTGCCGTGGTATAGGGAAAGATCCCATGATGGGATTCCAGGGCCAAGCCCTCACCTTTGGGGTCTACCTGGGCCAGGTAGGTGATGACGCAGCTCTTGGGCCCCGTGCTCTGGATGAGGTAGCCCGTCTGGATGGACACGGCTCGGACCAAGTCTTTCCGAGGCGGGTATTTCTGGGGATGGAAGGCACAGGGAGGTGAGACTCAAGGTGTGGGAAAAAGTGGTGTCTGTGAGTACTAAACACACACACAGAATTGGTTCACAGGCCCTGGCATCCACTCCAGGCCAGGCCTGATATTAGGGTAAGAAGAAAAAGAAGAGTCGGTAGGTCATCATTACCACTCTAAATTTCCTCTGTTCCCCTCCAGAAAGACCCCAGTCTGGGGTGAGGGTTTATAAGCACACACATGGGTGTGTGCATACACACACACACACACACACACACACACACTCTCATCCTTTCCCAGGCCACCTGCACTTGCCTGTCCTGCCTGCCATGGAGATCAAGACATTCAGCCTCAGGAAGGGCCAAGGGACCCTACATCTCACTTCTGTTCCCTTTTTCCCAGCCAGCCCCTCCCACCCACTTGTCCAGAGTGATGGTCCACACCCGTCTAAAAGCCCCAGCAGGGAGACAGGAGCCATTATTCTCACTGTGTAGGTAGGAATCAGGGACAGGAGGCTTCGTGTCTGGACTGAAGTCACAGGGAAGTCTTGGTGGCAGCCAGGGGCCTCTCCCTGGGCTAGGCCTGCTGGCCTAGCCCTACCTGGTACCTTCCCCCTGCCCACCTAGCAGGGAAGGCAGGTTGACTCACAGGATGTTTGACTGAGTAGTTCATAATGATGTAATCAGTGCCCATGGGCAGCCAGGAACGGAGGGTGATGACATCACGATTCTTCAGGGGCTTTGGACACCTCCCTGTGGAGGGCAAGGGACAGTTCAGCCAGACCACTGGCCTGCCTGCCTGAAAGGGGGTGGCAAAGCCCAGAGACACAGGAATGCTTGGTTAACTGCCAGCTCCCCCTGATCTAAACAGGGACCCCACACACCAGACCTAATTTCTGAAGCTAGGAAGGAGACAGAACAGCCCCTCTCCTCTCCTGCATCTAGCTTCCCCTGCTCCTCACCACCTCACAGAGCCCTTACCTTGCTGGCCTGATCTGTTTGTGTATGTGAATGTGAGTGTAGGAGAAAACAATGGTATTATTGTGTCTCCATGAAGTGTGGGTAGGTGGGTGAGTAGGTGGCATGTGGCTGTGGGTTTTATACCTGACTCTGTGCAAGTGCGTTTGTCTGGAATGTGCATGCATGAACATGGTAGTGCATGTGTGTTTGTGAGTACACGTTTCTATATGCTCAAGTGTCTGGGAGTGGACAAGGATTCAGGGAAGGCAGTCCTATATCTCTACACTCAGGTCTCTGAGCAGCCTGGCCCCAGGAGTGACTGTGAGGAGGGAAGCGGGTAGGAAGAGGCTGGGCTAGAGGCCTGGGTAGAGGTGGAGGGGGCTGGGATTGGCGTGCTTGAGTCTGCTCACAAGAATAATAGCCCACATCAGCGTTGACTGTCAAGCGAGCAATGTCGAAAGTTTCAATGACGTTGCTGTCCCACTTCTTTCGGTATTCAATGTCATGTAGGACATCGTAGAGCGTCTCTGCTGGCACATCGCGGCACTCCATCCGACACTGCAGACAGACACATGGGTTGTCAGGGTCACACAGGGCTCAAAGCACTAATTGGGATAGGAAGGCATGCAGGCAAAGGGGGCCGGGGTAGGAGGAGGAGGAGGACAGAGAGGAACAGCGACCTCTGAAGCCAACATGGACTCACCTCTTGCCATGAGCCCCATCCAGCCCTCCCAGAAGCCACATGTGCCAGACAAAGTTAGCCTCTGCATCTAGACAATATCTTCCCCATCTCAGCCCCACCAAACTTCCCCATTTGTCCCGGTCTCCTCCTCCAGGAAGTCTTCCTGAATTACCCAGCCAACCTTCTGGACTCCTATACACTGTGCTCTCCTCCTCTCTATCTGTGCTCTCCAGGCCCCTGAATTTCATGGGCAGAGGCTCAGTCGATTCAGTACAGAGCCTGGCATGAGTACATGTTAAATGAAATGAAAGCATGAATGAACAAACGAATGCCTAGACGGATGTCTTTCCCCATGGTACTTATCACCTGGCCATACCATTTGCCCTCCTTTCTTTTTTTATACCATCCAACAAAACCTTTGTTTTTGTTTTGTTTTTGACCCCACCATGCGGCATGTGGGATCTTAGTTCCCCCACCACAGATCAAACCCATGCCCCCTCTTCAGTGGAACACAGAGTCCTAACCACTGGACCACCAAGGAATTCCCCCAACAAACATCTTTGAATTCTTATTACTTATTAGCCTTGTTCTCAAAGAGCTTTCCAGCTAGAGAGAAAAGAGCAGAGGAAACTTAAAAAAAAAAATTTAACCCACACAATAACTCTGCCAGATAAGAAATCCAAAGAGGAACTTAAGGCTCAGAGAGGTTAAGGAACTTGCTCACAGTCACCCAGTTGATAAGCAGCAAAGGTGGGGTTGGGACTTCCCTGGTGGTCCAGTGGTTAAGACTACACCTTCCGATGCAAGGGGCACGAGTTCTATCCCTGGTGGGGAACTAAGATCCCACGTGCCACAGGGTGCGGCCAAAAAGTAAAAAAAAAAAAAAAAGCTGAGACTTCACCTAGATCACACGTCTGGAAAGCAAATAAAAACAGAACCAGGTTTCATTAGATTTATACTCGGCAAGATGAAACTCAGTCCATATCCTTGTTCTGGGATTTTTTTTTTTCACCTGAAAGCCCAAACCCCAGTATCAAGTTTCCCTCGGCAAATGGACAAGTTCTATTGTGTAGCTTAAAAAGGTTTCCCAGAACTGGGTGTTTAGACATACTAAACTACCATTCTACTAAAAAGTAAATACATGCAACCATATGAGGGAGGGGTCACATTGCCTTCCCCCTAATCTTGTTAGGCCTTGGCCCCACTAACGGTGATGAAAGGACAAGGAAGGACACTACCCATTGAGTATTCTAGGCACCAGTGAACTCATCAAGCCCTGGGTATGCCTCACTTAACAAAAATACAATGGACAGAGGAACAAGTTAAGTGTTACCACAAGAATACAAGACAAAGCCCGACGATGAGACATTCTGCAGGGCTGCTGGTCTAGTCTTTATACACGTCGATGTCACAAAGAAGGGACTGAGATTTACAGGACAAATAACCAGATAGAAAGTGCAGTCCTGGATTGCATACTGGCTTGGACACAACAGCAGAAAGGACACATTTGGAACAACTGGAGAAATGTGAACATGATCTGAGTATTAATTAGATGTGCTGAAAATTTACTGAGACAAAATTGTGGATATTGCTGCCTGAAGAAAAAGCAAGTTACAGAATGGATGCATGCTATAATCTCACTTTGGGGGCGGGTGGGAATCTATGCACAGAAAAGGCCTGGGAAGCTAAGGTATTAACAGCGGCAATCTCTAAATGATGAGCATATGATAGTTTTATTTTCTTTTTGCTGTCTACATTTCTAATTTTCTAAAATATATAGTACTGCCTCTTCGATAATGAAAAAAATTAAAAAGATTCCCCAGAGATCCTGAGAGGTGTGCTCACCACCTGCTAGGTACTATCCTAAGTGCTTTCTACACACTATCACTTCGAGGTATTAGCCTCATTTTAGTCATGAAAACCGAAGTTTGGGACTTTCCTGGTGGTCCAGTGGTTAAGAATCTGTGCTCCCAGTGCAGAGGGGCCTCGGTTTGATCCCTGGTCAAGGAACTAGATCCCATGTGCCAAAATGAAGACGGAAGAGCCTGCATGCCACAACTAAGACCCAGCACAGCCAAATAAATAAATAATTAAAACAAAAAAAAGAAAACTGAAATTGAAGAATAGCTTCAGACTGAAAAGATTCACTCCTTCCGCACCCTCTGTTTGCTTTTCTACTCCACAAGAAGGTATGACTAGATTCAGTCATTTCACCAGCTTCAGCTCTGTGCAGAGCACAGAAGGGTCAGAGATGAATCTGAGGCCTGTCCTTCAGAGGCTTCCAGTTGAGAGAGGAGACTAGTGTGGAAATGGGGAGGTGCCCAGACCGTCCAAGGGGACATAGAGGAGGTGGTCAGCTGTGTGGGGTGAGACGTGGGGCATCAGGCTTCCAGAGAAGCTCAGTGTGGAAAGGTGTCCAGCAAGAGGCCGTGGCAGAGAGGACAGAGTGGCCTGTAGGCCAGCTGAATGAGCTCCATCTGCTCCAGTGCCCAGGGTGTGCTCCAGCCTAAGACTCAAAAGGTCCTGCTGCCAGGTCTTCTTGGAGAAATGTGTGATCCTGGGACTGGGTGGGAGTACGTATAGGAGGAGCCTGGAATGTCTTAATGTGCCAGAGAGTAAAGACAGTGTACTCACAAAATGATAAGGACCTTGCCTACCAGACACAGGAGCAGGCGTGGAGGGCTCCCCACTGGTTCCATAACCAACTCATCAGGGTTTGCCAGTTTAGCACTGAAAGTTCTTATCCCAGGAAACCTCTCAGTCCCAGGCAAACTAAGACAGTTGATCCCCTACCATGGGCGAAAGCTGGGCCAACTCATGTATTAAGGTAAATAATGATAGTAACAGATTATATTCCACTGATTAAAATAGAAAACCAAAGTATATACAAGTATGAATAAATAAATACATTGAATGTTTAATGAGGAATAGGGTATTTACAGAGTTTCAAAGTACCTTCCCATCAAATCAGTAACTTCACTTTGCCTAGCAGATACCACCTTAATCAAGTGATCAAAGGGAATGTCATTAGTGACAGGGCAAGCTGTGACTCAGATGCTCCCGGACAGAATGCAATGAAAGATGCATGATCTAAATCTAATCATGAGGAGGACCGGACAAACCCTAAATGAGGGGCTTTTACAAAATATCTGGCCTCTAAGGGAAACAAAAGTCAAGGAAAGACTCAGGAACTATATCAGACTGAGAGAGACGAATGGAACACAAGTGAGTGAATTAAATGAGTGAGTAAACAGAGCGAGGAGAGGGATGCGATGAAGAAGATGGCAGAGGCTGGGTCTGCATCCTCGGGAGCAGCCAAGCAAGTGTCCGCTGTGTGGTGACACATAGGTCCAGGTGCTGCACCGGACGGTCAACACACACACTCACCCTTCACCCCCAGCTTCTCCGCTGTGCAGCAAAACAGAAAGCTGAGGCTCGTGAGAGGAAGCAACCTGCCCAAATCATAGAGCAAGAAAGCAGCCAAACTTAAAAACCGGATCTTCCAATACTCTTAACCCTGAAGGAGCACTCAAGCGTGACTTCTCAGGAAACCAGAACTTCTCTAAACCAAGTTTGGTAGCTGGTTTGGCTTTGCAAGTCCTCAAATGTGTTGTCCCAGGTCATGAGTGTATGAAGAGGGAGTGACAACAGAATTATACTTTGTAGGTTAGAGTCCACCTGGGAAGTCCTCCCTCAGGCCAGCCTCAGTGCACCCAGGGCCAGCTGTACCCACGGCTGGGTGCACACTGCTGTCATTCAGGACCTGGGGCCTCGCTCTCAGACAGCAGGCAGCGGGAGCAGCACGCAGGGCACAAGACAGAACAGGCACCAAGCTGAGCATAAACTCTGTGTGATATTTTATCTTTAAGATAAAGAAGGAAACTTCAAAGGTTTCCCAAGCTCATGGTACATTCCTCGGGAGGAAGGTTGGCTGCAGGGCCTGCTGAGAAGGTGAGGACCCAGGCTGCAGCAGTCGCGCTGCAGGTAAGGAGACCAAGGCAGTCCAGGTGACCAGCCTGGCTCTGGGCCTGCCTCCTTCCACAGCCCCCAGGAGGCTGTGTGGCTGAGGCAAGAGAGGTCAGTTACATCTAGCGTCGCTCCTGTGTGCAACTGCAGCTGCCACATGGGCAAAGTAATTCTAAGAGGCTTCTGGAGGGATGGGTGGGAGAGGAGGTGAGTCATCAGAGAGCACCTGGTGGGAAGGGCTGTGACCAGAATCCATAGCCATTGGGCCCTGGGCAAGTCAGTCACTTTGGCTGGACACCTGGGAGCTCCTCCTGGAAACCATAACTGAACCAGGAGGCAGTGCCAGATCTGCTCAGCCAGGGAGCAAGCCATGCTTGGCTGCAAAGCTCTTAAGGCCTGGTTTATTGCAGGAAGTCTCACATCCAGTCATTTTATAGCTGAGAAAACTGAGGCCCAGAGGGAGCAGGTGACATCAGAGAAATTTTTAGACTCTGTACCCGCTACACTCCACCAGACTCCTTGATGTAGAAAATTGAGATTGCCCAGAACCTCCACAGAACCATGGTCAGAGGGAATGGACAAGCAAGGAAGGCCATCAGGGTGACTCCTGCACGCTTTCTGGCAATCCCAGGTTCCAATTTCTACTCCTCTCCTTAGGCACGAGATTTAGTTAGTTAGAGTCTTTGTTTCCTTGTATGAAAAATGGGGATAATAAAACTACCTACCTCATGGGGATGTTGTGCTCAAATTAAATGAGATAATATATGAGACAAAAATGAGCTCTCCGGTAGCTCAAACAGTAGAGAATCTATCTGTGATACAGGAGACCAGGGTTCAACCCCTGGGTTGGGAAGATCCCCTGGAGAAGCAAACGGCAACCCACTCCACTATTCTTTCCCACAGAATTCCATGGACAAAGGAGACCAGCAGGCTACATTCCATGGGGTTGCAGAGAGTCGGACACAACTGAGCAACTGACACTTCCACTTTCACTTCAATGTATGCAATATGCCTGGCACATGGCAGGTATGCCCCAAACCAGTAGCTGTTATTACTTAAGCAAGCTTCCACAAGCAGCCATGCACCCTTCCATAAGGCCAGGACCACAGACATGTGCATGTATCTCTTTATATTCTGGGCCCCAGGTGCCTCTCTTGCCTCACCTGGCCCTGCCCTTCCATCCATCCATTCACTACCTTCTGCAGTATTCTGCTGCATGCCAGGCCTGCAACTGGGCAGCTGGGACAGGTAGGTAAACCACACCTGGGCCCTGCCCCAAAAAGGGCCCATCAAGTGGCAAATGGGAGAGAAGGGGACATAAAATCCCAATGGAGAATGAACTTGGCAGGGGACATGGGAACTGTGGGATCAGAGGGCAACTGAACCTAAACAGAGCTGAATTGCTGAAAGGGGAGAGAGGGCATTTCCAGCAGGAAGACTGGTGGGTGGGAAAGGCCTGGAGGCTTAAATAAATCAGTACAGAGCAAGATCCAGGGCCATCCCGGTGTCTCACTCTCCTCTCCTCCTCTCTCCCACCCCTTGCCCTGTGCTTTGGCAGATGGTCCAGTGGAGGAGGGAAGTGTCGCGGGGAGGGGCTTCAGTATCTCCCAGGACCCAGGGAGGTGGCAGACCAAAGACAGAAGAAAAGAAGTCAGGTCATGTCCACGGGGCTGTGGTGTGACCTTCAGGGTCAATGGCCAGGGCAGTAACAAGGAAACCAAGACGTGGGCAGATGGATCCGAGTCTGGCTCAGACTCTGAGACCTCACACAGCGGGTCTCCAATATGCTTGCCTGTGGAATAGATGGGGCATACAGATTATCCCAGAGACCTAGGGACTCCAGAGATAACCTCTTCCACTATTCCTCTTCAGGTTACCACCAGGGAAGCCGAGGCCCAGAGAAGGGGAAGGGGTCCATCTGGGCTCCAAAACCTCCCTCAGGCTGTGCTGACTTCCCACCATGTTGCATTTTAGCAGTTTTGTTAAAGAACAATTATTAAGCACCCTCTCCCAAAAGAACCATATTTAACACAGAAGCAGCACTCCTGACCAGGGTGGAGCACTAGCTATCAAATCAATCACAGCCCCAAATAATAAACCTCAACAACCAGTATCGAGTGCTCCAAATCATCCCGCAAAGGAGACAGCAGCACCAGACCGTGGACCCCACAGGGGCTGAAATTTAGGTCAGACCACCTCCGCCAGCTGTCAAGGGTGCCAAGGTGCATCCTGTGTAGACACTGTCTCTTACCCTCCCAACACTCTGATGGATATTATCAACCCCATTTTACAGATGGAGAAAGTGGGGCTTAGAGAGGTACAATGACGGACCACAGCCACAAAGCTAACAGTGGTGGAGCAAACCAGAGCCTGGGGAGCCTGACCCGAAAGCATCAGGACTTGATGCTCCCCTCCTCAAGAGGCAGGACTGACCCAGCGAAAACAAACATGCTGGCACCTGGAGGCTGCCTTAGTTAATTGGTGGTTATTATGAAGTGCTCACTGTGTTCAGAAGGACTTGCTGACCAAGGAGGCAAAGCTCAGCGATTCTTCCTCTGAACCAAATTCCTGACTCCATCCTTGGCTCTCACTGGGCTGAAAGGCAGAGCCATGCTTTTTCTGAAGCCCAGCCCTGGAGCTCTGCACTTGGAAGTCTCCTCTGAGAAGACTGGAGCATCGCATTTCCCTCCCAGGCTCACACTCACAGCAATCCCAGGCTGTCTGGTCAGAGAGGCCTCTGCCCTGCCACTTTCTGCCTGTATGGCCTTGGCCTGGGCAAAGGACTTCAGTTCTGAGTCCCAGTATCTTCATCTGTCAAACAGGGATAATCCTCCCCTCAGAGTAAAGCTGTGAGGATTAAAGGAGACTTACACACCAAGCCCCCCGTGGCAGCTGCCCTGCCTCCAGCCTTAGGCCCCCACAGTTTTCCCTGACTTTGCAGGCCCTGCCTGCTAACACCAAAAGGCAGGATAAAGCAATAGGAAGAAAGCTGAACACAACAAGAATACCCCAGAACCCTCCGCAGGCTGGATGGACAGGGAGGGGGTGGGAGGACCCTGCCCAAGCCCACAGGTTCCACCCTCACAGCCCACTACCAGGCACTGCCCTCACCGTGTCAGTCCAGGTGCTGAAGGACGCAGAGACTGGCCTGGGACACACGGCACACAAGAGGCTCCGCGCTAGCATCCCCTCTGCCTTGGCTTTTTCTGCTCCCAGTTCTCCTCCCCGGGGCCACTCACCGCCTGCTCACTGGCTTCCGGGCCCTCCACTGCCCCTCCCAGAGGCCCCACAGGGCCAACATGAAGCCCAGCTGCTGGAGCACCTGCCCTTGCCTCTGGGTTTCTGGGGCCTCAGAATGGAGACTGTGAGGCCTTCTCATGGCCGCCCCAAATCTCAAGAGCAGCTCCAGGGTACTGACACAAGGGCCCAGGGAAGCAGAGGTGGAGGTGTGCAGGAGGAGAGAGGTCCACTGAGGCCTGCTTTCCCAAGACCGCCACTCGCTGGTTCTTCGCTATTTTTGTCCTCACACTTGAGCCTGGCTGTGCCCTGCCCAGGCAGCCTACCCTTTCCCTGCACTCCGCAGGTTGGTCTTGGGGCCTGCTCCTCCGCCCCACTGGCTCCCTTCATCAGCAACGCTGTGATGCATCGATTTATCTTGGCCCCTTGTTCGTTTTGGCATCCCCAGTGCCTGGGGTAGTTTAGTAAAGAAACGTTGCCTGAATGGAAAGAGGCACCGGTGAGCCACCAAAGATGCCAAGCCTTTTAGAGCTTCTCGAGTGAGCTTCTCGACTTTTAGAGCTCTGGGCCATGACTGGTGGCCCTCAGTGCTCTGTGGAGAAAGAAGGAAGGGTCATTGTGAAAACCTCCTGGACGCTCATCAAACTCTCTGTGGCGCATGAGGCTGATTTCTATTTCTATCCTCATCCTCTTATAAAATGGAGTGTAAGTGAGGAGAGGGGGCAGAGACTAGTTAAAGGAGATTCTGGGATTTTCTGTAAGACCTTTAATAACTCTGATTTTTTTTAAAAAGGTAAATTAAATCTGTACTGAAACATCAATTTATACTCAGTAAATTAGCAAAAATATACAAAATACCCACTGCTCATGAGGATATGGTAAAACTGTTACCCAGTTAGTGACAGCAAAAGCTGGTTCCACTATTCTGAAAAGTAATTTGGCAAATATTTTTAAAATCGTAAAAATGTATCTTTTAACTCAGTTTCTGGACCTCCAGGAACTGAAAATTTTACTTGAGGGGTGGGGAGGTAATACGAAATAAGAAAAAAAGTTCTGTTACAATATTCATGACAATAATATTGCATTTGTAATTAGCAGAATATATTGGAGGGCAACCTGGAATACCACCAACAGTAGGGCCTGGTTGAGTTAAGAATGATTCGTTACCTTGAAGATTATCATCCCACTGCTGAGGAAGGACAGTGGGGTCCTTCTGGACAGGGGCAGGGGCCCCTCTGAACCCAGAAAAGGCCTGGCAGGCAGCAGCTGCTGGAAATGTTCCTGAATTAATAATTCTGTAGCAATGCAAGAAATTTCCACAGATGCAATGTTAAATGAACAAAAGAGGACACAAACTTGTATCTGTGCCACAGGCTTGGTTGTATATAAATTATCTACACCCTCGAATGAGAGCTGGAAGGAAACAGGGAAAAGTTTTGCTCGGGAATTGAGGCTGGCTGTGCCTCATTTTGAGGTTCTTGTTATTGTCGATACAATAGAGTTTATAGAAGATAAAGAAACTATTTATTTTTTCTCTAGGTTAACAGCCTTGTCCAGAATCCCAAGAGCCTTGTTCCCTAGACCTGGGAGCCTGGACTCAGCTGAGATGGGCTTCAGGCTGCCCAGGCTGATGCTGAGCTGCCTTGGAAATGCTCTGTGCAGTACAGTACAGCCATGCTGAGGGTGGAGCCAGAGGGGAGTCCGAGTCCTGACACAGGCATGAAACCTGGGGGCTCAGGGCAGGGACAGAGACAAGTAGGGGGACGCAGGCTCAGGGAGGGGCACCCCAAAGCAGGATCTGATAGACAGCAGGTGGCACCCACATGGAAGGATAGGGAAGAGACTCCTGGCAGAGGTGCTGGACTGGAAAGGGCCTGGACTGGCTGGGGGAAGGACAGAGCTCATGCAGTTCCACAAGGTAACCCGAGTGAAGAAGGATGAAAGCGGGAGGAAATGGAGCTGTCCCTTGGGTACCTGAGACTGTTCATTCATTCATCCATTCAGCACACATTAACAGCATGCCAGCTCTGTGCCAGGTGCTGTGCTAGGGCCTTGCAAATTCTCCTAATTCCATCCTCTCAACTACCCAGGAGGAGGGAAGATTAGGCCCATTTGTAAATGGTGGCTGAGAAAAGTGAAGAACCATTCAGGAACCCAGTGTGACCCAAAGTCGACTGCTAAAGTTGTTCTTTAAGATTTAGGTTCTGCTGTCAAGGACTCAAGGAATCCCAGGGGGGCCAGCACTTGGCCAGATAAGGCCTGTCCGAGGGGAGCTGAAGCACCCAGCAGGTTTGGTGTGGGCCCCTCACAGGCTCTCCTTCCCCCAGCTTCTGGCTCAGAATTCTCATCTGCAAAATGACTAGACAAGCCTCTTCTGAAGGGAAGAGCATCTGGCACCAGACAACCTCAACCCATCTTCTCTACAAAAGTGTGGCCCTCCTGAGACTGGTGGGAGGTGGTACTGCATATCTACCCGAAACACAGCTCCCAGAGGCTGCTCAGGCACGCCAAGCTAGGCCCCTCTGCTGCTCTCTACCAGGGCTGAGTGACTCAGCCCCACTCTGCCTCTACCCCCCTGCCCTCCCCCTAGTCTCCAGCAGCCTCCCTGGACCCCCGCCNGAACCATTCAGGAACCCAGTGTGACCCAAAGTCGACTGCTAAAGTTGTTCTTTAAGATTTAGGTTCTGCTGTCAAGGACTCAAGGAATCCCAGGGGGGCCAGCACTTGGCCAGATAAGGCCTGTCCGAGGGGAGCTGAAGCACCCAGCAGGTTTGGTGTGGGCCCCTCACAGGCTCTCCTTCCCCCAGCTTCTGGCTCAGAATTCTCATCTGCAAAATGACTAGACAAGCCTCTTCTGAAGGGAAGAGCATCTGGCACCAGACAACCTCAACCCATCTTCTCTACAAAAGTGTGGCCCTCCTGAGACTGGTGGGAGGTGGTACTGCATATCTACCCGAAACACAGCTCCCAGAGGCTGCTCAGGCACGCCAAGCTAGGCCCCTCTGCTGCTCTCTACCAGGGCTGAGTGACTCAGCCCCACTCTGCCTCTACCCCCCTGCCCTCCCCCTAGTCTCCAGCAGCCTCCCTGGACCCCCGCCCCCACCCCCCAGGCCTTGGTGTCTGAGGCACACCCTGCTCTGACCTCTGAGAAGCTGACCTCTTGGTCTGGAGCTCCCATCACTTTGTTCCAGCCCTGGGGGAGGTGGGGGAGCCCAACAGAGAAGGGAGACCTGGGAAAGAACAGAGTGGGTGGGCCTGTAAGAAAAGAGAGACAGTCGGCGAGATCAGTGAGACAAGACAGGGGCCAGGGCTGACACACAGACAAGTAGACAGAGACAAATTGGATAAACACTTCCCAGGACTTCAGGGGCTGCCAGTGGCCTCAGGCTCCCAAAGCTCTCTAGTAAGCTCTGGACGGCATCTTCAACAGCTTCCTGGGCACCACCCCCTGCACAGCCCACAAAGCTCCCCCTGACCATGTCCACTATTGCTGTATTACCCAACCCCAATGCCCACCCACCTCTGCTCCCCTCCTGTGCCTGGAACCTGGGATTCCGCTTGGCCATGATCTTCTCAGCAACCTCTCTTTGCCAGACTCAGGCAGGCCTGACCATCCTTGCTCGGACCACTGCAGCCCCACCTTCAACTCTGGCTTCCTGACTTCCAGGTCAAGCTGTCACCTGCGGCCAGGAGCTTTCTAAAACCCAGTGATGGGAATTCCCTGGTGGTCCAATGGGTTAGGACTCTGTGCTTTCACTGCTAAGGCCCTAGGCTCGATCCCTGGTCAGGGAACTAAGATTCCACAAGCCACGTGGTGCAGCCAATTAAAATAAAAAACAAAACCCAGTGATGATGGCACGGCCCAGCCTGAAAGCCTCTGCTGCTTCTCCCCGACTTCAAGATCAAACCCTAAAACGTCCTCTCCACTCTGGCTTAGCCTCCTCTCCTTCCTCACCCTTAGTCCGCACCCACCAAGACCTTCTCAGCCTGCCACCTAACTCCTGTTGGGCCCCCCAGGTCTTACCCAGATACTACTGCCCCCTACCATGCTGTCACCCACATCTCCCTTGGCCTTAGGAGTCATGTAAGGTTGTCACCATCTCCATCAGTCTCCCCACTAGGACTTTAGAGCAGGACTCAGGTGTGATCCATCCCCAGGCCCCAAGCACCAGCACAGAGGCTGGTAGAGTGGGTGGGAGGCATGAGAAGAGGTTTGCTGAACGAATAAATGATTGAGACAGGAAAAAAAAGGGGGGGTGGGGGAGAAAAGGGACAAGTAGAGACATACAGGCAGAGGTAGTAACCATCACAGACAGGGATAGAGTCACCCTAAGGGGAGACTCTGAGACCCAGAGCCAGGCCCAGAGGCAAAGACAGGAGGCTGCAGGAAAGCAGGGAGGGGAAGACCGAGGCAGAGCCAGAGCTGAGCTAGGGGGGCGGAAGCCGCTGGGAGACAGCTGATGAGACATAATTGGATCAGAGACAACTCTGCTGCAGTGAGGGGGTGTGACTCACACACACAAAGTAATGCCAGACACAGAAACACACACAGTCTCACACTTAGAGGCACAGACACATACAACCTCAGGTGCATGTACAGACACACACACACATTCAATATGGATTTAATGACCCTTGTCAGGTGCCCTGCCCCTGAAGGGCTCACAGTCTACCCAACCAAGGACCAGATCATACACACAGACACCCACAGTCCAGCTCCACACACACAAGGCCCAAATATAGAAGGCCAGACAACTCCCATCAGATCATCCTGTCTTCATAACACACAAACACCATCTGGTATCTTATGCTTGTCTCCCCCTCAGGATGTAAACTCATGACAACAGGGTCTGATCTGTTTGGTTTGCCACTAAATTCCTGGATATACTTGGTGTATAGTATGTTCACCATATAGTATGTTGAATGAATAAAGACTGGAGACACATAAGGGAACTCCATCCGGTCTGGTTGTCAGGCCTCTGCCTTCAGACTTAACACTTCTCTGGTACAGTACCAGGCCCGAGGCAATCTAGAAGAGTCCAAAACTGGGAAGGGGGCATCAAGGAGAGGCTGGAGGGGATTCTCAGAAAGCCAGGGTTAGATGACAGGAAACTCAAAGGATGAGATTAAATGGCCCAGGCGATGCAGAGGAGACCAAAGGTGGGATTTACCCCTATTTCCCATGGAGGAGGAAAACTTGCAGGCATTGTTCAACTGCCCCAAGACAGAAGGATTCTAGACACAGGTCAGAAGCAACAAGTAGCTGCCTTCGGGGAGCCAGGCTGAGAGATAGGGAGGCAGTTGTTATACTAAAGCCCCAGAGAACAGCTCCAGTTGCCCAGTACCACCTGTCCAGCCTCTCTTTAATGACAAGTGAGAGGGGTCTGTATTTGGTGTGGGACCCACCACTAAGTTCTGGGCCTGATACTTTCCTCCGCGGCCTGTGTTTCTGCAGCTCCAGGGGTCCTGGAGCATTGAGGCCAGACCAAATATGCTTGAGGAAACAAAGTGAAGCACAGGGGGCCCAGGCACCTCAAGCCCAGTGCCGGTCTGAGCACCTTTCCTCTCACCTGTTGAGGGGGCAGGTGGGGGTGATGCTCATCTGCCCAGGTAAGGGGTAAAGGTAAGAGAGCAGGGCAGGAATAGAGTTTCTAACTCCATTGGTGGTTGCTGGCCCCTCATTAACAGACTGGAGAGGTCCAGCTGAGGTCCAAGATCCCTAAAGAGTACCAGGCCTCCAGGGTCATGGCACCCACAGCTCTGGCTCCAGGTGGCTCTACCAGGCACAGAGAAGTAGGGGAAGAAAGAAAACCCATCTGTCTCCAGGACTGCCTCCTTTCTCTCATCTCCTGAAAGTTTAAAGACTCTCGGCTGGAAACTGAGCTGGGCTCGTTAAAGTTTAAAAGCCAGAGCCTGGGGAGCTGGTCGTGGAGGCACAGAGCCAGCCTTCGGGCCTGAGGGCTCTTCTGCACCCAGCATGGACTGACCGAAGGCACCCCCCCCGAACCAGCTCCTTGCCCCCGGGGGCTGCACATCTTATCCTATCTCACATCCCAGCCTGAACAAGAGTTATGCTATAACCACTATGTTGTCCCTTATCCCTCCAAAATCTTTCTGGACGCAATCCCGTGCTCCACTCCCCACAGGCCCTACTTTAGTGCAGGTCTTGGCATGTCTGTGCAGACAAATAGAACAGCATCTTCCTCCTACCACCCACCTTATCTAAAACCCTCCCCAGTAGCTTAGAACCTCTGGGACCCAAATTCAAGAGCCTCGATCTAGTTGTCTAATCACCTCCACCCCCCTGAGTTCCAAACCTACAATATACCACCTGCAGTTCTCCTAACATTGCCTGTTTCCTTCCTCGGGGGCCTTTACATAGCTCTTCCTCTGTATGAAATGTTCCCAGTGCTGTCAAACCTGTACTCCTCATTCTAAACCCAATTCCAAACCGATCACCTGAGCATTCCTCCTCTGAGAAGCCTTCCCTGGTCTCCAGGGATGGCTCAGAGGCCCTCTCCAGGTCTCTGCAGCTCCTGTGACAAGTGTCTGTTCCAGCATCCTGATTTCCCTCTTTGTCTCCAACCTGAATGAAGTGCCCAAAGACAGGCAGGCCAGCACAGCTGCTCGCATGCGACAGATGAGGTAGCTAAAGCTGGGGCAGGACCTGAATCTGCCCAAGGCCACTTGGCCAGGACCCTGAAACCTGTTCTCTCCCCCTGTAGGAAGGACCTCCAGGAATACCTACCTAATGCCTCCAGCCAGCTCTGACCTTTCCTGTCTCTGATTTCTTCCACCTGAAGATCCAGACCCCGACTTTGGGGGGCAACTCTCTGGGAGCCCTGTTTCTTAAGAGGAGGTCTGGACAACTTCCTCCAGCTGCCCCTACTCCAAGTCAGAGCTAGACCCATCCAGGAATCCAGGCCAGGGGTTATCAGGACCCCAGCCTGGACTCAGGAGCCCCATCTAGGGACCTCTCAGACAGCACAGACCAGCAAGGCTTTAGCTCTCCATCCTTACTCTGTATCCAGTACTGCAGACATCCTTACCATGGCCTAAGGCCAGGCTCTACAAACCACCTGCCCAGCATCTTTCTAGAGAAATAGGGAAACTGAGCCCCCGAGGGGGCAGAAGCCCAGCCTAAACCTGAGCTCACCGAATCCAAACCCCTAAAACCTGCTTCTGCCACCACAGATAAGAAGACTGACCCAGAAAGGTAAAGTGAACCCCAGGCTTACACAGTAAGGACTGGGCTCTTGCTTGGCTGGGACCCCTCCAGGGTGCCCTCTCACAATGACACAGCACAGGGAGACCTAAGGCAGGAGAGAGGGGTGGGTTCTAAGCGACAGGTTCAGGAGATCGAAGGGCCCAGTAGTGCTAATAAGCAGGCCCAAGACACTGAAGCTATCCTGGCCTTGGAGTCTCAAGGACCTGGGTTCTGATCCTGCCTCAGCTGCCTTCAAGCTGTTTGACTGCACAAGTGAATTCCTGCCCTGAACCTCAGCTTCCACATCTGTTCAATGGAGTTCGTAAGACACTTGTGAAGATTCAGTGGAAAGACATGAAGAAAACGCCTGGCCCTGTGACTGTCTCCACCATCCCCATGACCCTTTTGAGTCCCATAGACCATTAAGAGTAAGAAGGGTCCTTGGAGATCCCTGAGATGATCCCAAATTTCACAGGAGAAGAAAATGAGGTGCTGAGAGAGGACAGGCCTGAGAACTAGCCTAAGAGCTTGGTACCCAGGAGGCTGTGGTATGGAAGCTGGTGGACAGTGAGACAGGTCAGAGAGGGGTCATCAAGCTTTCTCCAAAGGGGAAGAGGAGCAGTTGTAGGACAGGAAGTCAGAAGAGACAGGTCCCCACTGCTCAGCTTCCTGTGGCAAGAGGAACCTCAGGTTCTCAGCCATGCTCCCCTAGGAGACCTCACACCCCTGCTCCAGCCAAGGCCCTCAAGGCCCCTGCTCATTGGGACCCCCTCCTGCCTCAGTCGTTTGCCTGTGAATATCTGCCTCATGCAGTGGGCAGGGAGCCATCTGGAATTGTCAGTCTCTCTCCACCCTCTGGAGGTCTGGCCACCCTCTGCCTCTCAGGTGGCTAGGTGCACAGCAGGATCAGAGAGCCTGAGCACGTGAGCATCAGGGCAGGACTGGGCCGGCCATGCCATGTCATCTCCAGCTTTCTGTCCCCTGTGCCTCATCCCTCTCCATGGGACCCAGCACAGGTACGAGTCTAGAGGCTCTTGGAGCCAGGAGAGCCCCACGGCTCAGATGGAGAAACAGCCCAGAGAGAGCAGGGATGTGGCCACAGTCACACACAGAGCAAAAGAACACCATAACCAGGACTGGACCTCAGCCCCTTCTCCAGCTGGCCCTGCTTGAATAAATGACAGCCCCCTGGTTTCCCAATTCTCTCCTCTACAGCAGCTCTGAGGAAGCCTGGCCTGGGCACTGAGAGACCTGCATTCAGGTGCCCAGCAGCCCTCTGCCTTGGGCTCAGGATCCATGTTCAGCATCAGCCTTTGGGACAAGGCCTGACCTCACAGGAGGTGGTATCTGCCTCCTCTTTGGTGCTCAGAGCACTATGCAGGCCTGGGACCAGGCCAGACCAGAGGGAGCGAAAGGGCAGAGGTGGCCTCCAGCAGCTCTGTCCCTTTCTTCTGGCTCCAAGTGCTGGGCCAGAGCCACAGTGACTTCCAGGAACCTCTGGACACAGGGGTAGAGAGAAGATAAGTCTGGGGGAAGGGGGATGAGGTAGAGGAAATCAATCAGGTAGGCAGCTAGGTGGCTCCTCCCCCACCCTAGATTCACATGCATAGGGCATGTCCAGCGGGCAGCTGGCTTTCCCAGCTCAGGGGCCAGACCAATAACCAGCTGTGGGGAGCAGGGAGCTCAACAAATACCTGTGGTTGAGTCCCAGTCTCCTGGAATGACCCTGGGAACTCTGGCTTCAGACCTGCTGTGTGACCTTGGCAAGCCACTCCCCTTTCTGGGACTCAGCTTTTTCATTTATCAACAGGAATGGGATGATGAGAACACCGTGTCCTTCAGAGTTACTGATGGGGTCAAATGTCAAAATGTTGACAAGATGTGAGCCCAAGTGAAGAGAGGCAGGGGCTCTGGAGCCAGGCTGACCTGGGTTCCACTCCTGCCTCAGCTACTGTGTGACCTCAGGCAAGTGACCTCACCTCTCTCAGCCTCAGTTTCTTAGTAGCTTGGAGATAAGCCTACTACTGCCTCGGACTGGTCTGAAGGTCAATCAGGCAATGGAGACAAATGCTCGACTCAGAGCAGGGGTTCTTATGGGAAACGAGATTCCTGGAGTCTTGGGGATGGGGGAGCTCGGAGACCTCTGCCTGTCCTCCAGAGCTCCACGTGACTGTGCTGAGGGGATCCGAGATCTTGAGATCACCTCCCTTTCCTGAGCCAAGGCCCAGCACTCTCCTTAGGCCCCAGCCCCCTTCACTGTGGGGAGCACAAAAGAGAGCACTAGGCTGGGAGGCTAGAGATCTGGGTTCCAAGCCTGGCTTGGCTGGGGCTTGGCTGTGTGAGCCTGGGCTAGCCCCTGCTCCTCTCTGGACTTGCACTCCAGTAAGGAGTGAATTTGAAATGGGGATTGCAAAGGCAGCTCCAACCTCTGCCCAGTCTGGGAGGGAAGGAAGGCCAGGTGTATGCCCTAACTACAAGCCCACAATACCCCAGTTTTCCCAGTCCCCTCTACTCTCAAGGAAGAATGCCTGACAAATCTGATATGGCCACAAGGGGTCTATTGTGGAGGTCTGGCTCCCAGACTCACCAATTCCAGTCCTGGACAGGGCTGGGTTTATTCATTAACCAAGCCAGATGGAGGAGGCAGCTCCACTCTGTTGACACAGAGGGTGGGAGTCCCGGGCTCAGTTCAGACTTTCCCCTACCCTTCCTTCTGGAGAGCCAGCTTGATGGGGAGATTATGCTTCCTTACCCCATGGCACAGGCCAGCCTGAGCCTTTCCCAGGTTACAGGCAGGAAAACAACCTTTTTCTCACAACAACTTTGCTCACTTTATATTCAATTTGTTCCTTCATTCGTTCATTCCTTCCATCCTTCATTCAACCAACATCCCTGCTGGGCCTGTGTTGGAGGCTGAGGATGCAAAGGATAGGACGTGTCCCTGTCCCTGGAGAGTACTAAGCTGGAACATGCCAGTGGCCCTGCCCTTCCCCGCTCCTCAGGCTTAGACACAGGTCCAGCTCTGGGGAAGCCCCCGGCCCAGGGTCCTCAGGCCTGGGTAGAGAGTCCCAGAAAGGGAAAAAAGGAGACAGACATGGGAACTGGGAAAGAAAAAGACAGTCAGATAGCCAGGGTGCAGACAGAGAGTCAAGAAGGGAGCAGGGAAGGCAGAACGGGTGAGCCAGGTGCCTATGTGGGGACAGATAGACAAAGCTCTAAATGACTAAGACAAAGTGAGACAGAAAGGCACAGGGTCAGGCAGGGAAGGTCAGACATCTCTGGCCCTATTATGAGGCCCTGATGCCAGAGCTAAATCCGAATCCAAGGGCAGGTCCCAGGCAGGAGGGGCTGGAGTGGGGGAGGGGGGGCGTGCTCTCCAAGTCCACTGCCCTGCTCCCACCTCTGCCGGCTTCCACCACAGGAATACACTTCTCCACGTGTTTGAGAAGGAGAGCGGGAAGGCTGAGGCAAGAGAGAGGGGAGGGCACAGTCTACTGCCAGGAGCTGCGGAAGGGAGATCTGCCGCCTTGAAAAGTGGCACTCACAGCAATGCCAGATGTGTTGTGTTGGAGGCAGTCACTGAGGCCTCTCATCAGAGTCTTCACTAGCCTATTCCCCATCTAGTCCCCAGAGGAGGTGGGCTCACAGGGTCCCAAACCCCAAGCCGGTCCTCTTTTGACAAAGAAGAAAATCATGGGGTTGTGAGGAGTGGAGTGGATGGCTGTGAGAGAGGCCAGCTATGCCTGCATATCCCCTGCCTCTGCTGGCCTACACCCTGGTCCCTCCCTTCCCAGCCTGCCGGCCCAGCCTGGCCCTGTGTAAGGCAGGACATCTAAGCCCCGCTTTCAGGATCTGCCACACAGGATCCTGAGTCCCTGCAGGAGAGACTCAGGGGACAGCCAGAAGAGAAGAGGGAAGAACAGAGCATCAGGCAGGAAGAAGTGCGGAGAGTGCGGAATGAGACCCAGCTCAGGCTGAGAGAATCAGGAATTCGGGACTGAAGTGCTCAGTCTCCCACCTGAGAAGACTCCAGTCAGAACCTGATAAAGGCTTCAAGGGCAGAGGGCTCCTTGAGGAAGGCCACTCTCCTAGGTGGGCTTGGCAGCGGTCCACCTCCCTGAGCAGGCAGGGGCTGAGTGAGTCACACCCCCTGCCTCCCAGCAAATTTTGCCTCCTGGGTCCTCGCAGGAGACTCTGAGGGGCACAGCCAGGTGTCTGTATCCCTGCTGGAGGACAGGGAGACTCCCAGTCAGAGGGAGTCAGGGCGCAGTGCCGGCTGCACCTGCTGCGGGGCTACCCTACCTTGATCTTGTGCAGGGTACGATCCATCTCCACAGCCTGCACCCACACAGACACACCAGCTTTGCTGTAGGTCAGGGTCCAGCCCGCCTCGGCCTCACACTCTGACCGGAAGCTGCGGAAGTCCTGGTCGTCGGGCACCTGGACGCTGTCGCGGCCCAGGACTGGCCGAGGCCCCGGGGGCTCTGGGGAGGCAGCTGACTGCTCCATGGGGAGGCCCAGGGCCCTGGTCCTGGTCCGGCTCTCTTGGGTCCTCCGCGGAGGCTCCGACAACGTCGACGCGGCTGCAGATGCTGACGCCACCTTCCAGGGACCTGCAAGACCGGTTTGGGAACCGGAGTCAGAACGCTGCGGGCGCGCGTGCGGCTGTCCGGGGTCCTGGCAGGTAGCGAGTTCGAGAGAGGCAGCGGCTGGCCCCCTGGCCAGAACGTACCGCCGCCACTGGGCAGTACGCCCCTCTCTCTCTCCGCAAAAGCGCGACCTCAGACCGCCGGGGGTGGGAGCCGGAATGGGGGCTGCGTATCGGGGTGCGAGGGAAGCCCGTCGGGACCCAGGGGAGGCCGGGACCCAAGGTGACGGACGGTCCGGTGGGGTCCGCGCAGCGCTGGCCGGACTGGCTCAACTAACTCGGCAGCGGCGCCGGCGCGGGAAGCGCGCGGGGCCGGTGGTGGGGGCGGGGTGGGGCGCCCGCGGGGCCGCCAGGCTCACCTGTGCCCGCTACTCGCCGGGGCCAGCCGGGGCCGGGGGTGCGAGCGCCTCTGCAGCCGCCGCCGCTGCTGCCCGGGCGACCGGGGCCGCGCGAGGGTTCTGGGAGGAGGGGCAGTGGGTCCCGCCGCCCGGCCCCGCCCCGCTTCCCCCGGCCCCGCGCGCACCAC
>SJYX01009218.1:21881-74313 GCA_006410675.1 Oreotragus oreotragus | reverse complement strand
CCCGCCCCCACCCCCCACCTTCCTCCCTCCCGGGGCTAGGCTGGGGGCTTCGGGGGCTCCGCTCGCCTGCGCTTGGTATTTTCCAGGCTGCGGAGGTACAGCTGACGGGGCTGGGAGCCCCGCCCCACCCCGCCCAGCCGGGTCCTAGCGCCCGCCCCCATCGCCCCCGAAGAGGACCTGGCCGGACCAGTCCTCAGGCAGGGGTTGAGGAAGGTCCAAGATAGATAGGGCTCTGAGAGGAAGAGCGAGGAGGTGCTAGAAGAGGGATTCTGGAAGTTAATTGTAAACGCTTTATCTCCAGCACCTTCCCACACTCACAGGTACACACCTCTGCAACAGCCTACTTAAGATACAGGAGCAGCTGTCCCTAGAACCACCTAGGGACATCCCCACACCACACCCCTCGGAGCCAAAGATGGGCACACTCCCACCACAATCAAGAGCCCACAGCTTGCCTCCCCTACCAACCACTGGCCTCAAGGTTCACAAGGTGGCTAGACCTGGACAAAATCTCCACTCCCATCGCACTCCCAGCTGGGAGCTTTAATCCTCCTGCAGTCCCGGACTCTGGTCCTTGTCCACCCCTCGTCCTCCTGAGCACCCCTGTACGTATTCACACACCTCCCATGGATTAGACTAGGCTTTCCAGAACATCTGGCTCCAGAGCTCTGGGCCCTCTCCAGGCAGAGCTGGCCAGAGCTCCACAGCCACAGGGGAGATTTGTCCACCAGCACTCCAGCCACCTCTTCCAGCCAGAGAGACTGCTACCTGCCCCCTGGGTCCTAGTGCTAGCTCTGTCTCCAGCTGCTCTGTGTTAACTGAGGCCAATAGCTCAATTTTTCTGAGGCCAGGCCAATGCGAGTGTGGCTACAGGCTCAAGACTGAGCATTCACTACCCTAGTGACTAGGGAGGGCTCATGGTGAGCTCCCCTGGATGGGCAGCTAATAGGGCACAAGTGCCCCATCACTTGCCCAGTGTCATCAGTGAGTACATGGCCATCCTGCCAAGATCCCAGATCTCAGCCTCCTCCCACCCCAGGGTTCCTTCCTTGCCTCTGGCTGCCCCATCTCTCTGGGCCTGAGTTTCCCATCTGTAGAATGTGAGCATCAGAATGTATAACCTCCTAGCCTCACCACCCTTCAGCTCCAGGATGGAATAGCTTTTCTTAAAGGTGCTAGAGAAAGATGAGGAGTTGTCATGGTGGATTCACAAATAGAGGTGTTTCTTCCTCAAGTGCTTAGGGCTCTAAGACATTTGTGAATCAGGCCCAATTTTAAAAGTCGAGGGGGTGAGGAGGGAACTGTGATGGCAAGTCACCCCCAAGGGGCATTCTGCAAAGTAAGTCTTGTAAAATGAGTTGCAGGTCCCCACGTGACCTTGGATCCCCAGTGTGAGCATCACAGTCAGATAATCATCCTCGGCCCTTCTAACCCACATTCTTTAAGTGTGTGGTAGTGGGTGGCCTGGGGGTGGGGTGGGTGGAGGTGGGCTTTGGGTTCAAGAGGCCAGGGCTCTGGCTCTCTGCTATACACATCCTCTGCCTTCACCCCAGCAGTAGGCGGTTCACTGCCCCTCCCCTGGCTTCAGTAGTTTTATCTGACAGCCTCATACCCAGGCTGATGAGAGACTCAAAAGAGGGGTATACAGAGCCTGCTTTGTGAACTGTAGCCCCTGGGATCTGCCATGAGGAAAAGGGAGAGGAGAACTCGCCTGGTGGCTTCTGCCTTTTTAGGGCCCCAGTGACACATGTCAGCTGACAGCAGGCACCAGGACTGTACACCTCTCATCCCCATCGCCTAGCACTGGGAGGAAGAGATAAGGCTGAAGTGCCAGCAGGAGATAGCAGCGAGGACAGGCTCATAGTACTCCTCCATCCCCAAGAGCACTGCCAGTCTGAGACACACCAATTCAGGGAGGTAGTGATGGCAGAAATCAAACCAGCACTCAATCCAAATAGAGATTAACCAAGAATGAATCTTCTGGGTCTTGGGTCAGAAAAGGTGGGTGACCTGGTACCCCTGGGCTCAGGTGGCCATACCCTGGGCTCAACCCTGCCTGGAGGTTTAGGCCAGGCTGGCTGGAGCATAAATCCTCATTCATCAACAATTTGCCCTTGCAGGCCCTCCTAGTCCCCCAGGAATTTAGGTATCTCTGGCTCAAGGGTTCATAACAACCGCCCAAACATGCCTGGATCAAAGCAGATTCATATCCTGTCTCAAACACCCCTGAGCAGCAGAGAGAAGGCTGGGAGGGCTGGGATGCATGACCTGGGGGAGAAGCCTAGAGAGGAGTCCTAGGATTTGGTGATCCCTGCTTCCCACAGCCTGGAAGTGCAAAGTGGACCTGGGTTCAGATTCTGTTGATACCATTTCCTAAATGTGTGACCAAGAGCAGGTGACATGTTCTGTCTGAGTTTCAATTTCTTCATCTAAAATAATAATACCTACTCTCTGAGAATTATTGCAAGGAAAAGAGTTGTATACATGTCAGTTTCATGCCCAAATAACTAAAAATATAAATTGCAAGGGGAAAGGTAGGGAGGAATAAATACACTGTTCAAACATGGCATATTTCCTACAAAAAGTGTTAAGGAAATACCTTGATAGGATGGTTGTTAAGGTTCTCATGAAAGAGTAAACAGTGGAAAAGGCTGGTGAAGCACGACCCTGTGTGTCCCCTGCAGCCCCTGTCCCAGTCACAGGGCTCAACAGAAAGTGGATTGGGTGGAGCTGCCCTTCCGGGCCCCAGCCCCAGGATGGGGACAACACCAAGCAGGACTCAGAGTTGGGGTGGAAGGCGGGAGTGTGTATGAGAAAGAGACAGTGCTTAGCAGGCTGAGAGGCATCATAAGAATGCGAGGAATTATGACCCAGGGCTCTGAGCAAGTGCGGGTTTTACACGTGCCCCTCACAGAGAGAGAAGATGAGGTGTGGGAGGCATAGGGACGCCCCTGAATCAAAGTAAGACAGAAGCCATCGGGGGACCACAAGTACCCAGTAGGACTCCCGGAATGGGGTGGAGGGTTGTTTGGAGATATTCACACCAGTTCTTGCTCACTGACCTCTGTCAGCTGTTGGAACAGAGTCAGGACACCTGCCTGGAGCCATCCATGACCTGGTCCATAACACTCCTCTCTCAACTCCCCTCGCTGAGCTCCCATCAGGACCACAGCCCCTAACTGTACAGATGGAGAAACAAAGGCCCAAGCAGCAGGGTCAGAGCACAGATAAGATCTTAGGTCTCCCAGCTCCTAACCCAAGGCTCTGTCCCTGCTCCCCACTATATTGGGAGCAGTTACCACCCTCTTTGCCTCAAGATTCCTCCCCTGCCCAAGTGTCCAAGACAATGAGGAGCTACCATGTCCTGACTTGCTCCTGGTGCTCCCTCCTACTCACCATCTAGTCAGACAGACGGATGGCTGCCTCAATCTCCCCTCTGGGAGATGAGGAGAAGGCCCCCCTGACCCCTTTTTCCCCCAGCTCCTCTCCTCTGGGGTAACCGGCCTTGCCAGTTTGGGTGAGAAAATTCCCAGGTTGCCTAGGGGAACGAGGCACTATCCTGGGGGCACTGTTCTAGAAGACTGAGCAATGACTTGTGTGATGTCACCAGGAAGCAGCAGAAAGGTGATTCCAAAGGCCCCCGTGGAAGGGCCAAGGACAGAGCATTCTGAGGCCCCCAGGGCTGGCATGGCCTTGAGGGATGTGTCCTTTACAGTTTGATGGCAGGCGGCAACAGGTTCAGCACCCTAGTCCCACCTGGAGCCGGATCTGAGTGTTTGCCCAGGGTGGGTCTCCTACCCATGCTGGGCCTCACTGAGCAAACAGCTCAAACACTGCCCTGAGTGAGCTGCTAGAGCCTCAGGGAATCACAGAGCACACAGTCAGAGTGACCCATATCCCCTCTCCTGCTGGTGACGCTGACACAGCCAAGCTGTGACAGGGACAGAATCAGTCAGTTCAGTTGCTCAGTTGTGTCCGACTCTTTGCGACCCCATGAATCGCAGCACGCCAGGCCTCTCCACAGTTCAAAAGCATCAATTCTTTGGCCCTCAGCTTTCTTCACAGTCCAACTCTCACATCCATACATTAATGACCCCCCCAAACAGGCTCTGTGCACACACCAAAAAACCCCATCACTTATGGGAAGGTGACTTATCGAAATGAAAGACCCTTACTGTACTGAGACCTGAAAATATTTTTCGAAAGTGCTATGATAGTCCTGGCCTAACCATATAGGGAGCGACAAGTAAACTTCCCTGCCCTGTCTGGGGAGGAGCTGCTGATGGAAACGTCACGTCTACTCAAGAGAGACAAAGAAGGTCTTCTTCCCCTCCCTACTTTTCCTTTGATTATAAAACTGTAGCCCACTAAGTTCTGGGGGCACTTCCCACCCATCTGCTTGTAAGCCTCACAAGGGTTTTATTCTCATAAATCATTTCTTATCTACTACTTTGCTCTCGCTGGATTCTTCTCCATGCTGACATGAAGATCTATGGTATCGAAGCTTTTCGGATCCCCACTGAAATGATCCCAGTTGGTATCATGATCACACCCATCTCCTGCCTCAGTCCACACAGCCACATACCATCTCAGTCTCACGCGTGGGAGTCCAACAGGGGCACACTGGCTTGAGCACGCCAGGTCACCCAAGTAGGCTTGCCAGATAAAACACAGGACACATCTTGAAATTTGATTTTCAGATAAGGAAAATCATTGTTAGTATGTTTCAAATATTTGCTAAATCTGGCAACCTTACACCTGGGGCCCTGTCATACCCACATCACACAGCCTCAAAGAGCTACACACCAGTCCCCTCACAGACCTCAGTCTCTTGCCTGCCCTGGGAATGCAGTCAGCACCTGGGTTACAGCTGTTGCGCGTGCATGTGCGTGCACACACACATACACACACAAACACACACACACACAAATGGCCTGACACATCCTCTCTGTGAAGAGGTCCTGGGGCAGAGTAAAAGTCTACCATACTCATTTTGTCTAACCTTCACAATAACCTTAGGTGGAAGGTCCTGCTGGGACTCAGCCCCACTTGAAAAATGAGGAAAATAAAGCCCAGCAAGAAACAGAACCTATCTGTGGTATCCCCACGTGTGCTCTCTGGCAGGGGGAAGAAGGGGTGTAAGGGAAGTCTTGTTACACCTGGGCCAGGCTGTGTCCCTGGCAGGTCTGAGCTCCTCAAGCAGGCCTCTCAAAGGAGCCTCTTCCCCCCAGGAACAATAGCCTAGGGGTTTGGGGGTGGGCCCTCTGACCCTTCCCTCATTCAAGGGTGATACTAATAGCTCCCCCAGAGGCCCCTCTAGTTCCAGGAGATGGAAACTGTTCTGTCAGGGCACTGCGGCCTCAGCTTTGAGATGAAACAATATGAAGAAACCAAAAGAAGGAAGGTGTGTGTGTGGGCTTCCAGAAAAGAAAGCGTCGTCCCAGGGCTGGAGCTCTTGCCCTGGTAAAAGGGCCAGACAACCTAGTCCTCCCCAAAGACACACAGAGACACCTCCACCCCCACTGCCATCCAGCCTGAGCACAGAGCTGAAGGGAGGGCCTGGGGTCAGGCAAATGGATCAAGAGGCCCTGACAAAAAACTCCAGGGCTTTCAGAAGGTTGCATTGACCCAGCAATCGAACTGGGTTCCTGTAGGCGGCAGTGCCTAACAAACATTAGCAGGAGGAGGACCGAGCCTGCAGAGGGGGTGCTGGCCATCTGGGTCTGGGGCCCTCCCAAAGAGAGAGTCTCTATGGTTCTACTCTGGGCCCCACCAATTGTGGGCAAGGCCTGGCACCTCTCTGGTCTGTTTTCCTACTGAGGTGCTTAAGATGCCTCTCTCCTGGCCTGGAGCAGCTGGGTGGGCTCTGTAAACTGTGGAGTCCTGCATGGTGGGGGATGCATGCAGTAGAGCTCTGTTAGTCTCTTCTTTCCTCCAAGCCTAGGAGCACCCTGGGCATCAAGACCCTGCAAGGCCCAGAGAGAAGCTCCCAGGCCCTGGAGGACTGGGAGGGAAGAACAGGAGCGGAGGCAGCACAGATAGGGTAAAATACCCTGCTCAGCAGTCTAGCGTAATGGCTAAGAGCCTGGGCTAGGGAGCTAGGCTGTCTGGGTTAGAACCTCTTACTGTGTGATCTAGAATAAGTTACTTAACTTCTGTCTTGGTACTCCCATTTCTATGAACAAGTAAGCGAGTAGGACTTACATCATTGCCTCCAGGATGAAGTGAGTTCATGCATGTGGAGAGCTTAGCACAGTGCCTGGCAAGCAACAGGCGCTCAATAAACACCACAGCTACTATCAATTCTTGTCTCCTAAGCTCCCTTACCCCAGTCTGGCAGCTGTCCCCAAGGCATAGCCTCTTTTCTAAGTCTCTGCCCCTTGACCTGGAGGCAGTGCCTTCCTCTTCTGACCTGAAGAAAAAGAAACAGTCTAGGTTCACCTGGAACCTGGAGGGCTGAGAATAAAGCAGAAGTGTCCATTATAACATCTTGCCCTGCTCCCTTGGCCCAATTCCTAACAGAGCTACAAAGGCCTGGATGGGTCCCCTTTGGGAGGCCTTCACTCAACGACATGAGCTCCTCGCATCCACAAAGCCCCCTTCTCAGTGTCTGACAACAGGGCACCAGGACAGCAGCAGGCCCCAGGGAGCCTGGTTGTATCCAGCCAGCGGGCAGGACAGTACTGAGATGTCCACACCCCAGGGGCTGGTTTCTAGGACCCTTTGAAGGGCTCGTGTGGGGAAGGCTTGCTAGAAGCTCTGTCAGTGAGTGGGGCTGAAGACTGTGCCCTGGATCTGGGTTCATTTTGAGGTCCAAAATTCATACCTGGGGCAGGCCTAGGAAAAGCCCAGCTTTCCTGGGGCATTGCTGTGTTGGGGACTCCTGCCAACCACTGCCCTCTGCCCTGAAGCACTGATACCCCTGGTTAGTGGGCATCTCCACGGTGCTTCCCCGGGGGTGGCTGCCTCCTTCAGCACCTTCTAAATTTAGGGCTTGGGCTCTGTGACTCATTACTGAATCTGCTTTGCTACCCTCCTCCAGGAGTGTGCTCCCACGGTATT
Organism: Oreotragus oreotragus; assembly: GCA_006410675.1. Taxonomy (NCBI): domain Eukaryota; kingdom Metazoa; phylum Chordata; class Mammalia; order Artiodactyla; family Bovidae; genus Oreotragus; species Oreotragus oreotragus. Next base: position 67,251 of record SJYX01009218.1, on the reverse strand, counting down.
TTTATCTTCTGCTGCCTCAGACTGATTAATAAGGCCCTAGAATCCTGCAGCAGCCACACACACACCACTGAGAGCTCCCCAGTCCACCCACCCCAGCTCGGCTCTGGACTGCTGACCAGGTCCTGTACTCCCCTTCCCTTCTATGCCCCAACCCACAACCCACCCAGGAGTCCACATCTGGCTCCAAGTGTGACTGCAGTGGCAGAGGGAAAAGAGAAATTGAGCCAAGGCCTGCCCCATCCCAACCAGCTGCCAGGCAGAGCCCTGGCCAAACACCAGGACACCTGAGTTCTGGCCTAGACTCACCCCCACCTTACTGTGGGGCTTTGGGTGAGCTCGGCAGTCATCTCTTTCCGTCTCTATAAATAAGAGGTTTGAACCAGACCTCCACTAGGGTGGCCTGGATCAGAGCTGAAAGTATCAATAGACCAGACCACCACCTTCAAACAAGGTGAGCTGGGGGTAGGGTATCTGATATTGGGCCCTGTCTTCCACCCAGGTACCTCTCTACCCCCAGCTCCTGATCTGTTCAGGGGACACACACAGGTCAAGACCCTGCTGTCAGCCTTTTGGGACTCCTGCCCTGCAGGGAGGGTCATGGTTCTGGTCTCACTGCCCAGGGCTGTACTGTGTAGCTGTACTGGGCAAGAATCACCTTAACTCTGGACCCAGGTCATCGGGAATATGCATCACATGTGTATGGAGGTGTAAATGCTCCCTGCCAGGTTCCCAGTGCCAGAGGGAGAAATGGGGATACGAGTGTCCCCCCATCCCTCAACTTTCACAAACACAGGTTGCCTGGGCGCAGAGTGGAGGTATCTGGAAGGCAAACAGACCAGGGGTGGTGGCATCTCTGCCCCTGCCGGACTCTGGGAGAACCCTATCTCCAGCTGGCTTCCACCTGTGTTCATGAGTAACAAAGAGCAGCTAATAGTTACTGAGCGGGTACCATGGGCCTAGTGCTGTTATATGCACTTAACAGTTCTTAACTCATTTAATTCATAGTTACACCTCAGATAGCCCTGGATACAGCTTACCACTCCCACTCTAGAGACAGTGAGGCTCAGAGTAGGGTAGTGACTCACCAAGGATCACAGCATTAAGTCACTGGGAGGGCAAGTTAAAAGCTGAGTCTGACTGCAATCCTGGATTCTGTTTGTACCCTAAGGTAGCTCTTCTCAGCATATACATTAGATATTCAATAAATTTTTGATGAAGATGTTTGATCACTGCCATGTCATGGAAAGATCCCTATCCTAGTCCAGTTTTACGCCAGCTCCTTGTGTATCCTGAAGAGAGTCTTTTCTTCTGTTAGCCTCAGTTTCCCCTGCTGAAAACAGAGACAAGTGAAGTCCCAGAGAATCAGACAGTTAGAGGTGGGGAAGATCTTGAATTTCTATTTCTACAAACACCTTCCTTTCATGACTTGCCTGAAGAGGCCCCATTTGCAACCAGACCTTAGCGGCTCCAAGCCCCTCCCACACCTATGTCCAGAACTTCTAAGAGCACTCCAGAGAGACAGCTGGGCACAGACCCACTCCAAGGGAAAGAGACGTCAGTATCTTGGTTGGTGGTATGGTTTGCCCACGATGCCATCTGACAGCTTCACCTGGTTGGGCGAGTGGCCCCTAAAGCCTCTCAGCTCAACTTGCATCACCTCTTCTCCTTAGCATCCAAGCCAGCACAGGTACCACCTCCAGTTGTCACGGGCAGCTGTCAGAGCCCCAGATGGAATCATCTGAGCACCCAATTCCTCTCGGGTTCAGAAATAGGACCACCCTTTTCCATTCAGGGTCGGTCCCCTTAACATTAGCCCCTCATCTGTCACATCTGATCTCCTTCCCTTACCTGGGCCACTCTTCTGAGAAGTAGGATCTGTACAGCTTCTGCCACACTGTCCTCTGTCTCCAGGATTCTCCAGCTCCTCCTTAATTTCTTGCCTTTGGTAGTCATCTCAACAGAGCAGGGTCTTCCTCCACTAGGCCCAGCAGGTAGGAGAAGGATTAGGAATAAGGGCTTCTCTGGACTCTGGGCACAGTCTGCCTCTCTAAGCCTGTATGCAACAAAGACACTAATCCTGGAGGTGCAGGGAAGCGCTCTAAGCCCAAACGCTGGCAGCCTAGGTTTTAGCCCTTGCTCACAGACTGCTGAGACCTGGAGCAAGCTCCTGCCCCTGTAGGGGCCCTCAGTTTTGCAATTTGTAGTATGATGAAATAGTTCCTCAATCTGCAATCACCCGATTATAATAATCTTCTGTCCTTACAGATTGCTCGGCAACTTAGTTTCATTTCTGCGTCTTATTTGATCCTTCCAATATCCTATTTCCATTTACAAATCAGAAAGCTTAGGTCCTCAGGGGAACAGAACTACCAAGGTCACACAGCAATTCAGAGACAAGAGTCTAGAGTCCTTGCATCCTGAACCATCGTTGGTCCCTCACACGCAAAGGCTCTCGCTATCACTTTCTCTGACCCGCTGTCCCACTGGTAAAATGAGTGCCCCCAAAGATCAGATTAACAGACTCAATGAAGGGAGCTGTGCTTAGCAAACCATTAAAAAAAAAAAAATATTTTACTTTACAGTACTCTATTGGTTTTGGCATACATTGACATGAATCTGCCACGGGTGTACACGAACTCCCAAACATGAACCCCCCTCCCACCTCCCACCCCACATCATCCCTCTGGATCATCCCCATACACCAGCCCAAGCATCCTGCGTCCTGCATTGAACATAGACTGGTGATTCGTTTCTTACATGATAGTATACATATTTCAATGCTATTCTTCCAAATCATCCCACCCTCTCCCTCTCCCTCTCCCTCTCCCTCTCCTTCTCCCTCAGAGTCCAAAAGTCCGCTCTACACATTTGTGTCTCTTTTGCTGTCTTGCATACAGGGTCCTCATTACCAACTTTCTAAATTCCACGTATATATGTTAGTATACTGTATTGGTGTTTTTCTTTCTGTATGCCCAGTTCTAACTGTTGCTTCTTCACCTTCATACAGGTTTCTTAGGAGACAGGTAAGGTTGTCTGGTATTTCCATCTCTTTAAGAATTTTCCAGTTTGTTTTGATTCACACAGTCAAAGGCTCTAGCATAGTCAATGAAGCAAAAATAGTTGTCTTTCTAGAACTCCCTTGCTTTCTCCATCATTCAACAAATGATCTTTGCCTCCTCTGCCTCTTGGAAATCCAGCTTGTACATCTGGAAGTTCTCAGTTCGCTTACTGCTGAAGCCTAACTTGATGGTTTTTTTAGTATAATCTTACTAGCCCATGAAATGATCACACTTATATGGTAGTTTGAATATTTTTAGGCATTGCCTTCTTTGGATTGGAATGGAAATTTTCCAATTCTATGGCCACTGCTGAGTTTTCCAAATTTGCTGGCATATTAACTGTAGCACTTTAACAAGATCATCTTCTAGGATTTGAAATAGCTCAGCTAGAATTCCATCACCTCCTCTAGCTTTGTTCACTGTATGCTTCCTAAGGCCCTCTTGACTTCACAATCCAGGATCTCTGGCTCTAGTTGAATAACCACATCATCATGATTATCTGGGTCATTAAGACCTTTTTGGTATAGTTCTGTGTATCTTGCTACCTTTTCTTAATCTCCTCTGCTTCTGTTAGGTCCTAGCCATTTCTGTTCTTTATGGTGCCCATCCTTGCATGAAATGTTCCATTGGATCTCCAATTTTCTTCAAGAGATCTTTCTCAGTCTAATATTTCCCCCTACTTCTTTGTATTGTTCATTTAAGAAGGCTTTCCTATATATCCTTGCTATTTTCTGGAACTCTGCATTCAGTTGGTTATATTTTTCCCTTCCTCCTTGTCTTTTGCTTCTCTGCTTTTCTCAGCTATTTGTAAAGCCTCCTCAGATACCCACTTTGTCTTCGTGCATTTCTTTTTCTTTGGGATGGTTTTGGTCACTGCCTCTTGTGTAGTGCTGTGAATCTCCATCCGTAATTCTTCAAGCACTCTATCTGCCAGATCTAATCTTTTGAATCTATTTGTACCTCCACTGTATAACCGTAAGGGATTTGATTTAGGTCATACCTGAATGACCTAGTGGTTTTCTCTACTTTCTTCAATTTAAGCCTGAATTTTGCTACAAGGAGCTCATGATCTGAGCCATAGTCAGCTTTAGGTCTTGTTTGTGCTGAGCTCCTCCATCTTTGGTTGCAAAGACTATAACCAATCTGATTTCAATACCAGACATCTGCTGATGTCCATGTGTAGTCATCTCTTGGATTGTTGGAAAAGGGTGTTTGCTATGACCAGCATGTTCTTCTGCCAAAACTATTTGCCTTTGCTCTACTTCATTTTATACTCCAAGTCAAACCTGCCTATTATTTTGGGTATCTCTTGACTTCCTACTTTTGCATTTCAATCCCTTATGATGAAAAGGACATCTATTTTTGGTGTTAGTTTTAGAAGGTCCAGTAGGTGTTCAGAGAATCAGTAAAATTCAGCTTCTTTAGCAGCAGTGGTTGGGGCTTAGACTTGGATTTACTGTGACGTTGAATGGTTTGCCTTGGAAATGAAATGAGATCATTCTGTTGTTTTTGAGACTGCACCAAATACTGCATTTCAGACTCTTTTGTTGACTATCAGGGCTACTCCATTTATTCTAAGGGATTTTTGCCCACAGTGGTAGATATAATGGTCATCAAATTAAATTTGCCCTATTCCATCCATTTTATTTCACTGTTTCCTAAGATGTTGATGTTCAATCTTGTCAACTCCTGCTTGATTACATCCAATTTACCTTGATTCATGGACCCAACTTTCAAGGTTCCTATGTGATATTATTCTTCTTTATAGCATCAGACTTTACTTTCACCATTGTACACATCCACAATTCAGTGTCCTTTCTGCTTTGTCCCAGCCACTTCATTCTTTCTAGAGCTGTTAGTAGTTGCCCTCCACTCTTCCCTAGTGGCTCAGACAATGAAGAATCTGCCTGCAATGCAGGCGATCCAGGTTTGGTTCCTAGGTTGGGATGATCCCTTGGAGAAGGGACTAGATACCCACTCTTGCCTGGATAATTCCATGGACAGAGGAGCCTGGCTTGCTACAGTCCATGTGGGCACAAAGAGTCAGACATGACTGAGTGACTAACACTCTCACTCACATCCTTAGTAGCATATTGATCACCTTCCAACCTGGGGGCTTCGTCTTACAGTGTCATAAATGTTTTTTGCCTTTTCATAGCGTCCGTGGATTCTCTAGGCAAGAATACTGGACTGGGTTGCCATTTTATCCTCCAGTGGATATTTTGTCAGAACTGTTTGCTATAGCCCAGCTGTCTTGGGTGGCCCTGCACCACAGTTCATAGCTTCACTGTGTTACACAAGCCCCTTTGTACAACAAGACTCTGTTCCATAAAGCGGTCTTTGATGATGTCAGTCTATTTGTTAATATACTTAAAAACTCTAAATAAATAGATAAACACTTAGGTCTATTCAATCTCAAGCAAAGACTGACTCACTGTCATATTAATTTTTAGCTATTTTCAAGGGAAAAAAATGGTCAATTGCATTATGACCAGCAATCTTGTAAGTGGATCAAGATTAGAATTCGGCTTGTGAGTTATAATCTGTGTGTTCTGCCTATCTATCTATCTATCTATCTATCCATCCCAATTCACAGCAATGATTAAATGAAGTTTATTTGGCTCTAACCATAAATTAAGTTCTCTCCTGATTTAGTCAAGCAAAAAATTATGTACAAGTTAATATAGTGATATTTTCATACTAACATAAATTGCAAATAAACTGGTCAAGATAGGGATGCCTAAAGAAACGATTTCTAAGCTTTGATTTTTCATTTCACTAAAATAAGCATTTTAAAAATAATATTGATCAGGAACAACATTAATTAAGCTTCAGATTATTTATGAAAAGTAATATTTTGATCATTTTACTCAAAACATGTGTAGAACAATCAATGAAAAATATGAAAAAGAAGGAAATTAAATGCAAGTCTTTCATTCAGTGCAATCAATCTGAAGACAATCAAATCAACCCTTCAGAAGTTTGCTCTTGATGACTTTCTGTATTATTTTACACTGACTTTACCTCCTCCTTCACATATAGGCAATTCAACTTTACAGAAAGGTGGGCACAGCCAGCCACCAGTTTAGAAATGGAAAATTGTAATAACTATATTTTCAGATGTAATTCACAGGTTAAACTTGGTGGGAATTTCTTTCCCCTGTATGGACTTTTAAGGAAGATGCATTCCACAAAATAGTTGTGCATTCTTTTTTTTTTTTTTTCCTAAAGATTATTGGATGTTCCGAGATGCAGATGATGATACATGTAATGCTACAGCTTACTATCAAATTAACAACTCTGGATTTCAACAGCAATCTGTTGATATGGATTGACTCCCATGTCTTTTTTTTTTTTTTTTTTTTTTTTTTTTGGTTGGGAAATACAATCTTTAATGGCTGAATGAATTTCTCTCCACACATTGACTAATAGTAAATCTTTTTAGATCTCATTCAGCTTTATCGTTCCCTCTGGCAGTTTAGTTGTTGGCCTAGATTTATTGAGGTCCAACAGAATGCAATTGAAACCTCCCTTTGAAATAAAGTTCCTGGCATGAAGGAAAAAAAAAAAATCCATAAAAAGCCTCATCCTTGGGATAGCAACTTTTATAACGCAGAACTGATCTGAATAGTTCTTAGATGTTGGCCTCAGATAATAGTTTACATTGCATTATTGGATATGAACTGTGAACTCTGAGTCTCTTCCTTTTTCTTTCTCTTTTACTAGGACATGCACACATATTCTTGCTTACCACACAAAAGTGAATTCAATCTTAAGTTAAATATAAAAAACCTCTCTAGCATTTCTCTCTTTCTTATAAAACTCAACAAAGCAATAACAGGAAATCAGTAATGTCAGTAATCTGCTTTTAAGCAGTTAAAGTACTTTGTTCATGTTCCATTTATTGTCACATATATATTGGAATGTTTCTTTAAGATTAAGTATAAATGAGGGAGACCAAAATTAAGTAATAACTTTATAAAACTCTCACTAGTCTCTTGAAATAATTATGCTTATTTTATGAGTTTTGTGCAATAAGAACTTCTTAAAGGTGTAGGACTTTACTGTGGCCTAGCCCTCTCTTGAATGAAACTAAAATCCAAATAATGAGCAATATGCAAACAACATAATTCTAAAACAATACCTGGATATAAGCCACAGCTCTGACTACATCAATTTCCTTTGCTAATGAAGTTTTCTAGTTTTACTTTCTGTTTATATTTTTTAATTTCCCAAAGGAAATCTCATCTATGACTTTGATATGTACCACTCTATGGAAATTACTCTTGTGTTTGGAGCTGAACTGGTGGAGAAAGAGTACAGAGTGTCTGCATTTCTGATTTCTTGACACATTCTCTATTCGTATTACCATATGTAACAAATTTCTTATTACAATAAGAGAATTTACTCTTAGCATAAGGAGAATGGATTTCTAAGGGAGGCAGACAGACTGTAACTGTGGGGGAAAAAAAGACTTGAGATCAGAATCAATTCTCATCATCATACCTCAGAGCTATAACACAAAGAAAACTTGCCTCTGTCTTACAAAGACATTCTGAATCATGGTTCTTAACTTCTGTTTCATGAAATTCCAAAAGATTTTCAATTACAATTCAGAATAGCTGAGCAGTTTGTTGGGAAAAACAATTATATACCATAAATTTTTATTAACTTCTGCAATCATAAAAGTAGGCAATTATTAGCATTAAGTAATGATCATAATTAGCACATTTATTATTAAATTAAATATAGTTAATAAATAATTATTAGTAGTATTAATAGCACCAGTGACTTAGACAACAAGTAAAATGTAGAGATATTTCATATCACTGTGGTAGTTGTACATTTGTGAATATTATTAACATTTACCTTTATTATTACTTCAAACTTTTGGTAAGTGAACTGTTGTTTGATTGTATCATTTATTTCTTTATAAAATACAAATATATTACCATATTGCAAACTCTTAAAAATATTTTGATGATGTATTTCTGAGCTTCCTTTGCAATCATTTGCTTTCCTTTATACGGGTATTTTGTATAGGTTTTTTAGAGCAGCTTTAGGTTCAAAGCAAAATTCAACACAAAGTATACAGAATGCCCATATACTCCTTGCTGTGATACACACACATTGCCTCTCCCACTTACCAACATTCTGCATCAGAGTGATACTTTTGCTATCTATATTAAAAATCATTATTACTCAAATCATTATTACTTCATATTAGGGCTCACTCTTGATATTGCATGTTTTATGGGTTTTGACAAATATAATGAAATGCATTTATAGTTGCAGTATCATACAGCATAGTTTCACTGCTCTAAAAAATCCTGTGTTCTACTGACTTGTTCCTCCCATCCTTCCTAACCTCTGGCAGCCACTGATCTCCATAGCTTTGCCTTTTCCAGAATGTCATATAGTTGGAATCATACAGTATGTAATCTTTCTATATTAGCTTCTTTCACTTCAGTTCAGTTCAGTTCAGTTGCTCAGTCATGTCCGACTCTTTGCGACCCCATGAATCGCAGCACACCAGGCCTCCCTGTCCATCACCAACTCCCGGAGTTCACTCAGACTTGCATTCATCGAGTCAGTGATGCCATCCAGCCATCTCATCCACTGTCGTCCCCTTCTTCTCCTGCCCCAATCCCTCCCAGCATCAGAGTCTTTTCCAATGAGTCAACTCTTTGCATGAGGTAGCCAAAGTCCTGGAGTTTCAGCTTCAGCATCATTCCCTCCAAAGAAATTCCAGGGCTGATCTCCTTCAGAATGGACTGGTTAGATTTCCTTGCAGTCCAAGGGGCTCTCAAGAGTCTTCTCCAACACCACAGTTCAAAAGCATCAATTCTTCAGCACTCAGCTTTCTTCACAGTCCAACTCTCACATCCATACATGACTACAGGAAAAACCATAGCCTTGACTAGACGGACCTTAGTTGGCAAAGTAATGTCTCTGCTTTTGAATATGCTATCTAGGTTGGTCATAACTTTTCTTCCAAGGAGTAAGCATCTTTTAATTTCATGGCTGCAATCACCATCTGTGATTTTGGAGCCCCCCAAAATAAAGTCCAACACTGTTTCCACTGTTTCTCCATCTTAGTAATAAGCATTTCACTTTTCTCCATGTCTTTTCATGCCTGAATAGCTCATTTCTTTTTAGCACTAAATAATGTTCCATCACCTGGATGTACCAGAGTTTATTTGTAAAGTCACTTATTGAAAGACTGTTGGTCACTTCCAACTTTATGTAATTATGATTAAGCTGTTATAAACATGTAGGTGTAGGATTTTGTTTGGACATAGGTTTTAAACTTCTTTGAATAAGTATCATGCAGTTTGATCATATGATAAGAGTATGTTTAGCTCTAAGAAACTGCCACATTGTCTTCCAATGTGGCTGCTTCACTTTCCATTCCCATTAAGAGTAAGTAAAAGTTCTTATTGCTTCACATCCTTGTCAGATCTTAAGTGTATTTAATATTTTTGGCTCTTTGTCATTCTAAAGTTGCAAAATAGCATATTATTGTTGTTTTAATTTGTAGTTCCCTAATGACATGTGGGCTTCCCATGTGGTACTAGTGGTCAAGAACCTGCCTGCCAATACAGGAGGTGCTGGAGATGTGGGTTCAATCCCTGGGTCAGGAAGATCACTTGGAGGAAGGCATGGTAATCAACTCCAGTATTCTTGCCTGGAGAATCCATGGACAGAGGAGCCTGGCAGACTTCGGTGCATAAGGTCCAAAGGAGTCAGACACAACTGAGTGACTCAGCATAGCACAACATAATGACATTTGATGTTGAGTCTCTTCTCATATGCCTATTGATTAGCTTTGTATCTTCCTTGCTGAGGTGGCTGTTAATGTATTTTGCCCACTTTTTAATCAAGTTGTTCAATTTATTTTACTGTTGAGGTATACATGTTCTTTATATATTTTAGATAACAGTCCTTAATCAGATAAGTCTTTTGCAGATTTTTCTCCCAAATTTTTGCATGTCTTCTTATTCTTTTCACAGTGACTTTGTTATATAGCAGTTTTTAAACATAATTGAGTTTAGCAATTATTTCTTTCATAGAACATACCTCTGGGATTGACTCATAGATGGTAATAAAATGTCATTGTCATATTCAAGATTTTCTAAGTTTTGTCCTGTGTTATCTTCTAGGATTTTTACAGCTTTCTGTTTTGCATTTAGGCTTATAACCATTTTAACTTAACATTTTTGTGTATAAGATCTGTGTCTGCATTCACTTTTCTTTTTTTTGCATGGATGTTAATCGTTCTAGCATCATTTGTTGAAGATTATTCTCTATTATATTTTGTTCTAGTGTCAAGGTCAGTTGAGTGTATTTCTTGGGGTCTATTTCTTGGGTCTCTATTTTGTCCCATTTGTCTGTCTATTCTTCCAACAGACAAGTAAAAAATGATACCACGCTGTCCTGATTACTCTAATTTTACACTAAGTCTTTAAGTTGGGCAATTAGCATAAGTCATCTGACTTTGTTCTCCTTCAACTGTGTTGGTTAATCTGGGTCTGTTGCTGTTCCATATAAATTTTATAATCATATTTCTGATATCCATAAAGTAATTTACAGGGATTTTTATTGGGATACAATGGAATTAACAGATCAATTTGGAAAGAACTAAAATATGATATTGAGTTTTCCTGAAAATGAGCATAGAATATCTTTTAATTTATTTGATTCTTTTGAATTATTTAATTAGGGTTATTAGTTTAGTTCAGTTCAGTCGCTCAGTCATGTCTGACTTCTTGCAACCCCATGAATTGCAGCACACCAGGCCTCCCTGTCCATCACCAACTCCTGGAGTCCACTCAAAACCATCTCCATAGAGTCGGTGATGCCATCCAGCCATCTCACCCTCTGTCATCCCCTTCTCCTCCTGCCCCAATCCCTCCCAGCATCAGAGTTTTTTCCAATGAGTCAACTCTTGTGGCCAAAGTATTGGAGTTTCAGCTTTAGCATCAGTCCTTCTAATGAACACTCAGGACTGATCTCCTTCAGAATGGACTGGTTGGATCTCCTTGCAGTCCAAGGGGCTCTCAGGAGTCTTCTCCAACACCACAGTTCAGAAGCATCAATTCTTCAGCGCTCAGCTTTCTTCACAGTCCAACTCTCACATCCATACATGACCACTGGAAAAACCATAGCCTTGGAGCCTCCTCCAGCACAGGCCTGCTACTGCCTCAAGAGCATGTGTGTGTGTGTGTGTGTGTGTGTGTGTGTGTGTGTGTGTGTGTGTGTGCTGTCTCTTATACACATCTAGATGTGTATAAGAGACAGCAGCACAGGCCTCCCTGTCCATCACCAACTCCCGGAGTTCGCTCAGACTCACGTCCATCGAGTCAGTGATGCCATCCAGCCATCTCATCCTCTGTCATCCCTTTCTCCTCCTGCCCCCAATCCCTGCCCAGCATCAGGGTCTTTCCAAATAAGTCAACTCTTCGCATAGGTGGCCAAAGTACTGGAGTTTCAGCTTTAGCATCAGTCCTTCCAGTGAACACCCAGGACTGATCTCCTTTAGGATGGACTGGTTGGATCTCCTTGCAGTCCAGGGGATTCTAAAGAGTCTTCTCCAACACCACAGTTCAAAAGCATCAATTCTTAGGTGCTCAGCTTTCTTCACAGTCCAACTCTCACATCCATACATGACCACTGGAAAAACCATAGCCTTGACTAGACAGAACTTTGTTGGCAAAGTAATGTCTCTGCTTTTCAATATGCTGTCTAGGTTGGTCATAACTTTCCTTCCAAGGAGTAAGCATCTTTTAATTTCATGGCTGCAGTCACCATTTGCGACAAAAAAAAAAAAGAAAATTATAGATCAACATCTTTGATGAATATAGGTGCAAATATTCTCAACAAATATCAGCAAACCAAATTCAACAACACATGAAAAAGAGCATATATGATGACAAAGTTGGATTCATCCCAAGGTCATAAGAATAATTCAACATATGGAAATAAATCAATGTGATGCACTATTATCAAATAAAGACAAAAAACATAGGATCATTTCAATAGATGCAGAAAATCATTTGATAAAATTTAACCTCCCATCATGATAAAAACTCTTTCCAAAATGGGTATAAAGGAAACATATCTCAATAAACATATCTTATGACAAAGCCACAACCAACATAACACCCAACAATGAAAGGCTGAAAGTCTTCCTGTTAAAATCAGGAACAAGACAATGATGTCTACTCTCACCACTTCTATTTAACTTAATATTGGTATTTCTAGTCATAGCAATCATATGAGGAAAAGAAATAAAAATATCTAAACTGGAAGGGCAGAGGTAAAATTGTCATTATATGCAGATGCCATGATACCATATATAGAAAACCCTAAAGACTCTACACACAAACTACTAGAACTGATAAATGAATTCAGCAAGGTAGCAGGATACAAGATTAACAGAGAAATTGGTTGCATTTATTTACACTAAAAAAGAAATACCAGAAAGGGAGTATAAAAAATTTTCTCTTAAGATCACATAAAACAAAATCACTTAGGAATAACTTTGACCAAGGAGATGAAAGACTTACAGATTGAGGACTATAGAACACTAATAAAGGAAACTGATGATGATTCAAAGAAATGGAAAGATATCCTATGGTTTTGGATTGAAGAATTTTTGTTGTTGTTGTTTTACTATCATTAAAATGGCCATTCTACCCAAAGAAATCTACAGATTTAATGTAATCCACATCAAAGCTTTCACAGTACTAGTACAAATAATCCTGAAATTTATATGGAACCATAAAAGACCCAGAATTGCCAAAGCAATTTTAAGAAAAGAGAATAAGGCAAGAAGCACAACCCTGCCAAACTTCAGACAACACTACAAAGTTAAAGTAATTAAAACAGTGAGGTAATGACACAAAAACAGATGTATGGATTGATAGAATAGAATAGACAGTCCAGAATTAAACTTACACATCTACGGTCAACTAGTTTTCAACCAAGGAGGCAAGAATATAAAATGGAGAAAAGATAGGCCCTTCAGGATGTGGTGCTGAAAACGCTGGACTGCTGCTTGTACATCAATGAAGTTAGAACACATCTTCACACCATACATGCAAAAAATTTCAAAATGGTTAAATATAAGGCATAAAACTTCCATGAAACTCATGGATGATAAGAACATAGGAAAAAACACTTTTTGACACAAATCATACCAATTTTTCTTATGTCAGTTTCACAAGGCAATAGAAGCAAAAAGTTTTTTTAATGGTACTGAATTAAATGCAAAAGCTTTTGCACAGCAAAAGAAATCATAAACAAAATGAAAAGACAACCCACAGAATGGGCAAAAATATTTACCCAAAAAATGCTACTGACAAGGGATTGGTTTCCAAAATTTACAAACAGCTCATGCAGCTCATGTGAGAGTTGGACTATAAAAAAACTGAGAACCAAAAAATTGATGCTTTTGAACTGTGGTGTTGGGGAAAACTCTTGAGAGTCCCTTGGACTGCAAGGAGATGAAACCAGTCAATTCTAAAGGAAATCAGTCCTGAATATTCATTGGAAGGACTGATGCTGAAGCTGAAACTCCAACACTTTGGCCACCTGATGTGAAGAACTGACTCTTTAGAAAAGACCTTGATGTTGGCAAAGATTGAAGGCAGGAGGAAAAAGGGGTAACAGTGGATGAGATGGTTGGATGGCATCGCTGACTAAATGGACAGGAGTTGGAGCAAGCTCTGGGAGATGGTGAGGAAGAGGGAAGCCTGGTGTGCTGCAGTCTATGGGGTCACAAATAGTCAGACATGAGTGAGTGACTAAACTGAACTGAACATGTGGCTCAATTAAAAAAAAAAACAATATAAATATGCACAAAACACCTAAATAGACATTTCTTTAAAGAAAATGTACAGATAGTTCACAGGCCCATGAAAAAATGCTCAACATCAATAATTATTCAGTTCAGTTCAGTTGCTCAGTTGTGTCCGACTCTTTGCGACCCCATGAATTGCAGCACGCCAGGTTTGAGTGCAGCACTTTCACAGCATCATCTTTCAGGATTTGAAATAGCTCAACTGAAATTCCATCACCTCAATGAGCTTTGTTCATAGTGACGTTTTCTAAGGCCCACTTAACTTCACATTCTAGGATATCTGGTGAGTGATAATATAATCATGATTATCTGGGTCATGAAGATCTTTTTGTACAGTTCTTCTCTGTATTCTTGCCCCCTCTTCTTAATATTTTCTGCTTCTTTTAGGTCCATAGTTTTCCTCATTTAGATCTTTTACATATTTTGTTAGATTTATACCTTTTTGTTTCATTTTCTTCAATGTCTTCACCCGTTTCACTTTTTTTGATGCTACATAAATGATAATGTGTTTTTAATTTTAAATTCTATTGTTATTACTGGTATATAGAAAAACAATTGGCTTTGGTAAATTAACCTTATATCCTAAATACTTATTATTATCACTTATTAGTTCTGATAGTTTTGTTCTGTTGCTGATTCCTGATTTTATACAGATAATCTAAAAGAAGTTTTATTTTTTCCTTTCTTCATATATGTACACAATGTTTCCTTATCTAATTGCATTATCTAGAACTTTCACTATGCCTAGATGTCCTTTTCATTATAGGGGACTGGAATGCTAAGGTAGGAAGTCAAGAAATACCTGGAGTAACAGGCGAATTTGGCCTTGGAATGCGGAATAAAACAGGGCAAAGACTAATAGAGTTTTGCCAAGAAAATGCACTGGTCATAGCAAACACCCTCTTCCAACAACACAAGAGAAGACTCTACACATGGACATCACCAGATGGGCAACACCAAAATCAGATTGATCATATTCTTTGCAGCCAAAGATGGAGAAGCTCTATACAGTCAACAAAAACAAGACCAGGAGCTGAGTGTGGCTCAGATCATGAACTCCTTATTTCCAAATTCAGACTTAAATTGAAGAAAGTAGGGAAAACCACTAGACCATTCAGGTATGACCTAAATCAAATCCCTTATGATTATACAGTGGAAGTGAGAAATAGATTTAAGGGCCTAGATCTGATAGATAGAGTGCCTGATGAACTATGGAATGAGGTTCATGACATTGTACAGGAGACAGGGATCAAGACCATCCCCATGGAAAAGAAATGCAAAAAAGCAAAATGGCTGTCTGGAGAAGCCTTACAAATAGCACTGAAAAGAAGAGAGGCGAAAAGCAAAGGAGAAAAGAAAAGATATAAGCATCTGAATGCAGAGTTCCAAAGAATAGCAAGAAGAGATAAGAAAGCCTTCTTCAGCAATCAATGCAAAGAGATAGAGGAAAACAACAGAATGGGAAAGACTAGAGATCTCTTCAAGAGAATTGGAGATACCAAGGGAACATTTCATGCAAAGATGGGCTCGATAAAGGATAGAAATGGTATGGACCTAACAGAAGCAGAAGATATTAAGAAGAGGTGGCAAGAATACACAGAAGAACTGTACAGAAAAGATCTTCACGACCCAGATAATCATGAGGATGTGATCACTAATCTAGAGCCAGACATCTTGGAATGTGAAGTCAAGTGGGCCTTAGAAAGCATCACTAAGAACAAAGCTAGTGGAGGTGATGGAATTCCCGTTGAGCTGTTTCAAATCCTGGAAGATGATGCTGTGAAAGTGCTGCACTCAATATGCCAGCAAATTTGGAAAACTCAGCAGTGGCCACAGGACTGGAAAAGGTCAGTTTTCATTCCAATTCCAAAGAAAGGCAATGCCAAAGAATGCTCAAACTACCGCACAATTGCACTCATCTCACACGCTAGTAAAGTAATGCTCAAAATTCTCCAAGCCAGGCTTCAGCAATATGTGAACCGTGAACTCCCTGATGTTCAAGCTGGTTTTAGAACAGGCAGAGGAACCAGAGATCAAATTGCCAACATCCGCTGGATCATGGAAAAAGCAAGAGAGTTCCAGAAAAACATCTATTTCTGCTTTATTGACTATGCCAAAGCCTTTGACTGTGTGGATCACAATAAACTGTGGAAAATTCTGAAAGAGATGGGAATACCAGACCACCTAACCTGCCTCTTGAGAAATCTGTATGCAGGTCAGGAAGCAACAGTTAGAACTGGACATGGAACAACAGACTGGTTCCAAATAGGAAAAGGAGTACGTCAAGGCTGTATATTGTCTCCCTGCTTATTTAACTTATATGCAGAGTACATCATGAGAAACGCTGGACTGGAAGAAACACAAGCTGGAATCAAGATTGCCGGGAGAAATATCAATAACCTCAGATATGCTGATGACACCACCCTTATGGCAGAAAGTGAGGAGGAGCTAAAAAGCCTCTTGATGAAAGTGAAGGAGGAGAGCGAAAAAGTTGGCTTAAAGCTCAACATTCAGAAAACGAAGATCATGGCATCCGGTCCCATCACTTCATGGGAAATAGATGGGGAAACAGTGGAAACAGTGTCAGACTTTATTTTTTTGGGCTCCAAAATCACTGCAGATGGTGACTGCAGCCATGAAATTAAAAGACGCTTACTCCTTGGAAGAAAAGTTATGACCAACCTGGATAGTATATTCAAAAGCAGAGACATTACTTTGCCGACTAAGGTCCGCCTAGTCAAGGCTATGGTTTTTCCTGTGGTCATGTATGGATGTGAAAGTTGGACTGTGAAGAAAGCTGAGCGCCGAAGAATCGATGCTTTTGAACTGTGGTGTTGGAGAAGACTCTTGAGAGTCCCTTGGACTGCAAGGAGATCCAACCAGTCCATTCTGAAGGAGATCAACCCTGGGATTTCTTTGGAAGGAATGATGCTAAAGCTGAAACTCCAGTACTTTGGCCACCTCATGCGAAGAGTTGACTCATTGGAAAAGACTCTGATGCTGGGAGGGATTGGGGGCAGGAGGAGAAGGGGACGACAGAGGATGAGATGGCTGGATGGCATCACGGACTCGATGGACGTGAGTCTGAGTGAACTCCGGGAGATCGTGATGGACAGGGAGGCCTGGCGTGCTGCGATTCATGGGGTCACAAAGAGTCGGACACAACTGAGCGACTGAACTGAACTGAACTGATACGTTTTGCATTTGAAAACCATTCTGAGAAGACATCTGTAGGCTTTATCAGATTCTCAGTGGTCCTCAGCAAACACATAGACAGACACATTGTAAGAACTACCATTCTAAAGCAAATCCTGCTAGAGACTGAATCACTTGCCATTGCCGTGACCCCAGGCAGCAAGATGGAATATGCAATTTCTGTTTAAAATTAGTTGTTTTGGTTAGAGCAACTGACTTAATCTATACCATGTAAGTACTACATTGTAAAGAAGAAAAAATGAGACTTGGAGGGCTCTTTTGTTTGTTTGTTTTCATTTTGTTTGAGGTATGTGATTTGTAAACTGTGTGTTAAAGATACTATAGTAAAGTTAGAAAGCTATCTCTTACTATTTCATAGATTCCAGGGAAACTCCGTGATGGTCAAATTCTATCTGTCATTGTATGAACACTAACTTCAGATAGTTCACGTTTTGAACATCAGATCCCATTGCTTCCTTTTGAAGACTTCATATGTTTTAAAAGTTGGATTTCTGGAGTTAGTTGTAAGAAAAAGCAAGTACTAAGCAAAAGACAACCCTAAACAGAAAACAAGAGTGGTATTAAGTAATCTAAGTCTAAGCTTTAAGAAGGGCTTCCCAGGTGGCTCAGTGGTAAAGACTCTGCCTGCCAATGCAGGAGATGGAGGAGATGCAGGTTGGATCCTTGGGTTGAAAAGATTACCTGGAGAAGGAAATAGTTACTCCCTTAAGTATCCTCGCCTGAAATAGCCCGTGAACAGAAGACTCTGGCAGGCTGCAGTCCATGGGGTCACAAAGAGTCAGACACGACTGAGCAAGAGTAAGCTTTTTTTTTTTTTTTTNTGGATCCTTGGGTTGAAAAGATTACCTGGAGAAGGAAATAGTTACTCCCTTAAGTATCCTCGCCTGAAATAGCCCGTGAACAGAAGACTCTGGCAGGCTGCAGTCCATGGGGTCACAAAGAGTCAGACACGACTGAGCAAGAGTAAGCTTTTTTTTTTTTTTTTCACATTTACATCTTTTATTTCCTTACTGAATTTTTTCTTGCTTTGAACATTTGTTACTACGATACAAGAGTAAGCTTTAAAAACCATGTTGTACCAATAGGTATACACATCATCTTAGTAACTGTGGTCATTTAAATTAAAAATTTTTAATTAAAATTTTAATTTTAAAATAAAATTTTCAATTTAAAATTAAAAGATTAAAATATTATTAATCTTTAAATTTTATATGCATTATCTATCAAGCAGATACTACAAGGATAAAAATACTTAATATGTTGTCTATACCTGCTCTCCTTAATAAATAAAAGTTTAAATATCATGATTATCTGTATATTTATCTATCTTTCTATTAGCTTTTAACCTACTTACTGCATATGAGCACTGTGAAAATTTTCTAAGGCTCCAATGTCACGGCAAACTGAGAAATGTCATGTATGTTTGCATTAGGTTTTATACTAGAAAAGCATAATTGGCACTATGGAAAAAGATTACAAATTAGAAAAGTAATATAACAATTTCATGCAAATTTTCTTTATAAGTGACATAACTTTTCTTAAGTGATTTCCATAGAATACTGGGGGTATACACAATATAATTTTAAAACTGTGGGTTTTCTAATTACATGAAAAACCAAATTTTGCTAAGGTGGCATTATATTGTAGAGAAAATATTTTGGAGACAGCAAAGCTTGAAGGGTGCAAATTTAACAGTAAGAAAAATAGCTAGTTGCCTATTGACATTATTGGTTTGAAAAATAATAGAAGATAAACTAAGGCAGTTTGGTAGGTGCATAAAGGAAGGACAGATGAGATATTTTAAATTAAATGACAAGATTACCTTGATGTAGGGAATGAAGGAAAATGAATGGCCCCAAAGCTTTAATAACTGGGTCACTAATGATACTATAAGCTAGCTGTCAATACAACTTGGTATGGGAGAATTTCTGACTTGAAACTTTAAAATTATAAATTTAAAATTCCTGAGGACACACATTTGCAGATATCCTGTTGGGAGTAACTGGAAATTTACAGTTGGTAAAATCCTGAATGTAAACAAGTAAGTAGAAGTAGATACTGGAAAAATGTGGTATTCACACACTAAGAGATAAAAAGTAGCAGCTAAAGACTTGAAATATATAGAGAAGGATATGGAATAATTGTAAATAACATCACAGAAACCAAGAGGGAAGAATTTTAGAGATGGAATATGTCTTCCTTATTAATCTGTTATAAGGTGTTTATTTTATTCCAGAAAATGGCCATATTATTCACTGGATCTCTTTAGTTCTAACTTAATATAACATAGTTGAAGATCATATAAGTAGAATTGAACAAGGTTTTAAATGAGCTTGAGTTCTAGCTCCACAATTCACCAGGTATGAGACATGGGCAAGGAACTTACATTTCTGAAGACAGGTAAAATTAAAATTATAATGTTTACTTCCTAAGGATGTAAGAGTATTAGAAATGTTATATACAAGAAGTTATAAAAAAGCTTGGTACATATCATTGTAAAGATTTGCCAGGGCAGCTGCAACGACGTGCAGAGCACAGCCAAGAGGAGCTACGCCACGTCCAAGGTCAGGGGCGGTGGCCAGGAAGAGCTACCACACGTCCAAGGCCAGGGGCAGCGGCCAGGAGGAGTGACCCCATGCCCAAGGAGCAGTGGATGCGCGGGCACCAGAGGGCCTAGAGGAGCTATTCCACGTTCAAGGTCGGGAGGGATGGCGGTGAGGAGATACCCCACGTCCAAGGTAAGAGAAACCCAAGTAAGATGGTAGGTGTTGCAAGAGGGCAGACACACTTTTTTTTTTTTTTTGAGAAATTTATAGTATTAAGTTTACTGTTTTACTCTACATTTTCAGTAATTAAAAAAGCAAAATTGCTTTTGCTGTTTTTTTCTTTCACTGAAGAGGCAAATAAATGAAAGTAATCATTTAAGCAGCAGCAACAGAAAAGGTGGCCGGTTGGAGTTAGTAAGATTCCATCAGGTAATTGAGGAGCTGAGTTTTCTGAGTTCTCCTTAGTAGTTCCATGATAAATGAAAATTTTAATTGTGAAAAATCAAAGCAACTCTTCTCAAAACCATCTGTACAACTACTGTCTGCACCCACTTTTCGAAAGTCTCAGCAGAGGTCTGTTTGTGAATGAGCTAAAAAAAAAAAATTGGGGGATGCTTTATTCACCTGTTTTTAGGTATTGTTTTGGCATTGAAATCATGGTCCTTTGAGTTCAGTGGTAACTGAAATGGTCCGGACAGGATTTCTTCACAATTTTCCAGTAGCCACGGCAGCACTTCACTTACGTTGCCAAAGGCCACTGGACCCAGCAGTCAGAGTAAAGGGAATTCCCGCGTAATCTGGAGGCAGGTTGCTAAAGTTAATCAGGATGAACCAAGAGTCGCTTTAATCACTGCTGTGTTCAGTCATTTATGTCCCACTCTTTGTGACCCCATGGACTGAAGCCTGCCAGGCTCCTCTGTCCATGGGGACTTCCAGGCAAGAATACTGGAGTGAGTTGCCATTTCCTTCTCCAGATGATCTTCCCAGCTCAGGGACTGAACCGGTGTCTTTAGCAATTCTCCTGCATTGCAGGCGGATTCTTTACTGCTGAGTAACCAGGGAAGCCATAATCATTCCCAATTCAAACTTATTATTTCAGAAACCCTGTCCTGCTTCTCCAATTACTTTAAAGGATGGTGGTTAGCCAGCTCCCCAGGCGGTGATTTGGAATCTGTTTATATCAAGTAAATGGAACTACTGCTCTAGGATTTAGAAGCTAGGGAACACGAGCCAAAACTAAACAGACATCTGCGCCACATTAAGTTTCATAAAGACAGAGATATTTCTTCCTTTTGTTTACCGCTGAACACCCAGAACCTCGTTACTCTTCAGTGGCAGATGCAAAATAACTCAGCACTGTTAAAAGCAATTACATGATTTCTAAACTTTTACAGTGTGATCTATTCTGAACTATTCTTCATTATTTGACACATTTTGAATGGAAAGGAATGGAACATGTTATCCATTGAAGCAGTGCACTCAGACTTGGCACAGTGGAAGCAGTGGAAATAATAAAGGAATAGGCACTGGTTTCATTAAAAGGAACAACTCTGCTGCATCTCTTTAAACTCTAACATAATGAGTTAAGGATCACACACACACAAGTCTTAATTTTAAGAAGAAAATTGCTGCAAATAAGACTACTTTTTGGCCATCCTTTGACTTCCATTTGCTTTCTTTCAGGGAGGCCTAGCGTGCTGCAATTCATGGGGCTGCAAAGAGTCAGACAACACTGAGCAACTGAACTGAACTGAAAATGTTTTTGCTGACTGCTTTGAGTAACTTTCTATGTGAAGACTAATATTTATAGTTTTTAAAATAAATGTTGAACCTCCATATGACACTTTTTCTTCCACTTGATTTTGCAGAATCCTCTGTGAAACCATAGTGATATTTGCAAGAGGTCAGCTATAATAACATCAACAAAGAAACCATCTTTAGAAAGAATAGGAACTTATGTCTAATTCACAGAGATGTGTTCTTAAAAAATTCTTTAATGTTAATGAAAGATGAAAGACAAAATTCAAGTGCAGAAACCACATGTTAAAAACAAGATGTTACTGGTTGTAGAACAGATTCTCAGAAGGGTCTGGAATCCCTCATGGAGTCTTCAAAACAGATAGGAAATGATTATTGTCTGAATCTTCATCAGCAGAATGGTAATTAAAACATATGGGTTACCTGCTGCTGCTGCTGCTGCTGCTAAGTCACTTCAGTCGTGTCTGACTCTGCGCGACCCCATAGACGGCAGCCCACCAGGCTCCACCATCCCTGGGATTCTCCAGGCAAGAACACTGGAGTGGGTTGCAATGTCCTTCTCCAATGCATGAAAGTGAAGATGATCACTCATGTCCGACTCTAGCGACCCCATGGACTGCAGCCTAGTTCAGTGTTAATGAACAATGTTTGTCAACTATGGATCCCAAGGAATATAATATAAATTGTAACTGGGTTTGAGTATATATGTATTTATATACAGTGACAGTAGTAGTTGTGAGTCGCTCAGCTGTGTCCAATTCTTTGTGATGCTATGTACTATAGCCCTCCAGGCTTCTCTGTCCATGGGATTCTCTAGGCAAGAATACTGGAGTGGGTTGCCATTCCTTTCTCCAGAGGATCTTCCTGACCCAAGGGTTGAGCCCAGGTCTTCTGCATTGCAGGCAGATTCTTTATTATCTGAGCTATAGGGAAGTCCCATACATTGGTCTTTAAAATTCAACTCATATTCAGACATGTAAATAAATGTGCTATAAAACAAGATTTGATTTTCAGCAACCAGATGTTTATACCAATCCAAATATCACAACTTCCTTAGAGGAATAGAGACAGAGCCTAAATAATTCAAACTCTGATTCAATCACAGCTGACTTATACATGAGGCATAGTAGATGCAGTGCCTAGGGACCACAAAAATTTTAGGGGCCTGTGAACATATTTCAGTTTCTTTTAAAATAAAAAGAAAACATAAATATTTAGAGCCAAAGAAAGTGTTAGTAAAGGTAAAGTTGTCCAAGGACTATGGAAGTCATTTTGCATCCCTGTTCACATTAAATGAAATTTTGTTTTGAAAATAAATGTTTGTTCTTAAAGCATTTTGTTCTTAAAGCCTTACTTTCTGAGGATCATAATCAGATTAAAGAAAGCTCTAGTAATCAGAAGTAGGTACCTACCTTTGCCCGATGCTACAGAGAGCATGAAACTGCCAAGAAAACAAAAGAGCAATGGTCAGCTTGGAAGTCATGTTTACCCTGGATCCTCTCTCTCCAGGTTTCTGCAGCCCCAGACACCGTTTGCTTGACTGTCTCTGAGGACTTGTGTTGGCTGGGGTGCTTCTGAGGCTTTTTATATTATTGCAACACTAAAGGTACATGGGTTCTCATCCTGTACTACATTACTGGAAATTACACAAAATCCAGTCTGTCTCCCTGCACTTTGAAACTAATCCTGAGAGAGGCAAACACTCTTAGGTCTCAACAAATTTTCAGCATGCTTAAAGTTTAACTGATTTGGTATAAGAACTATTTTGTTTAATATCCAGGCCTTTCTCTTTTAGGGCTGCTGTAGCAAAAATACCATATAGGCTTGTGACTTAAACAAGAATCACTTATTTCTCAGAGTTCTGGAGACAAAGAATGCCAGGATCAAGGAGTCAGCAGATTAGATGTCTGGTAAGAACCCATTTCCTGGTTATAAGCAGCCTTTTTCTCCCTGTGTCTTCCTAAAGCAGGAGAGGTGATGGAGGTATCTAGGATCTCTCTACAGGCATACTTCATTTTATTTTGCTTTGCTTATTTGCAGACATTGCTTTTTTTTAAAAAATAAATTGAAAGTTTGTGGCAACCCTACATCAAGCAAGTCTATTGGCATCATTTTTCCAATAGCATTTGCTTGATTTGTGTGTCTGTATCATATTTTGGTAATATTTCCAATGTTTTCATTATTATTCAATTGCCTTAAAACTTTTTTTTTGTACTGGGGTATAGCCAATTAACAATATTGTGATCATTCCAGGTGAACAGCAGAAGGGACTCAGCCATACATATACACGTGTCCATCCTCCCCCAAGCTCCTTTCCCATCCAGGCTGCCACATAACATTGAGCAGAGTTCCATGTGCTATACATTAGGTCCTTGCTGGTTATCCATTTTAAATATAGCAAAGTGTGTGTGTCAATTTGTTATGGTGATCTGTGATCAGTGATCTTTGATTTAATTATTGTAATTGTTTTGGGAATCATGAACTCTGTCCATATAAAGTTGAGTATAATCAATAAATATATATGTTCTAATTGCTTCACCAAACACTGTTCTCCCATCTCTATTCCTCTCTTGGGCCTCTCTATTCCCTGAGACACATCAACATTGAAATTAGGTCAATTAATAACCTTACAATAACCCCAAGTGTTCATCTCTCACTTTAAATCATAAATCAGAAATGATTAAGTTTAGGGAAGAGTTCAGTTCAGTTCAGGGAAGAAGGCATGTTGAAAGCTAGGGTAGGTTGAAAGCTAAGCTTCTTGTGCCAAACATTTAGCCAAATTGTGAATGCAAAGAAAAAGAGAAGGAAATTAAAAGTGCTACTCCAGTGAACACACAAATGATAAGAAAGTGAAACAGTCTTATTACTGATATGGAGAAAGTTATAGTGTCTAGATAGCTGATTAAACTAGCCACAATATTCCCTTAAGCTGAAGCCTATCCAGAGCAAAGCCCCAACTCTCCTCATTGTCTAAAGGCTGAGAGAAGTGAAGAAGCTGCAGAGGAAAGGTGAAGCTAGCAGAGGTTGTTTCATGACGTTCAATGAAAGCAGCTGTCTCCGTAACATAAAAGTGCAAAGTGAAGCCTCAGGTGCTGATGTAGAAGCTGCAGTAACTTATAGAGAAAATCTAGCTAAGATAACTAATTGTGGTTACACTAACACCAGACTTCCCTAGTGGCTCAGTGGTTAAGAATCTGCTTGCAGTTCAGGAGACCTGGGTTTGATCCCTGGGTCAGGAAGATTCCCCTGGAGAAGGGTATGGCAACCCACTCCAGTATTCTTGCCTGGAGATTTCCGTGGACAGAGGAGCCTAGTGGGCTACAGTCCATAGGGTCGAAAAGGATCGGACATCACTAAGTCAACTGAACATGCATGCATGCACTCTAACACCATCCTCACAGATTTTCAGTGTAGATGAGACAAGCTTCTATTGGAAGAAGATACCATCTAAGACCATCACTGCTAGAGGGAAATCAATGCCTGGCTTCAGAGTTTCAAAGGACAGTCTGACTATTGAGTCTAATGGCTAATGCAGCTGATTACTCTAAGTTGGCTGATAACTCTAAGCCAATGCTCATTTACCATTCTGAAAACCCTAGGGCCCTTAAGAATTCTGCTAAATCTACTCTGCCTGAGCTCTATAAATAGAATAACAAAGTATGGATGACAGCATATTTGTTTACAACATGGTGTACTGAATATGTTAAAAATCAACTTGAGATCCACTGCTTAAGAAAAAAGAATATTTTCAGAATGTTAACACTCAACAATGCACTCAGACATCTGATGACATGTATGATGGAATTAATGTTTTTTAGTGCCTGCTAACAAGGAGAGATAAGAAAGCCTTCCTCAGTGATCAATGCAAAAAAAAATAGAGGAAAACAACAGAATGGGGAACACTAGAGATCTCTTCAAGAAAATTAGAGATACCAAGGGAGCTTTTCATGCAAAGATGGGCTCGATAAAGTTGTACAGGAGACAGGGATCAAGACTATTCCCATGGAAAAGAAATGCAAAAAAGCAAAATGGCTGTCTGAGGAGGCATTACAAATAGCTGTGAAAAGAAGAGAAGTGAAAAGCAAAGGAGAAAAAGAAAAATATATAAGCATCTGAATGCAGAGTTCCAAAGAATAGCAAGAAGAGATAAGAAAGCCTTCCTCAGCGATCAATGAAAAAAAAAATAGAGGAAAACAACAGAATAGGAAAGACTAGTGATCTCTTCAAGAAAATTAGATATACCAAGGGAACATTTCATGCAAGGGTGGGCTCGATAAAGGACAGAAATGGTGGCAAGAATACACAGAAGAACTGTACAAAAAAGATCTTCATGACCAAGATAACCATGATGGTGTGATAACTCACCTAGAGCCAGACATTCTGGAATGTGAAGTCAAGTGGGCCTTAGAAAGCATCACTATGAACAAAGCTAATGGAGGTGATGGAATTCCAGTTGAGCTATTTCAAATCCTGAAAGATGATGCTGTGAAAGTGCTGCACTCAATATGCCAGCAAATATGGAAAACTCAGCAGTGGCCATACTATAAATTTAACTATAAGCTCTACTTATTTTATAAAGACAAAAAAGGTACCATTTATAGAGTAATAGAGTGGTGAAACATTGTGCACCACTGAAGTAAAAAATGACAGTGGGGTGTGTGTGTGTTTATTAACAAATGTTTATTTGCTTTTTGTTTTTGGCATATATTTATTATGCAGATCATTTTCCTCAAACATAAAATGGAGATAAGAATACTCACATGAAGTAAAGATCTCACTGTTTGCAGATGACATGATACTGTTCATAGAAAACCCTAAAGGTAGTATCCGAAAATTACTAGAGCTAATCAGTGAATTTAACAAAGTTGCAGGAGACAAAAGCAATACACAGAAATCACTTGTATTTCTATATACTAATAATGAAAAATCAGAAAGAGCAATTAAGAAATCAGTCCCATTCACCATTGCAATAAAAAGAATTAAATATTTAGGAATTAACTTACCTTAGTCTAGTCAAGGCTATGGTTTTTCCAGTGTTCATGTATGGATGTGAGAGTTGGACTGTGAAGAAGGCTGAACACCAAAGAATTGATGCTTTTGAACTGTGGTGTTGGAGAAAACTCTTGAGAGTCCCTTGGACTGCAGGGATATCCAACGAGTCCATTTTGAAGGAGATCAGCCCTGGGATTTCTTTGGAGGGAATGATACTGAAGCTGAAACTCCAGTACTTTGGCCACCTCATGCAAAGGGTTGACTCATTGGAAAAGACTCTGATGCTGGGAGGGATTGGAGGCAGGAAGAGAAGGGGACGACAGAGGATGAGATGGATGGATGGCATCACTGACTCGATAGACGTGAGTCTGAGTGAACTCCGGGAGTTCGTGATGGACAGAGATTCCTGGCGTGCTGCGATTCATGGGGTCACAAAGAGTCAGACATGACTGAGCGACTGAAATGACTGACTGACTGAACTGAAGGGGACAAAAGAACTGCACACAGAAAATTATAAGACACTAATAAAAGATATCAAAGACGACATAAACAGATGGAGAGATATTCCATGTTCCTGGGTAGGAAGAATCAATATTGTGAAAATGACTATACTACAAATGTAATGCTAAAAATTTAAAATACTATAATCTACAGATTCAATGCAATCCATATCAAATTACCAATGGCATTTTTCACAGAACTAGAACAAAAAATTTCATAATTCATATGGAAACACAAAAGATCCCAAATAGCCACAGGAGTCTTGAGAAAGAAGAATGGAGCTAGAGGAATCAACCTTCTTGACTTCAGATTATACTACAAAGCTACCTACAGTCATCAAGACAGTATGGTACTGGCACAAAAAAAGCCCAGAAATAAACCCATGCACCAATGGGTACCTTATATTTAACAAAGGAGGCAAGAATATGCAATAGGCAAAGACAGCCTCTTCAATAAATGGTGCTGGGAAAATGGATGGCTACATGTAAAAGAACGAAATATAAGAACACTTCCTAACACCATTCACAAAGATAAACTCAAAATGGATTAAAAAACCAAATGTAAGACTAGAAACTGTAAAACTCTTAGAGCAAAACATAGGCAGGACACTTGACATAAATCAAAGCAAGATCCTCCATGACCCACCTCCTAGAGTAAAGGAAATAAAAACAAAAGTAAACAAATGAGACCTGATTAAACTTAAAAGCTTTTGCACAGCAAAGGAAACTATAAGCAAGGTGAAAAATCAACCCTCAGAATGGGAGGGTTGTAAATGTAAATGAAACAACTGACAAAGTATTAATTTCCAAAATATGCAAGCAGCTCATATAACTTAGTACCAGGAAAACAAACAACCCAATCAAAAAGTGGGAAAAAAATCTAAACAGGCATTTCTCTAAAGAAAACATACAGATGGCTAACAAACACATGAAAAGATATTCAACGTTGCTTATTATTAGAGAAATGCAAATCAAAACTACAATTAGATATCACTTCACACTGGTCAGAATGGCCATCATCAAAATTACAAACAATAAATGCTGGAGAGGGCATGGAGAAAAGGGAACGCCCTTGCACTGTTGGTGGGAATGTAAATTGATACAGCCACTATGAAAGATAGTATGGAGATTCCTTAAAAAACTAGGAATAAAACCACCAAATGACCCAGCAATCCCACTCCTCAGCATATATCCTGAGGGAACCAAAACTGAAAGAGGCACATGTATCCCAATGTTCACTGCAGCACTATTTACAATAGCTAGAACAGAGAACCAACCTAGATGTCCATCGACAAATGACTGGATAAAGAAGTTGTGGTACATATCCACAATGGAATATTACTCACCCATAAAAAGGAACTCATTTGCGTCAGTTCTAATAAGGTGGATTAATTTAGAACCTGTTATACAGAGTGAAGTAAGTCAGAAAGAGAAAGATAAGTATTGTATTCTAATGCATATATACAGAATATAGAAAAATGGTACTGAAGGATTTATTTACAGGGCAACAATGGAGAAACAGACATAGAGAACAGACTTATGGACATAGGGAGAGGGGAGGAGAGGGTGAGATGTATGGAGAGAGTCACATGGAAACTTACATTACCATATGTAAAATAGATAGCCAATGAGAATTTGCTGTATGGCTCAGGAAACTCAAACAGGGGCTCTGTAACCACTTAGGCAGGTGGGATGGGGAGGGAAATGGGAGGGAGGTTCAGGAGGAAGGGGATATATGTATACCTATTGCTGATTCATGTTGAGGTTTGATAGTAAACAACAAAATTCTGTAAAGCAATTATTCTTCAATAAAACAAACAAATTAAAAAAAAAGAATACGCACATGGCTATTGTAAAAATGAAACAATAAAACGGGAAAAGTAAAGAATGAATCATTCACAACAGACCTTCTCGTGTTTCCAAAGGAAAGGTACAATCTATTTTGAAGTAAAATCCTAAAATCTTCTGGAGGTTTTTGTTGTTGTTGTTGTTAAACTCTATCTCAACCAAGCTGAGTGTATTCCAAATATGGATTTCAGAGATATGGGACTGAGGTGAGAAACAATAGTGGGACGCCTCCGAATCAGTCCTGTGTACAGATTATCAAACTACCACTTTCAAGAGCTTGTGATTCCTTTCAGTTATTGCTGCCTTAAAGGTTGTATGGCACAGGAATCACATGGCATGTGGATGACTGAGACAGTGTCTAACACAGCAGCCATCTATATTATTTCAAACTATTTATTCAAGACATGTCTCCTTGATAATGGACCAGAATTATACTTCTCCCTTTTCCCTGGAATGTCAAAATGGATAAGCCAATATTTTCCAAGTTCTCTTAAATTATGAAACATTTTTCTAGTCATATCCTTCGCTTTAAAGAGAACACGTGTATTTGAAAACAGTATTAATATTTTAGTTATTTAAAACTTTTCTCCCAATCCAAATTGATTATGGAAATTTACAATTAACAGACAAGAAATGAAAAAGATTTAGGCAATTTCCGACTTTCTGACAGCTCATTCTAAATTGACCCCAAATTGTTGTTTTTTTTTAACATATATTTATCACTTTTAAATGTGTTAATTGTGTTGCAAGCACTGCAGCTGGGATTAATTTAGGGCTACTGAGCGACTGAACTGAACCACTTGCCATGGTTTTCAGGATAGTTCACATTCTTGACCTGATGGAAGTTTTTCTCTGCTTGACTCCGTCAGACCTCCCCAGTCTCGTCTCTCAGTTTCTCTCTCCTCCCATCTTTTAGCTTCAGTCTTTTAAATTCTTGTACCGTGTACCTTTTGCCCATACTATTTTCTCTGTCTGGAGTGTCTTTCCCCTTTTTACATAACAAAATCAACGCAACCTTTGAAATTCAAGCCAGGTCACACCACTGTTTGGGCACTTCCTAAGAGCTCATTCTTTCGATCTCCACCTCACCCATAAGAGTTAAGATCTCAAGTTTGTCCTCTCCTATCTCTGAGCCTTCCTATAGCCCAAACTGTACCTCTTCCTAAGTGACTTCCTGGTTTCTTGCCTCTTAACTGTGGGAGCTGAATTTGAACCCCACCCACCTCACACAGAGTGAAGGTTCAAGAAAAGTCTGATGAAAATAGAAATCTTTCATAGCCATTCTAGCTCAGCAGCTGAGAGTCCCTGTGTCTGAAGCCAACTTCCTTCTGTTGACTCCATTCCAACAACAGCATGCCTGGCACATGAATCACGGATCCTGGACAATGTCATTTGTTGACACGGCTACGAAGAACAGTTGCGGAATTTCCCAACAATTTCAGAATCTCCCTTTAAAATCCCTTTCCCTCCACATTTCTACCATAGGCACCTCCAGAAAAAAAGTAATAGGGCATTATTACCCTGAGGGTAAATCAGCCACTGAAAAAAATCTCCTACATTAACTTTGCTATTAGGAATTACAAAAGAGGAAACTGAGAGTTATTTTGATAAGTTAAAATTTAATATGCAAATTTTAATATAATGGATGTGAGTGTTTTGGGTGGACATTCGAAAAGACAGAAAGAAACCTTTGTGACTAGTTCAAAATCCTAACCAAGGGAAAAAAAGATCTCTTTAATCCTACCCTTATATAAGTTTATGAAATATTAATGAAAATACTTTTCATAAAAATATTTCAGTGACTTGGATCAGATTCACCATTTTGACCATACAACAGAATCCTCATTTATTTATCACTGTTACTAGTTACTAAGGTCATATTTACTAACCTAAATATAAGGATAAACATTTTACATGTTGTAAGCAATGATGTCATTCAGATAGATAAGAAATTCATCACAGCCATAGGCAGATGTATTTACAAAGCTAATTAGTTGAAGTTCTAGGACCCTCACTAGTTTAGTCTTTTTTCAATGTTTAGGTGATGGGGGCTAACAAGAGTCATATATTTTTATAAAATTTGCTGAAGTCATGTATTTTAACCAAATTGGTTATGACTGCTTATTTTGTTCACTCCCACTTTCCTTCTTTACACTTCTGCTTATACTGGATGCTGTTCATATAGCTGTGCTTTTGAGATGTGGCTGAGAAGAAGTTGAGCCAAGGATGGTTAAGTTTAGATTTAGTGATATATATTTTACTGCTTCACAGTTACATTATGAATGGTTCTGTTTTTACTATCCTGGTGTAAGACTAGCTTCTAGAAATAACCCTGTACTTACTGTGCCTACAGATCCACTTTCCTGATGCTGAGATCAGAATGGGTTTGAAGGTGTCCCCCACTTGATTACAGGAAATTACAGGAGATAAGCTTCATTCAGCCTCTATGACCTTTCCTGAGTTCCAGTGAGTAGGTTCAAACAGTTGCTATTTAGGGACGGGAAGGGATGTGGAAACAAGGGAGAAACAGCCAAGACAAACAATGGGGCTTTCCTGGTGGTCCAGTGGTTAAGGCTCCACTGCTTCCACTGCTGGGATGTAGGTTCAATCCCCAGGCAGGAAAGTTCAGCACACTTCTCTCGTGGTGTGGCCAAAAAAGAAAAGCAATAGTGCAGCCTTGGGGCAAGATTCTGATTCCCCATCAAGGAATATAAATCTTTGAGCTGTTTTGCAGATACTGAAACCCCCACCAGGCAGGAGAACTGTATGCTGCCCACAGTTGTAGACCCTAGACTGGTTGGAATCAGAAGACTCCCATTTATCTAACCACCAATCAGTCAGAAGAATGTCCATGAGCTGATCACACTCTTCCTGCAACTCTTCACTAACCTCCAGTTTGGGACACATAACTGTGAGGGCAGTAGGCCACTGTGGCCCAATTTGCCCAGCAAAGCAGTAAAACTATTCTTTTCCACTTCACCCCAAACTCTGACTCCTAGATTTACTTCTGTGCTGGGATACAAAGGCCGTTTTCCGCTTCAAGGCTGGGGTGAGAATCAAACAAACTAATCCGCAGGAAAAATCCAGTTCCCTGCAGCACACTGAGGAAGATACTTAGTTTACATTTTGATCCCCTCTCTATCGGCAGCCAAGCTGTTGCTCTTTATTGTGACCTCTACTATGGCCTCAGGATCCATCAGTTTAGACATTCATATGTATATCAATGATCTCACACATTTGTGAAACACTTTGGAGTTTTCAGAATGGTCTGTCACGAGTAACAGAGATGCTAACCCATTTCCTGTGGTCAGTTCTTTACACAGTTCAATTCATTACAGGGTGGAGACCTATGGACCCAACTTTCCAGACTCTAGGTTCAGCAGAGCCCCTCATTCTCCACTTTCCCCACAGATCCTGTCATATAGCTTTCAGCTGGTATATCCAACAAGCAGGACTTTTTATAGAAATGGAAAGTGTCCTGAGTCCATGAATTATTACTTCGGACTGGAAATTTTCAAGGACATGCTTGAGGCAAGATGTAAAGTTAAAAGAGGAAATAATTTCTGCTTCCTTATTTTGTTCCTTACTTTTCTCAGAATGGGTTCTGGTGACTCATCCTGCTTGCTTCAACCATTCTGCTTATCTTGAGTGCTGCAAAACATCATGGGATGTAGCCATGTGTGGGGAACTCAAACCCAGTACCAAAGCAGAAAAACCAAACTCTTACCAGGATGTACGCTCCATGAGGACAGGGATTGCTGTCTGTTTTATTCACCCTTCAGTCCGAAGTTCCTATAATACTACCTGGGACATACTAGATGCTCAATATATACTTGTAGAATGAGTGAATTCTGCTTAACAAGAATGAAATTCTGACTTCTGGCCTCACAAGGAATTTTGGGCAGCTGTGTGGTAAGCCCTTAGTATGAATTATTGCCGCACTTAGGGCATTTTATCTGGAATTTCTGTCAGGCATCAGGTGACGTGTCATTTGTTTTCCTACCTACATATAAACTCTGGAACAAAAGCTGGACCTTGTTTTTGAAGGCAAATGTACATAGCACAATGCTAAACCCCAGTAGATGCATAATAAACGTACAAATATAAATAAACAATTCCTCTCTGAGCAACTGATATTTCTACTTATTGTAACCTTAATCTAACCACTATCTTACTATCCTCTAACCAGAAGGTTCTTTCTGCTAAATACCTGAATAATCAAAGATCAGATGGCATTTAAAATCAAACGAGGTGGAAAGCTTTGAGGGCTGTGCGATCCATGCCATGATGAGGTTTCTCAGAGACCATCTCCTTGTGACCAACTTCAGTTCAGTTCAGTCGCTCAGTCGGGTCTGACTCTTTGCGACCCCATGATCTGCAGGCCTCCCTGTCCATCACCAACTCCTGGAATTCAATCAAACTCATGTCCATCGAGTCCGTGATGCCATCCAGCCATCTCATCCTCGGTCGTCCCCTTCTCCTCCTGCCCCCAATCCCTCCCAGCATCAGAGTCTTTTCCAATGAGTCAACTCTTCACATGAGGTGACCAAAGTACTGGAGTTTCAGCTTCAGCATCATTCCTTCCAAAGAAATCCCAGGACTGATCTCCTTCAGAATGGACTGGTTGGATCTCCTTGCAGTCCAAGGGAATCTCAAGAGACTTCTCCAACACCACAGTTCAAAAGCATCAATTCTTCGGCATTCAGCTTTCTTCACAGTCCAACTCCCACATCCATACACGACCACTGGAAAAACCACAGCCTTGACTAGACAGAACTTCGTTGACAAAGTAATGTCTCTGCTTTTGAATATGCTATCCAGGTCGGTCATTACTTTTCTTCCAAGGAGTAAGCGTCTTTTAATTTCATGGCTGCAGTCACCATTTGCAGTGATTTTAGAGCCCCCCAAAAATAAAGTCTGACACTGTTTCCACTGTTTCCCCATCTATTTCCCATGAAGTGATGGGACCAGATGCCATGATCTTCATTTTCTGAATGTTGAGCTTTAAGCCAACTTTTCCACTCTCACTTTCATCAAGAGGCTGTTTAGTTTCTCTCCACATTCTGCCATAAGGGTGGTGTCATCTGCATATCTGAGGTTATTGATAATTCTCCAGGCAATCCTGGTTCCAGCTTGTGCTTCTTCCAGTCCAGCGTTTTTCATGATGTACTCTGCATATAATTTAAATAAGCAGGGTGACAATATACAGCCTTGAAGTACTCCTTTCCCGATTTGGAACCAGTCTGTTGTTCTATGTCCAGTTCTAACTGTTGCTTCCTGACCTGCATATAGGTTTCTCAAGAGGCAGGTCAGGTGGTCTGGTATTCCCATCTCTTTCAGAATTTTCCACAGTTTATGGTGATCCACACAGTCAAAGGCTTTGGCATAGTCAATAAAGCAGAAATAGATGTTTTTCTGGAACTCTCTTGCTTTTTCCATGATCCAGCGGATGTTGGCAATTTGATCTCTGGTTCTTCTACCTGTTCTAAAACCAGCTTGAGCATCTGGAAGTTCACGGTTCATGTATTGCTGAAGCCTGGCTTGGAGGATTTTGAGCATTACTTTACTAGCATGTGAGATGAGTGCAATTCTGTGGTAGTTTGAGCATTCTTTGGCATTGCCTCTCTTTGGGATTGGAATGAAAACTGACCTTTTTCAGTCCTGTGGCCACTTCTGAGTTTTTCTTTGGCATAGTCAATAAAGCAGAAATAGATGTTTTTCTGGAACTCTCTTGCTTTTTCGATGATCTAATCGCATTACTCTTATATTAAATTTGTTCAAAAAATAATCAACATAAACTATCATGACCCAGGAATTTTGATAGACACTGAAGACTCAAGTGAAATAAAGCATCAAGCATCAAGAAACATATAAATTCTATGAAAAATGAAGCCATACGTGAAAATGCACTACAGAGCTATGTAGCAAAATTGAGGTGTGAACCACTTGCACAGCACAAAAAGATCACAACCAGCTCTCACTAGGAGGTTCTAGGCTTCCAAGGACAAGTAAGACTTTTACAAAGAAAGAAGAAGATAAGCATCTCAACAGCCTAATCAAATGTACAAGTTTTAGAAGCAGACAACACATTTGCTGTACTTGACAAGAGGCAAGGGGCTGGCACTTATCTTTATCCTTTGAGGACAGATGTTACTCTCTTTTGAATTTATCAAAAGTCTTTATGATAGAATAGCAAACTCTTGGTAAAAACCATCTGAGTTTAAGTATGGTTTATAAACGTGCTCGGGTAGTGTGTAAGACAAAATTCATAGATTTGAGTGATAGCAATACAAACAATAACTTAAAGAGTATACAGTTCTCTTCAACACATATATTTTGGTTAAGTGTTTAAAAATTAATCTTAACTTTCTTCAGTCCAAGCTCCTAATTTACTGTGCAACTAAAGAATTAGTGATTTTTGAAAATTAGAAGTTAACAAAATCCTGGGTTCAGATTCCTATGAAGAGATAAGTCCATGGAATTAGGTTAAACTGGGAACTAGAAATAAGAGCACGTGTTTCTTTTGGTCTCAAACTATTACAGCTTACAGGCAAAGAAATAAAGTATTTCAAACTTTTTCTAGAACTATTTGTAAGAATTTATTTCATGCTATACTTTAAGTGACTTTATTAGATGTTGTCAAAAGAGTAAACAAACACCTGCCAAAAGCTTATCAAAAACTCAAAATACTTTAAGTCTTTTGATTATCAGATGACTAAATATTTATGGAAGAAGGTGTAGAAAATACTAGAAAGCTCAAATAAAAAGAGTATAAAGTACCCATGACTCTCACTGCCGTCATTATTTTATTAAGTGTTTCCCCTTATTTTCTATTCCTTTGCATTTTTTTCGAAATTGTAATCATTACATAGATGCTCTGTGTCTTCAGTATTTTGTTTAATAATATATTATGTCTATTGACCACTAGAAATTTTAACTTAGCTTTTTCCAGCTCAGAAGGCAAAAGAAAAAAAGTGTCAGCTTGGCATGGAGTATCATTTTTTTCAATACTGAGGAATAACCAACATGCTTCATTAACCGTGATGTCCTTCTTGGTAAGACTCTCTCCAGGGAAAGCTTATTTCGCAAGATTCTTTGCAGTTTTAAGATAACTAACTCCAAATAGATCCTTGGTGTTCATCCATAAAGACAAAAGCTTTCTACTTTTAATGGCATGTGGATTTAATCTCTTCCATGCTGCCTTTCACTGAAGTACCATCCAGGAGAATGAGCATAATGACCACCAGCTCATGTTTGGCCTTTGTTCAGGTAAGTCCTATTTTATTGCTGAAAGGTAAATTTCCCCGTAAGTCCTATTTTATTGCTGAAAGGTAAATTTCCCTGTAAGTCCTATTTTGTTGCTGAAAGGTAAATTTCCCTATAAGTCCTATTTTGTTGCTGAAAGGTAAATTTCCCTGCAAATTCTGTTTTATGTCATTGGAATAAAAAACTAACAAATAAATGTTAAAGCATTATTGGAAAAAATATTCATAGAATCAGCCAACATGTGAAGAATTTTCAAGAGAGAAAAAAAAAATCAGTAATAAACTTTAAACTCACAGAACAGAGATAAGAAAATTTATTGACACACTAAATGAAGTGCACTGCTTGTCAAATAGCAGTTTACATCAGAAGGTGTAGAAGATACAGTTAAGTCCAAAGAGAAAGAATAAAAATCAACCGCGACTTCGCAGCCATTATTTTGGTAAATGGCCTTGCAGTCAGATAGGGTAGAATTCATCTTTCATTACTATTTTGGTGCAGGGTTTTCACACTGCATATCACAACCTTCCAGTACACAGCAAAATCAATTTAGTGCATCGTAACTGGAGTTTTTTTTTTTTTTTCTGAGCTATAGAATTTTTTTTTGTATTTATTTATTTTTTACACGAACTCCCAAACATGAACCCCCCTCCCACCTCCCACCCCACATCATCCCTCCAGATCATCCCCATACACCAGCCCCAAGCGTCCTGCATCCTGCATTGAACATAGACTGGCAATTCATTTCTTACATGATAGTATACAAATTTCAATGCTATTCTCCCAAATCATCCCACCCTCTCCCTCTCCCTCTCCTTCTCCCTCAGAGTCCATAAGTCCGCTCTACACATCTGTATCTCTTTTGCTGTCTTGCATACAGGGTCCTCATTACCATCTTTCTAAATTCCATATATATGTGTTAGTATACTGTATTGGTGTTTTTCTTTCTGGCTTACTTCACTCTGTATAATTGGTTCCAGTTTCATCCATCTTATTAGAACTGATTCAAATGTATTCTTCTTAATGGCTGAGTAATACTCCATTGTGTATATATACCACAGCTTTCTTATCCATTCATCCGCTGATGGACATCTAGGTTGTTTCCATGTCCTGGCTATTATAAACAGTGCTGCAATGAACATTGGGGTACATGTGTCTCTTTCTATTCTGGTTTCCTCGGTGTGTATGCCCAGCAGTGGGATTGCTGGGTCATAAGGCAGTTCTATTTGCAATTTCTTAAGGAATCTCCACACTGTTCTCCATAGTGGCTGTACTAGTTTGCATTCCCACCAACAGTGTAAAAGGGTTCCCTTTTCTCCACACCCTCTCCAGCATTTATTGCTTGCAGACTTTTGGATCGCAGCCATTCTGACTGGTGTGAAGTGGTATCTCATTGTGGTCTTGATTTGCATTTCTCTGATAATGAGTGACGTTGAGCATCTTTTCATGTGTTTGTTAGCCATCCGTATGTCTTCTTTGGAGAAATGTCTATTTAGTTCTTTGGCCCATTTTTTGATTGGGTCGTTTATTTTTCTGGAATTGAGCTGTATAAGTTGCTTGTATATTTTTGAGATTAGTTGTTTGTCAGTTGCTTCATTTGCTATTATTTTCTCCCATTCAGAGGGTTGTCTTTTCACCTTGCTTATAGTTTCCTTTGTTGTGCAGAAGCTTTTAATTTTAATTAGATCCCATTTGTTTATATTTGCTTTTATTTCCAGTATTCTGGGAGGCGGATCATTGAGGATCCTGCTGTGATTTATGTCGGAGAGTGTTTTGCCTATGTTCTCCTCTAGGAGTTTTATAGTTTCTGGTCTTACATTTAGATCTTTAATCCATTTTGAGTTTATTTTTGTGTGTGGTGTTAGAAAGTGATCTAGTTTCATTCTTTTACAAGTGGTTGACCAGTTTTCCCAGCACCACTTGTTAAAGAGATTGTCTTTACTCCATTGTATATTCTTGCCTCCTTTGTCAAAGATAAGGTGTCCATATGTGTGTGGATTTATCTCTGGGCTTTCTATTTTGTTCCATTGATCTATATTTCTGTCTTTGTGCCAGTACCACACTGTCTTGATGACTGTGGCTTTGTAGTAGAGCCTGAAGTCAGGTAAGTTGATTCCTCCAGTTCCATTCTTCTTTCTCAAAATTGCTTTGGCTATTCGAGGTTTTTTGTATTTCCATACAAATCTTGAAATTATTTGTTCTAGTTCTGTGAAAAATACCGCTGGTAGCTTGATAGGGATTGCATTGAATCTGTAGATTGCTTTGGGTAATATATTCATTTTCACTATATTGATTCTTCCAATCCATGAACATGGTATATTTCTCCATCTATTAGTGTCCTCTTTGATTTCTTTCATCAGTGTTTTATAGTTTTCTATATATAAGTCTTTAGTTTCTTTAGGTAGATATATTCCTAAGTATTTTATTCTTTTCGTTGCAATGGTGAATGGAATTGTTTCCTTAATTTCGTTTTCTACTTTCTCATTATTAGTGTATAGGAATGCAAGGGATTTCTGTGTGTTGATTTTATATCCTGCAACTTTACTATATTCATTGATTAGCTCTAGTAATTTTCTGGTGGAGTCTTTAGGGTTTTCTATGTAGAGGATCATGTCATCTGCAAACAGTGAGAGTTTTACTTCTTCTTTTCCAATTTGGATTCCTTTTATTTCTTTTTCTGCTCTGATTGCTGTGGCCAAAACTTCCAGAACTATGTTGAATAGTAGCGGTGAAAGTGGACATCCTTGTCTTGTTCCTGACTTTAGGGGAAATGCTTTCAATTTTTCACCATTGAGGATAATGTTTGCTGTGGGTTTGTCATATATAGCTTTTATTATGTTGAGGTATGTTCCTTCTATTCCTGCTTTCTGGAGAGTTTTTATCATAAATGGATGTTGAATTTTATCAAAGGCCTTCTCTGCATCTATTGAGATAATCATATGGCATTTATTTTTCAATTTGTTAATGTGGTGAATTACATTGATTGATTTGCGAATATTGAAGAATCCTTGCATCCCTGGGATAAAGCCTACTTGGTCATGGTGTATGATCTTTTTAATGTGTTGTTGGATTCTGATTGCTAGAATTTTGTTGAGGATTTTTGCATCTATGTTCATCAGTGATATTGGCCTGTAGTTTTCTTTTTTTGTGGCATCTTTGTCAGGTTTTGGTATTAGGGTGATGGTGGCCTCATAGAATGAGTTTGGAAGTTTAGCTTCCTCTGCAATTTTCTGGAAGAGTTTAAGTAGGATAGGTGTTAGCTCTTCTTGAAATTTTTGGTAGAATTCAGCTGTGAAGCCGTCTGGACCTGGGCTTTTGTTTGCTGGAAGATTTCTGATTACAGTTTCAATTTCCATGCTTGTGATGGGTCTGTTAAGATTTTCTATTTCTTCCTGGTTCAGTTTTGGAAAGTTGTATTTAAATTTGAAATAAAATAGAAGAAAAATTATTAGAAGGAATTACATAATGTAAGAGTAAATATTTTTAAGGCATTTGTTTCAGGCATGTGCACTGGTGGGTAAGGATGTCCTGAGTAGATCTGTGGGTCATTATTTCAAATGTTCAAAAGTCCCTACTCAGAAAAGAGCTTTCCAAGGGCTGTTTTCTTGATGAGCTGAGAATGCATTACAATTAAGTGGGAGATACAGCTTTCATCAGCTCTCAGGGCAGCCTGCCAGAACCTGAGATTGTAGGAGCCCCCAGACCACCCCTCTGCAGCTTTAAGAAGTCTTGCCTGGGATTCGCAGAAGACACCCTGACAGTAAAAGGGACTGATGGCCATACAGCAGTCCCTGTAGGCAGCACATATGATGAGGGCCCTCTAAACATGCTGCTTACCCCCACAGCGTTGTGACTCTGGACAAGGTGACCATCTGGATGCCTAGTCCTATAGCCAGCTGTGATTGCACCACTGCCATTGTGAACAAGCAACACTGAAGGAGCTAATCCAGTTTCCCAAGAAACAGAAAATGTAGCTCAAAATAAGGTGAGTGTGCAACTGGGGCAAGATGCCCACACAGACCCAGGAAGAGGTCCCACGTTTCTTTGTTCACATATATTATACACATCAGTCCTTTTGCAGTAGATGTACCTTTTCAGCGGCATCCGAGTCAGTAGTAAAGTGACTGCTCTAACACTCAACATGCATCGTCTGCAAATTCAGTTCAATCTTCATTTTGAAAAACTTGATATAACAATACTATAATAAAACTCAAAATTCATTCACATTATCACAAGAAATTTCATCATTACACTTAATATTGAAATATGAATAATGTTAGATCCTTTACCTATAATATCGATGGCAGCCCACTCCAGTACTCGTGCCTGGAAAATCCCATGGATGGAGGTGCCTGGTTGGCTGCAGTCCATGGGGTTGTGAAGAGTAGGATATAATTGAGCAACTTCACTTTGACTTTTTACTTTCATGTATTGGAGAAGGAAATGGCAACCCACTCCAGGTTCCTGCTTGGAGAATCCCAGGGACGGGGGAGCCTGGTGGGCTGCCGTCTATGGGGTCACACAGAGTCGAACATGACNTGGAGGTGCCTGGTTGGCTGCAGTCCATGGGGTTGTGAAGAGTAGGATATAATTGAGCAACTTCACTTTGACTTTTTACTTTCATGTATTGGAGAAGGAAATGGCAACCCACTCCAGGTTCCTGCTTGGAGAATCCCAGGGACGGGGGAGCCTGGTGGGCTGCCGTCTATGGGGTCACACAGAGTCGAACATGACTGAAGCGACTTAGCAAAGTGGCTTTAAATTTGAAATCACCTGCTGGTGAAAAATAATTCTCATAAGAATGCAAAACGAATTCATCTTTTAAGAATTCAGAAAGATCATTGAGTCTTGATAATCAAGACTTTCATTAGCCATTTCAAACATAAAACCTGATATAAAGTGGTAATGTTCAGAGGAGCAAGCACAAATTTATCATTAAAAATTTTGAGCATAAATTATTTGGAAATTTTATAAAAATTCAATAGTATTTTTGGCTTTGTTTTTATGCCATAATAATATGCAACATAAAAGAAATCCAGTATGCTATTTTTAGGAAAACCCTATCAAGCATCAAACCCTTTCCAGTTTATCTGAATATGTAGTTCTAATGAGATTTATATTTATATATATGTGTGTGTGTGTGTGTACACGTGCATGCTCAGTCACTCAGTCATATCTGACTCTTTGTGACCCTCTGGACTATAGCCCACCAGGCTTCTCGGTCCATGGGATTTTGCAGGCAAGAATACTGGAGTGAGTTTCCATTTCCTCCCAGGGATTGAACCTGCATCTCCTGTGTCTCCTGCATTGCAGGCATATTCTTTACCCACTGAGCCATTGGAGAAGCTAGAGAGAGAGAGAGAGAGAAAACGTCTCAGAAAATGTGGCTCAAAATAAGGTGGGTGTGCAACTGGGGCAAGATGCCCACACAGACCCAGGAAGAGGTCCCACGTCTTTTTGTTCACGTATATTATACACATCAGTCCTTTTGCAGTAGATGTGCCTTTTCAGTGGCATACATATATATAGAGGCTTCCCTGGTAGCTCAGAGGTTAAAGCGTCTCCCTCCAATATGTTCAGAAGCTAGATATATGTACATGCCTATATGTACATATATGCTCTGCAAATTAAGCTACCCATCATTTGACTTATCAACTGGGAGTGATTTCCCTCTAATTTTATTTTACATCCTTGTTCTTTGTCATCAATCATGTTCTACATATCTGGATCATAAACTCCAAGAGAAATGACTGTTTCCTCTAGTTTATCAGGCAGCCCAAAGCTAATAGGTGCACAATAAACATGTATGAATAATCAAATTGAGGGAAGATATATTTCATCCACTTTAGTAAAAAGAATAGCTACCTAACAGGTATCCAACCTAGAAATTAATTCTCCTCCAGCAGCAATATTTG
The DNA here is from genome assembly GCA_006410675.1 of Oreotragus oreotragus. Lineage (NCBI taxonomy): Eukaryota > Metazoa > Chordata > Mammalia > Artiodactyla > Bovidae > Oreotragus > Oreotragus oreotragus. Next base: position 25,290 of record SJYX01009218.1, on the reverse strand, counting down.
GCATAAACATGAGAAGTTTGACAATTTCTGTGTAACACCAAGAAATATCAATCTGCCACATCCAGAGAGGTATTTCTGATTAATCTGTTCACACTTACTTTGCCAGCACTATAACAATAATCATTACTTTCACAGACTCAACCAGAACTTATGGTAGCAGATGACTAAAAGTAAAAAGACAGGTTTGTTCCTTTTTTCCACCTTGATTGCAAACTCTGGACTCCCAGTTAGACTTTCCTCCTTCATCCACCATAGTTCTGGGTATACAACTATATACCAGGTAAGAAAAGAATCCAGCATAATTTGAAGACATTGGGCCTCAGTGTTTCTTGACTAAGAAAACCACATTATAAGCTTCCTGAGGACAATGACCCACAGCTTTTATTTTCTAATTTCTTCCCCCACCCCATTAGCAGTTAATACAATATAGATAAAGAGAGGACACTCAAAAATATATCACAGAGTCTGACCATGGGAGTGAGTGAGTGATAGTTGCTCAGTCATGTCCGACTCTTTGCAACCCCATGAACTGTAGCCTGCCAAGCTCCTTTGTCCATGGAATTCTCCAGGCAAGAATACTGGAGTGGGTCCATTTCCTTCTGCAGGAGATCTTCCCAACCCAGGGGTCCAACACAGGTGTCCTGCATTGCAGGAAGATTCTTTATCATCTGAGCCACCAGGGAAGCCTACTGTTAAGAGACATTTCTAAGTATAAAGACAGGTCAACTAAAAAGTATAGAGTCTGACTATACAACTGAAAAAAGTACAGGAACCAAATGTCAGTTCAATCACTAGCAAATTCCAGAAGGCTGTCCTCACAGTTATGATGAGAGGAGAGAAAGGCAGCCCTGTCCTCTCAGGAGGCCTTGCAGACTGGAGATGCTTCACACAGTAAAGTTCCAAAACTGAGTCTTACATGATATAACACTTTTTAAAGGAGATAAAAGTCATCCCTCTCCTCCTGCTCTTTATACCTTTTTATAGTATTTTGGAAACAGCACAGGAAGTGACTTGCCATTGAAAAGCCATTTGTGGCATCACTAATGGCAGCCGACTCCCAGCAGGTTTATTTGTAAAAATAGGACTTTAAGTTTAACCTAGCAGGTTGCATGCTTCTAATAACATCCGGCAGTTCACAGCTGATTTTGAATACACCCCAGGTTCCAAGTGGATCACGGAACTAAATCATCTCTTATTTCAGCCTGCTCATTTTGAACCAACTCATTTTACAGTATGGTTAGCATGGCCTTTCCAGCTAAGGATGATTGCTCAAAACACTTAGGGCAATGTTGTCTTAGCCCAGAATCTAGAATGAGGTAGTTGACACAAATTGCATCGTATGCTACTTGAGATTTAATGTAGTTACTGCCAGGAGAATATTTTTGCAAAGGTTACTGATGTATAACAAAATAAAACATGCACCAAAACCGAACCCTCAATCAGAATTCCTCTTTAGTCCAAGATTCCAGTTACATCTCTTTTCTTAAGTGTAGGCTATTAACCAAAAAGACAATAAACAAAATCTGCATTTCTTAATATCCCAAGTCTTTGGTATAATAACAATATGAAAAAATACTGTCCACTGTACAAATCCTTTGGTTCCAAAATAAATACAATTGACACTCCCAAGATTTCATACCAAAAATGCTATTTGTTCACTGTGTACTCTTTATACTAAACCTAACTGTTACTTGTAGAGTTCAAAAGGCAGTGGCAATGGTTAACGCATTCTTTCTGTGTTCTGTGTTAAAGGAAAGGAAGTCTAACATAAGAGGAATGTTAGAGAAGCACTATAAATATATGGAGGGCATACTGGATATCCTAAAAAAAGATCTCTGAGTAACAGAACATTTCACTTTAATTTCCTAGAAGCAATGCTGTGCTGGAGGTCATAAAATTTAAAACTGCCCAATTAGATTTTATATCAAGCAATACAATTTAGCCTTTTGTGGATCCATGAACTCTGGCTCACCATGCATTAAACAGTCCTGCAAATCACTACATACAAGATGATTTGCATAGGATGCGCATATTCTTGTTAATTACTTCTTTAATGCTAATGTAATTAAGAAATGGCCATAATATATTGGGTCCTTATTTTCATTACAGTTATACAGCCTGTAATAATCTTAAAGCCCCTTTTGAACCTACCTGGCTTTACAATCAGAATTTTCCTTTTTATTTCTATGATTTCCATTTAATTGATCGGTTCTTCACAGCTCACATTTTAAATTTAGCTGTGATTAAGCCAAGTGGCACAGTGGTAAAGAATCTGCCTGCCAATGCAGGGACGCAAAAGACACAAGTTCGATTGCTTGGTTGGGAAGATCCCCTGGAGTAGGAAATGGCAGTCCAATATTCTTGCCTGGGAAATTTCCATGGACAGAGGAGCCTGAGAGCCTACAGTCCATGGGGTCACAAAGAGTCGGACAAGACTGAGCAACTGAGCACAGTATGCACAGGTGTAGCTAAATACCCTTTATTCCCTTCTAGAAAGTTCCACCTAGTCACTACTTGTCTCAGGAACATAGGAAGGACACAGATAAAAGTGGATGCATTTACAAATAAATAGATTACATTTACTCTCATAAACCATCAGCATTAATATGTTGGTGATTTGTTCTCTATCGTCATTTAATCTCACTGTTGAAAATGACATAATAGTCTTCCAAAACTGGTAGTAGACCAATACACTAAAACAATTTAGGTCTTTCTTCAAGGCCTGAGGTCATCAAAATGATCACGTCTTTTCATTCACCACACCATCCTCCCGGTGAGAGATGAAGTCAAGGAATCCACAAAAAGGGATATGTCATTAGAAGAGAAAATTATTCTTATTTCCAAACTATGCTTTTGGCATATCTTTTTTTCTTTGCTTTCTTCGAAAAGATGAATAGATTTTAAATGGTTCTAGGAATCTGTTCTGTTTGTTGAGATAACCTATCCAAATTTGGAAAACTATTGAATTTTACTTAAACCAATGAAGCTTCTAAAGTGACCATGGCACACAAACACTCCTGAAAAATGTTTCTAATTCATATTTCAGTTTGAAAAAGAATATGTAGAAATTCAAAAGAAAAAACAATGGGGGAATAAGTCCATAAAAAATATTATTTTTGTATTAAATAAATATCTAAGGGTAACTCTGAGATCTGTAATTTTTAAATCTTGTTTACAAAATTTTCAAGATAAATAATGTTTTCAGGCATTTTTTTAAAAGATCTTAGAGTAGGATAATATAGATAGAATTATTTTTGTGAGATTGTATGCAACTAAAAATTTAATGTGAATATTCAAGATGATCCAGTGAAGAGTAAATAGAAGTTATAAATACATGCTACAAAATAAGTGAGCTTTGAAAACATTACACCACATGAAAAAGTAAAAAAAAAAAAAAAAAAAACTGTAT
>SJYX01009218.1:0-19633 GCA_006410675.1 Oreotragus oreotragus | reverse complement strand
AGTTGGCTTAAAGCTCAACATTCAGAAAACGAAGATCATGGCATCCGGTCCCATCACTTCATGGGAAATAGATGGGGAAACAATGGAAACGGTGTCAGACTTTATTTTTTGGAGCTCCAAAATCACTGCAGATGGTGACTGCAGCCATGAAATTAGAAGACGCTTACTCCTTGGAAGAAAAGTTATGACCAACCTGGATAGTATATTCAAAAGCAGGGACATTACTTTGCTGACTAAGGTCCGCCTAGTCAAGGCTATGGTTTTTCCTGTGGTCATGTATGGATGTGAAAGTTGGACTGTGAAGAAAGCTGAGCGCTGAAAAATCGATGCTTTTGAACTGTGGTGTTGGAGAAGACTCTTGAGAGTCCCTTGGACTGCAAGGAGATCCAACCAGTCCATTCTGAAGGAGATCAACCCTGGGGTTTCTTTGGAAGGACTGATGCTAAAGCTGAAACTCCAGTACTTTGGCCACCTCATGCGAGGAGTTGACTCATTGGAAAAGACTCTGATGCTGGGAGGGATTGGGGGCAGGAGGAGAAGGGGACGACAGAGGATGAGATGGCTGGATGGCATCACGGACTCGATGGACGTGAGTCTGAGTGAACTCCGGGAGATGGTGATGGACAGGGAGGCCTGGCATGCTGCGATTCATGGGGTCGCAAGGAGTCAGACATGACTGAGCGACTGAACTGAACTGAACTGATGAACTTCCCTGGTGGCTCAGAAGGTCAAGAATCTGTCTGCCAGTGCAGGAGATGTAAGAGACTCCGGTTCAATCCCTGGGTTGGGAAGATGCCTTGGCAAAGGAAGTGGCAACCCACTCCAGTATTGTTGCCTGGAAAATTCCATGGACAGAGGAGCCTGGTGAGCTACAGCCCACGGGGTCACATGACTGAGTGACTAACACTCTCTTCACCTTCAGTCTCTGCTATGAGTAGGAAAACAATCACCTTGTAACAGGACTCTTGACAGTAAAGATCAGTAATTTCCTTTTTAAACATCTTTAGATCAGAGTTACTAACATTTAGAACTTACTTTTTAAAGAGGAGGTGACCATCTTATGTACTGTCCCAGAAAAGGTGAAATTGAATAGTGGAAATAATTACCTAAAACCTAAATAATTACCCCTGCATCCTGCTGTTGCAAAGGCAGGAGAGCTGCTCAGCATCTACGTTAAACCGATTATCCACTTGATCGGATTGTCCATTTCAGATTGATCACAACCACTCAGCTATCGCTCGCCTCTCTGGCTAGCTCTCTGTGATTCTAAACACCGATTGCTTCCATGTCCTCAAACACATGGCAATAAACTAACAACACATTCCAGCATGTGTTGCGTGGATATGCTCAACTCATTGCACTTATAAAAACAGAGATTTACAATTCAACCCACAACTAAAATAAACCTAAAGAGCTCAAAGTGATGGATCTTTCACTCCTATCAGAGAATTGTGTCTAGAAAATACAAAACAAAGTTAAACAAAACACCTAGGAACAGGGCCAGGAGCTAGTTTTACTAGCTGGTCCCCACCTAATGAAGAGCACGGTGACAGGGAACATCCCAAAAGAAGTCAGTTTATCCCTCTTGATAAATTCTTCAGGTATCATCTGTTTCATTCATGAGGCAGGGCAGCCAGGTCACAGAGGGTCCGAGCAACGCATTCACTGTTCTGTGAAACTAGAAACTAAGGCTCCTGTCTCAACTTCTTTTAGTAAGAAAACAATTTTTTAAAAATTCTCAGATCAAGCCTACATGCTTACCATACTTTAATTTGGGGAGGTGAATATATATAAATCCAATAGTGGTTTTTAAAATAGATGGAGAAATAGATAAATAAATAAGACTTGACAAAAAAAAAAAAAAACATATTAAAGGTAAAATGCAAGATTAGTTGAAAGTCAACCATCCAAAGCCAGGGCTGCTCATGTCACTGACTCGTGGGGAGGAGCGATATGTGTCAAAGAAAGTACATGTCAAATGTAGTGGGACCCATCAGTCCTTTCTTAGCAATAAGGGAATATTCACCACTGACTCGGACTAAGTCACTTGTCTGGTGATTCTGGCAGCAAATGTCAGAAAACATTTCCCTCCACTTTATCTGTCACTGACACTTGACCACAGCGTTTTTCTTTCTTCACCAGAGAGAAGAGAATGTCAACTCAGTCACCTCAGTGCAGGAGGTGGGGTTGTCAGGGGAATGATGGCAAAAGATACACATTTTGAAGATGATGGATTGCCCCCATTGAGTCTACACACTCACAGTTCAGAACATTTGGGACAGGCTATTATTATCCTAGTGTGATTCAGAGGAGACTCACTCTTCCCCCAACTTGGAAACAAGTTGAAAGCCTATGACATCTCATCCAGGGAAGATATATCTGGCTGTGCCCACCCAGGGATCTCTCTGATCGTTGGATGAGCGTTTCTTCATTTCTGTGGCCTGAAAGAAGCAACTGGAGAGCTATTTGCAGAGGAAGGGGAGTTTTGATTGTCACTGAGTTGGGTTAAATTTTTGCAGATGTCCCTATGGTACTGAGTAGGAAGAGAGTAGAGATTCCTCTCCCCCTAATGCAGTCTTTGGGAATTTAGGAAGTGAAGAAAATAAGCAGAAGATCTATGATGTTCCACGGAGAAGGCATAGGTATAAGAACAATGCCCACATATCCTAAGCTTCATTATCCCCAGTAAAAATCAGAGTAGCAACTGCCACTGGAGCTCGGAAGAGTACCTGTGGTGGGGTACATGAGCAAGAAGGCTATAAATAATTCCATTAGATAACCAAGGGAACTGCAACTTGAGGGCTTCCTTGGGGGCTTAGTAGGTAAAGAAACCACCTGCAATGCAGGAGATCCCAGTTCAGTCCCTGGGTTAGGAAGATCCTCTGCAGAAGGAAAGAGCAACCTACTCCAGTATTCTTGCCTGGGAAACCCCTTAGACAGAGGAGCCTGGTGGGCTATAGTCCATGGGATCATAAGATCGGACAAAACTTAATGAATAAACCACCACCACTGTGATTTGGAGGCACAAGCTGAGCTAAAGGTACATCTGGAGAAGAGTCAGCCAATCATTCTGGCTCCATTAGCCAGTGTTCTTAGACTGCACTTTCCCTTTTGTCAAAAGGAAGAGACACAGGCAGAGGAAAGTGAGGGAATACTTAAGACATTGGTGATCTGAGATTAACAATAAAGTATGCTCACTCAGAGACAGCTAGCACTAACAGGCCACAGTCCTTGGAGTGCACTTAAACTGGGAGCATCCTTTCCATGAGAGATCGCTTCATATTATATATTACCAAGAGTCCCGCCTATGACCACAAATTCTGCTTGCCTCATCTCTAGCATTCTGAAAAGGACAAAAAACAACCTTGCTGAAAGAGGTTACAATTATTCTTGACATTTTAGAATGCACCTCTACTGTGTTCAAAATGTCCCATCGTAGGCTTTAAAATGTGAACTAGAACAGGAGAGTCCAACCTGAAGTCTTCTTTTGAAACAAGAGCTCACCTGTATCTGATTTTGCCTCAAATTCAAACAGATTTTAACAACTAATTGAAAGGTCTTCATCTTACCCAATTGAAAAACATCAGCAACTCCTTTTAGCTTTACACTGGTTAACTTATGATTAAGAAGTGAAATGGGGAAATATGGATTTAATTTCTGTTAAGAGGCTGTAAACAAACATGTCACTCAGACTAGCTCTGGGTGCAAGCCTATTAATGATTCATGTTCTTCTTTATAGTTGCCTACATTCTCCATTTTTTCTTTAAAGGGCATATACTACTTTTCAGGTAAAAAAAAAAAAAAATAAGAGTGGTCGAGAAAAGAGAAAGAAAGAAAAATATTACCCTTAGTCTTTACCTTGGAAAAGGAATGAGATTAAAATAGAAAGGCAAAATATCAGTGTTAACAGTGACTGACTTTAACAAGACAGTAAGTGACGATTTTTTTTCTTTCAACCCGTCTGGTATTTTTCAAATTTTCTACAAAGAATAAGTATTTTTAATTAAAAAGCACTTTGAGGAACAAAGGAAAACTGGAAAGAAAATGTTGCCTTATTCCATTTTAATTGCCTGGAAATGAAAGTGAAGACTAATTATATAACTGGAAGAAAGCTGGGTGGACAGGTTCCACAAAGCTTGCTGCTGCTGCTAAATCACTTCAGTCGTGTCCGACTCTGTGTGACCCCATAGACTGCAGCCCACCAGGCTCCCCCATCCCTGGGATTCTCCAGGCAAGAATACTGGAGTGGGTTGCCATTTCCTTCTCCAATGCATGAAAGAGAAAAGTGAAAGTGAAGTTGCTCAGTCTGTCCGACTGTTAGCGACCCCATGGACTGCAGCCCACCAGGCTACTCCGTCCATTGGATTTTCCAGGCAAGAGTACTGGGGTGGGGTGCCATTGCCTTCCCCGCCCACAAAGCTTACTGGAGGCAAATGGCAACAACTCAGCAGCATCTACCTGTGGCCAGCCTTTCTTGCTAGGCAGATCTCACCATCACCAAGCAGTGTGGATTTGAAAGCATCTAAAAGACTGTTCTCTTCTAAAAGAGCACCCATACCAGCCTGCTACTATCTCTCATGTTCTTGCTAGAGTCCTTTTTTCAGCTTCTTGCAATGTGTTCTCCGGAGTTCCCATTTAAATCAAACTGATCTTGAGAAGGGGGCTAGCAGCCACTGGCAAATCAAAGGTGGAAGTTGCCGGGAAAAGATCCCCAATCTGGACCCAGGCTCCTATGCCAGCGTTTTGTCTCTAAGTCGTAGTGGACTCTTGTGCACAATCTTTGACTTCATTTGGAAACAATTCCCACTTCTATAAAATGAAGGGGTGGACTTAGAACTCCTTATGATACTTCCTAAATATATATCTAAATTCTGTCAGCATTAACTTCTCAGTTTAGACAGCTGCCACCTTGAAAGAACAAAGAACAATGCTGAGGGAATATATAATAAGATGAACACATGTTCAAGGGGGAAATAGAGGAAAAAGGAAATCAAGAGCCTGGTATATTTCCGAGGATCTTGGTCAACACAAGAAAACTAGATGCTACAATATGCCCCCAAAGGAGATCATCTTCCTAAAGAAAAACTCGATTCCCTTAAATTATTTTCTGATTCAGTCTTGATACTGAGACAAGAGCCTCAGTTTAATGTCTAATCTCAAGAGAACATCACATATTAAATGAGGTTTTTATTAAGTGACTCAGAAACTACTGAGAGTGATCATTCTATTAACATTCCTATAAGATGAAGATATTAAAAATACGTAGCTATTCTCCTATATGTTTACATGAGTGAGCTCCCAGCTCTCCTTCAGCTGATTGACAGAACAGGGCAATGTGGGGATCTTTCTAATCACAAATTCATCACAAATAAAAGTGAGTAGAAAACGTACACATAAACAGTAGGCTCTTCTGTGAGGAGAAGGCAAAGATTTATTTATTCTCCTCTGTAGGAAACAAAGAGATTTATTAATGAGGAAAGAGAAATGCAGTACCAATTTAAAGGAGAATGAACCAAGGATATGAGGAAAAAAAGATAAGTGTTTCCCTATCAGATGACCTTATTATTTCAGAAAAAATAAATATGTTCATGTTTTGAATGAATTTTACGTCGTGACACAATTATCTTGCTAGGGAACTAATTCTGATAGCATGAAATGGATCAACATGGCATAAAATAAATCCTGTAGCTTTTAAATAGCTTTGGATCACTCTCTCGGACTTACAGCCAGCCTCTTACTGCTTGAATTACAACACATTTTGCCCAGCAGTGAAAAGTGAAAATTTTTAAGTTTGACATTACCAAGTCCTCCTTTTCATTATCAAGTTTCCAACCCTGATTTGTCACAGTCCCACCGGTTAGGCTTCTCCCCAGCTAGATGAACTGAATTGTAAAAATTACTCAGTGGAAGCTGAAAGCTGAAAATGAATTGAGATGATTCATTCTGGAGGCCCTTGCTATTTTCAGACTTTTGGACAGAATTTCTGGCATTCCGAAGTAATAAATGAGCCTGAGTTGACACCTTGATTTGTTAACTCAGAAAAATCCACAGTCAGTCTCACTCTGGATTCATGTGGAATTCAATGATGCAAAGGTGATGAAGAGGAAAAAAAGTTGCATCACTTTTAAAAATTTAAAACTCAATTTATCATCTGTGTTTTGACACAGTTAGCTAGCAACAAATATTCTCAAAGGATTTGTGATGCAGATTACTAAGAATAATCAGTTCCTCANGTGAAAGTGAAGTCGCTCAGTCTGTCTGACTGTTAGCGACCCCATGGACTGCAGCCCACCAGGCTACTCCGTCCATTGGATTTTCCAGGCAAGAGTACTGGGGTGGGGTGCCATTGCCTTCCCCGCCCACAAAGCTTACTGGAGGCAAATGGCAACAACTCAGCAGCATCTACCTGTGGCCAGCCTTTGTTGCTAGGCAGATCTCACCATCACCAAGCAGTGTGGATTTGAAAGCATCTAAAAGACTGTTCTCTTCTAAAAGAGCACCCATACCAGCCTGCTACTATCTCTCATGTTCTTGCTAGAGTCCTTTTTTCAGCTTCTTGCAATGTGTTCTCCGGAGTTCCCATTTAAATCAAACTGATCTTGAGAAGGGGGCTAGCAGCCACTGGCAAATCAAAGGTGGAAGTTGCCGGGAAAAGATCCCCAATCTGGACCCAGGCTCCTATGCCAGCGTTTTGTCTCTAAGTCGTAGTGGACTCTTGTGCACAATCTTTGACTTCATTTGGAAACAATTCCCACTTCTATAAAATGAAGGGGTGGACTTAGAACTCCTTATGATACTTCCTAAATATATATCTAAATTCTGTCAGCATTAACTTCTCAGTTTAGACAGCTGCCACCTTGAAAGAACAAAGAACAATGCTGAGGGAATATATAATAAGATGAACACATGTTCAAGGGGGAAATAGAGGAAAAAGGAAATCAAGAGCCTGGTATATTTCCGAGGATCTTGGTCAACACAAGAAAACTAGATGCTACAATATGCCCCCAAAGGAGATCATCTTCCTAAAGAAAAACTCGATTCCCTTAAATTATTTTCTGATTCAGTCTTGATACTGAGACAAGAGCCTCAGTTTAATGTCTAATCTCAAGAGAACATCACATATTAAATGAGGTTTTTATTAAGTGACTCAGAAACTACTGAGAGTGATCATTCTATTAACATTCCTATAAGATGAAGATATTAAAAATACGTAGCTATTCTCCTATATGTTTACATGAGTGAGCTCCCAGCTCTCCTTCAGCTGATTGACAGAACAGGGCAATGTGGGGATCTTTCTAATCACAAATTCATCACAAATAAAAGTGAGTAGAAAACGTACACATAAACAGTAGGCTCTTCTGTGAGGAGAAGGCAAAGATTTATTTATTCTCCTCTGTAGGAAACAAAGAGATTTATTAATGAGGAAAGAGAAATGCAGTACCAATTTAAAGGAGAATGAACCAAGGATATAAGGAAAAAAAGATAAGTGTTTCCCTATCAGATGACCTTATTATTTCAGAAAAAATAAATATGTTCATGTTTTGAATGAATTTTATGTCGTGACACAATTATCTTGCTAGGGAACTAATTCTGATAGCATGAAATGGATCAGCATGGCATAAAATAAATCCTGTAGCTTTTAAATAGCTTTGGATCACTCTCTCGGACTTACAGCCAGCCTCTTACTGCTTGAATTACAACACATTTTGCCCAGCAGTGAAAAGTGAAAATTTTTAAGTTTGACATTACCAAGTCCTCCTTTTCATTATCAAGTTTCCAACCCTGATTTGTCACAGTCCCACCGGTTAGGCTTCTCCCCAGCTAGATGAACTGAATTGTAAAAATTACTCAGTGGAAGCTGAAAGCTGAAAATGAATTGAGATGATTCATTCTGGAGGCCCTTGCTATTTTCAGACTTTTGGACAGAATTTCTGGCATTCCGAAGTAATAAATGAGCCTGAGTTGACACCTTGATTTGTTAACTCAGAAAAATCCACAGTCAGTCCCACTCTGGATTCATGTGGAATTCAATGATGCAAAGGTGATGAAGAGGAAAAAAAGTTGCATCACTTTTAAAAATTTAAAACTCAATTTATCATCTGTGTTTTGACACAGTTAGCTAGCAACAAATATTCTCAAAGGATTTGTGATGCAGATTACTAAGAATAATCAGTTCCTCATATAGCCAGAATTTGTTTTAATTTATTACACATTTAGAAAAAATAAGCAACCCAACTATTGCTCTGGAAGTAAAGTCTAAATAATAGATCAATAAGCACCTGACCAAACAATTGAGCTATAAGGTCAAAATCATAGTTAATCCTTGAAGGAAATCAACCACTTACAGGATATACTTTGAGCAGTTTTCCCAGCAGCACCAGTGACCTTAGACTGATTTGCCTACTCTGTCATCAGTCTCTTCCCCTGATTAAGCTGAATATTTATTAGATGGTAAAACAAGGTTCAATGCAAGGTGTTGGACACTGTGAATGACAGACAGAAGCACTGATCCAGAGTGGTGGGAGGGGCCACAGGTGTGATCTTGAGCCCTCAACAATTTTTCAGCAAGCCACCAATCCTCAAAGTCTGCAGCACCATTTAAAGGCTATGGCAACCCACTCCAGTACTCTTGCCTGGAAAATCCCATGGACAGAGGAGCCTATTAGGCTACAGTCCATGTGGTCACAAAGAGTCAGACACGACTGAGTGACTTCACTTCACTTCACTTCTTGCAAGGAAACAACCCTCTGAAGATGGCAGTGCTGGAAATTTTGTTTGTTTAAAATTGTGTTCATGTATTTATTTATTTGACAGCAAAGTAGGATTTATTGGTGGGCATGAGTAACACAGGGACACCGCCACAGCCCTCGTGAGTGCAGGACCTGATGTTTTTCCGGGAGCTGCAGTTTGAGATGCATTTGACTCTGTAGCCACCTGGGATGAACTGCTCTTCTGCCACCATGCTTCCAAGTTCATCCTCACTACACTCAGTAAATCTCCAGTTCTTAGAGATGTGGATCTTCCCACAGCCAGAGAACTTGAACTTGGCCCTGTGTAGGTCCTCAATCACATGTTCTTTGTTCTTCAGCTTGTAACAGATGGGCATTATACCTTGTCCAGCGAGGACCCTGGTCACTGTGCCCAGGGGCTTTCCAAAGGCACCACCATACCTGTCTGGAGCCTACATTAGGGACAGCATGAGGCCATACATGAATATCTACAGGAAAGGGCTATCTGCAAGGTCCCTAAGGGAACCCCTAAAGCAACAGGCTACATATGCTATCAAGAGGGCTACTGTTTGTAGAAATGCAATGGCTACAATGGAATTTGTTTAAAACTTTTGCTTTTTCAAGTGAGCTCTGTACACTTTTTTAAAGTGTGCCAAAATAAACAGAGAGCCAGAAATCGGTTGGTTTTTCCAGCACTAACAACAGTATATGTAGCTAACATCTACAGAGTGCCTACATGTGCCAGATACTCTTTCCAGTGGCTCGTGTATATTAACACACTTAACTCAGGCCACCAATATCTGTTCTTGTTTCAACCAGATTCTGGTACAGGGCTGATTATTAAGACAAGTAGGTGAAAGGGTCCCTCCTCTGGTCTTTGTCCTTTAAAAGGACTTTACTCTGCCCCTTTCCCAGCAGTGCCCCTCACCATATAGGCCACGCAGTCCAAAGAGACAAGATAAAATGCCTACCTGGAGCCCACATTCCCCCTCTAGACTCTCAGTAGACAGCATGAAACCTGTTTCCCAGACCTGAGCTGCTTCTCTGGGAACTGATCATAGTCGAATGGATGTGAAATGAATGATTTAATTGATCAATTAACACACACAAATCTTGATGTCTAAGTTTGGGGGATCTCTTCTGATTGTCAAGAGAATTTTTTAACCCCCTGATTCCATATTTGTTTCCTGGAAAGGAGAAACTATCAAATTCCAATTCTGTAAGGTTTCTGATAAATTACACTACAGAAAACAGCATTCAGTGAACACACACGTGTGACCACGGCACTCTCCAAGACAAAGAAAAAAGGGATTCTAAGTTCTTAAATGCTTGGCTTCTCTCAGAAAAAAAATGATAACACTTAATTTTGTTTTTCAAAAACTACACCCAGCATTTTCAGGTAGCAAAATAATTAACCATATCTCCAAATACTTTTCTGTTCTTTGGCCTTCTGTCACAGATGAAGAATTTCATCTCTTAGTTATTCAGGCCAGGGTCCTTCCTGATTGTTTTATGACTTAATTATGATGATTACATTATGCTTCTAGACTGTATCGGCCCAGCAGAGTGGGCCAGCACCCTGAATATATGAACAGTCAATGGGTATGCTTGTTGGATACAAAACCAGCTAATGGCCCACAACTGTGAAGCCGGACACTTTTCCAAAAAAACATATAGCATCGTTAGTAGAGGAGACTGTATCTCATATAGCATGACTGGGTGTCTGCTTTTCAATCCATAGACTTTAAATAGACCCAACAGTTTCCTTAATCTTCAACTAAGAAAAGCTCACAGCACAGAGACCAGCATTCCTTGTTTGTTCTATCACCGTGAAAGGCAGCAGCAATCCTGTGGGGGGAAATGCCAGGAGACTATCGTGTAACCAGCTGTACTAAAATACAAAAAAAGGGGTTTTTTTTTTCTTGAATTCGCTTCAAACCTTGGAAGTTTATATAAGCACCAGCATAGGCCAGATTCAAGTACAAGCCCCATCTTGAGTCGTGGGGTGACTATCCAAGCACATTTGAGAGCAGAGTGTCTCAGCTGGGTAATTCTACACCCCAGCAGACATCTGGCAATGTCTGGAGACATTTTTTGCTGGTCACAACTCAGGGAAGGAGGGGAAGATGACACTAGGATCTAATAAACATGCACAGTAAACCAAGTAAACAATGCATAGGACAGCTTCTCACAGAAAAGAATTATTCATACCCAAATGCCAGCAGAGCCAAAACTAGAAACCCTGCTTTACTGGATCAAGGGCACGAGAAACACGGTATCTCATGCTCCTCACTGAAATGTAAACTGCTTCGTCTCTCAGGTGTTTATTACCTACACATACCGAGAAGCACTTAGCTTGCTTATGGAGTCAGGCTGGGACCACACAAATTGAACTTGTGGGTGGCACAGAATCAAATACAATTCTGTGCTGCTGTATAACACCTTTCCCTATGGAGATCAAAATGCTTTTCAGATAGAGTTATTCCATCGGGAAAGGGAACTGGGAGTAGGAGTGAGCCTCATTTCACAGATGAAAAAACAAGAGGCTAGGAGGGGCTGTCATTTGCTCAAGGTTATTCAATGAATCAGGTTCAGAGCTCAGGAAACAGAGACCTGACATTGCAGAGAATTCCAAAAGAATGTAAAAGGACAGAGAAGGGCTCTCTGCTAGAGGCCATCTTGGAGGCATGAATTTTTTCCACATCCTGAGCCTCTGGTGATGAGAAAAGCAGGGTCTCCTGTGATGAATGGCAGTGGTTCTCCCCAGAATCAGCAGCCCCAGCAGAGTCTCACAACCCCTCCCTACTAGCTGAAGAGCCCTCACCTGACAAACCCAATTCCCAGGGCTATTCTCCACATGTTTACACTGTCAAATGATTTAATGGACTGCAGAAATGAGTTGGTCTGTTCGTTAAAATGGTCATCATCATGAAAAAGATGGACGGCTTCTGCCCTTATCCTCTGTCAGTCTGTCACATCTATGTACCTCTTTCCTATCAATCACCGTAGTATACATTATGTAAATACCAAAGATGAAATGTCAGCCTATGTATCTAATTGTTCTTGTGTGCCATATGGGAAAATGACTGGTGGGCCCTGCTGTTCCCCTTTACAACCAGCATTAATTGGCATCTTTGTTATTTAGTCATGGAGATCCTGACTGGAATGGCTTTAAGGCTCCAGTAACCCTTTCGACAGGAAGCATGATTCAGGCTGATTCTTACTGAATGAAAAACAAAAAAAAAGAGAAATCTCAGAAACTTTATGACCCTAGTAACATTTGATCAAGAACTTTCATGAAACAGACTCATTTATTATATTTGGTGATAATATCAGAGAGGGATCCAAAAGGCTTGGAAATGAACATATCTGTATTTCCCCACCCCTCCCCCTAAACAGAGGAGCCTATAGAAAGAAATAAAGCATATTCCCAGATAACTGTGGAAAAACAAATTTCAGGGGTCATTTTCTCTCACTAATTTCTGGACTACTTAGGGGAATATATATTTTGTCCCAAATTCAGGGACAGGATTATGAAGTGTCAGCATAAAAATGGATTTTAGAAGTCATCAAATTGAGCATTCTATTGGGGCATGAACCCTGCTTAAGACATCTCCAACAGCAAGTTTAATGTCTCTGCTTTGATGTTTTCTATAAATAGGCATCCACTGCCTTACAAGGTTCCATTTAGATGAGACTAACTTAAAAAGCAGAGACATTACTTTGCCAACAAAGGTCCATCTAGTCAAGGCTATGGTTTTTCCCGTGGTCATGTATGGATGTGAGAGTTGGACTGTGAAGAAAGCTGAGCGCTGAAGAACTCATGCTTTTGAACTGTGGTGTTGGAAGGACTCTTGAGAGACCCTTGGACTGCAAAGAGATCCAACCAGTCCATCCTAAAGGAGATCAGTCCTGAGTGTTCGTTGGAAGGACTGATGCTAAAGCTGAAACTCCAATACTTTGGCCACCTCATGAGAAGAGTTAACTCATTGGAAAAGACCCTGATGCTGGGAGGAATTGGAGGCAGGAGGAGAAGGGGACGACAGAGGATGAGATGGCTGAATGGCATCACCAACTCGATGGACATGAGTTTGGGTAAACTCCAGGAGTTGGTGATGGACAGGGAGGCCTGGCGTGCTGTGATTCATGGGGTCGCAAAGAGTCAAACACGACTGAGTGACTGAAATGAACTGAACTGAACTTAGAAGCATGCAAACTCTGAAGTGCCCCAGTGAACTCACCATAGTAGAGGCAGTAGTATCAAAAAATCCCTATTCCCAAATACAAACTCTCTGTCCAAACTTCTTAAAGTGAAAATGATATTAAAGCTATCTTAAAGTTCCTCACAAAGCTAGGTGATGGAACTTCAGTTGAACTATATCAAATCCTAAAAGATGATGCTATTAAAGTGCTGCACTCAATATGCCAGAAAATCTGGAAAACTCAGCAGTGGCCACAGAACTGGAAAAGGTCAGTTTTCATTCCAATCCCAAAGAAAGACAATGCCAAAGAAGGTTCAAACTACCACACAACTGCACTCATCTCACATGCTAGCAAAGTAATGCTCAAAATTCTCCAAGCCAGGTTTCAACAGTACATGAACTGTGAACTTCCAGAGGTTCAAGCTGGATTTAGAAAAGGCAGAGGAACCAGAGATCAAATTGTCAACATCCACTGGATCATCGAAAAAGCAAGAGAGTTCCAGAAAAATATTTACTTCTGCTTTATTGACTATGCCAAAGCCTTTGACTGTGTGGATCAAAACAAACTGTGGAAAATTCTGAAAGAGATGGGAATACCAGACCACCTGACCTGCCTCCTGAGAAATCTGCAGGTCAGGAAGCAATAGTTAGAACTGGATATGGAACAGCAGAGTGGTTCCAAATTGGGAAAGGAGTACATCAAGCCTGTATATTGTCACCCTGCTTATTTAACTTATATGCAGAGAACATCATGAGAAATGCTGGGCTAGATGAAGCACAAGCTGGAATCAAGATTGCCAGTAGAAATATCAATGACCTCAGATATGCAGATGACACCACATTTATGGCAGAAAGTGAAGAAGAACTAAAGAGCCTCTTGATGAAAGTGAAAGAGGAGAGCAAAAAAGTTGGCTTAAAGCTCAACATTCAAAAAACTAAGATCATGGTCCCTAGTTCCATCACTTCATGGGAAATAGATGGGGAAACAGTGGGCTCCAACATCACTGCAGATGGTGACTGCAGCCATGAAATTAAAAGACGCTTGCTCCTTGGAAGAAAAGTTATGACCAACCTAGACAGCATATTAAAAAGCAGAGATATTACTCTGCCAACAAAGGTCCATCTAATCAAAGCTATAGTTTTTTCAGTAGTCATATAGGGATGTGAGAGCTGGACTATAAAGAAAGCTGAGCACCAAAGAACTGATGCTTTTGAACTGTGGAGTTGGAAAAGACTCTTCAGAGTTCCTTGTACAGCAAGGAGATCCAACCAGTCCATCCTAAAGGATATCAGCCCTGAATATTCATTGGAAGGACTGATGCTGAAGCGGAAACTCCAATACTTTGGCCACCTCATGCAAAGAACGGACTCATTGGAAAAGACCCTGATGCTGGGAAAGATTGAAGGCAGGAGGAGACGGTTAAGAAGATGAGATGGTTGGATGGCATCACCGATTCAGTGGACATGAGTTTGAGTAAACTCCAGGAGTTGGTGATGGACAGGGAGGCCTGGTGTGCTGCAATCCACGGGGTCACAAAGAGTTGGACATGACTGAGCAACCGAACTGAACAAGTTACTATAGAAGTAATCAATCTTCTTGTCTCATTTGCAAATATACATAGTATATAAATCAACTTCCTTTCATCCCAGAGAACAAGGATTTTAACATATCCTGTACTAGGAGAATTGTTCTCTCCTACCTCAAATTATGTTCCATCCTATCCTACATACAAAAAGCTGTGAGTGCAATGGTAAGTACAAAGCCAAATACCAACATAAAACTCAGTCCTGAAATTTTTCAAAGTTCTAGTTGAGTTCATGTTCAAAATGACTCATGTATGTAAAGTTATTGGGGGAAAATGGTGACATAAAGTCACCACAAGTAATGAAGCGAGATTAACAGCAAACAAGACTACTGATGACATCTTAAGTAAAAGTTGATTTTCTCATGCAGGATAAACTAGAATTATTGTATGTAAAGCTGGAGGATCTTGTGCTCCATTTAAACATTACTCCAGACAGGAAAAGATTTGTCTCTCTCCATTCTATATTTACTCTAAAGATGAATAACAAGAAGTTACCATATTGCCCCGAGGTTTTCCCTCCTTGTTTATTTTTAAAAGTGCAAGCAATCCATTAAGGTTAAAGAGATAACATTAAGGAATGCAGCTGCAATGGTTGTACAGTAGATGACTCTGGTTTGTACTTAATCTAGGGCCCTGTTTAAAAGAGCTTTTCAATTTTAATTAAAATAAAATGGGCCCTGGAAGAAAATGCATCTCCTCCAGCGAGGATTGTACTTAGCTTGTTCTCTGTAATTTTGCCCAACACACTGCTGGCTGTTGCTTTTTCCACAGCTCTTAAACGGTGTCTAAATTGACCAGCTCTGTTGCCAAGGAAACGGACAGGACAATGCTAATAGAAGCTACTTAGGACACACTGTGAAAAGCTTAGGAATAAAATTGTTTGACATGAAAGGCACCGTGTCAGCAGCCAGGCAACTCTGTTAAAGGCTGCATAAGCAGAAGATGGCTACATGTCTCCCCCTACACTTTTCCCTCAAAATCTCTACTAGAAAATTGATTCTGTCCTGGGAGCTTGGACAGCTTTTTCTATCAGAATCACTTTGTCTTTCTAACTCAAAGCAGAGAAAAATCTTCATGTTGTGGTTTCGAAGCACCCAGAATAGACTTCAATTTGTACCCATGGAAATGAGCTGCATTTTTTTTTTTCCTCTTCCTTCTAGCAACCAAGTCCTCTCCCCTCATGAATAAATTGCAAATATTCTTCTGAATTTTCTAAGATTGTTAATTAAAATCCACTTGATTTAAGCTGCTTCTCCCATTTTGCACTCACAAACCATAAATTATGGAGGAGGTCAAAGAATGAATGGCAATTTGACATGAAGAGGTTGATTTATTGCTTCAGAAGGAGTTTTTTTACCAGATGTGGCAGGAGTCATAAATTAAATGCTAAATGTTACGTATTATTATGCTTTCGGGAATATAAATGTGTCTAAAATGCTATGCAGGTGGAATGATAAAAATATGAATCTACTCTCCTGGCAATTTTTAAAGGCCCTTTAAAGCTGTCAAAAAGAAAATAAGCTGAAAAACTATCTAGATGAGGCCCTCAAATGCCTTTTACAGTACGCCTCTGGTTTATAAAAGTAACCCTTTCCTACAATACACTGGACATTGACTTGTGGTGGTTTGGGTAGAAAAAGAGATAATTCTTTCATCTGGGGAAAAGAGAAAGAGAGGGAAGAAAGAAGATCCAGAGAGCTCTGCTGCTGTGACATTATGACATGAATCCAAATCCTTATTTCTCATCCACTCCTCTATAGATTATCATAATTTAATTTATCAAACCTCATTTGAACACTAATCTAGACACACTGAAATTTGTCTAACTTCACCTAGCAGCTGTAGTGACTATAGTTTTTGAGCTTAAAATATTAATATAAAAACAGGGGAAGATTCAGATATTTGAAAGCTTGGAGCTAGAAAGAAGAGCAGGAGAAACTTTCACTAGGGGGCAGAAGTCGTAAAGGCAGAAAGAGTCAACTCTGGGTAGCAGTTCTTTCTGACTTGGAGCTGAACAATAGAACTAAAAGGGCCTCCCAGGTGGCTCAGTGGGAAAGAACCACCTGCCAATACTGGAAATGCAGGAGATGTGCGCTTGATCTCTGGGTCAGGAAGATCCCTTGGAAGAGGAAATGGCAACCCATTCCACTCTTCTTGCCTGGAGAATCCTATGAACAGAGGAGCCTGATGGGCTACAGCCCATAGGGTCACAGAAGAGTCAGACACGACTGACCATGCGTGCACAGTAGTCCTAACAGCAGTGACTCATCATCAGTTAAGCCTGGGCTCACAGTCCCTCTGAACACAACTGGGGAAAGGGCAGTTGGTCTGACTCCTGCTTTCCTTGTTCCAGCACTCAATCAGTTCAGTTCAGTTCAATTCAGTCACTCAGTCGTGTCCAACTCTTTGCAACCCCATGAATCACAGCATGCCAGGCCTCCCTGTCCATCACCAACTCCCGGAGTGCACTCAAACTCATGTCATCAAGTCGGTGATGCCATCCAGCCATCTCATCCTCTGTCGGCCCCTTCTCCTCCTGCCCCTAATCCCTCCCAGCATCAGAGTCTTTTCCAATAAGTCAACTCTTCGCATGAGGTGTCCAAAGTACTGGAGTTTCAGCTTCAGCATCAGTCCTTCCAAAGAACACCCAGGACTGATCTCCTTTAGAATGGAATGGTTGGATCTCCTTGCAGTCCAAGGGACTCTCAAGAGTCTTCTCCAACACCACAGTTCAAAAGCATCAATTCTTTGGCACTCAGGTTTCTTCACAGTCCAACTCTCACATCCATACACGACCACAGGAAGAACCATAGCCTTGACTAGATGGACCTTAGTCGGCAAAGTAATGTCTCTGCTTTTGAATATGCTATCTAGGTTGGTCATAACTTTTCTTCCAAGGAGTAAGCGTCTTTTAATTTCATGGCTGCAGTCACCATCTGCAGTGATTTTGGAGCCCCAAAAAATAAAGTCTGACACTGTTTCCACTGTTTCCCCATCTATTTCCCATGAAGTGATGGGACCAGATGCCATGATCTTCGTTTTCTGAATGTTGAGCTTTAAGCCAACTTTTTCACTCTCCTCTTTCACTTTCATCAAGAGGCTTTTTAGTTCCTCTTCACTTTCTCCCATAAGGGTGGTGTCATCTGCATATCTGAGATTATTGATATTTCTCCCGGCAATCTTGATTCCAGCTTGTACTTCTTCCAGTCCAGCGTTTCTCATGATGTACTCTGCATAGAAGTTAAATAAGCAGGGTGACAATATACAGCCTTGATGTACTCCTTTTCCTATTTGGAACCAGTCTGTTGTTCCATGTCCAGTTCTAACTGTTGCTTCCTGACCTGCATATAGGTTTCTCAAGAGGCAGGTCAGGTGGTCTGGTATTCCCATCTCTTTCAGGATTTTCCAGTTTATTGTATCCCCTCCTCCCAATTCCCCAACCAGACAATCAAAGTCTCCATTCATTCAGGACTTCAGCAGGACTTCACCTGAAACATTCCATTCAGGCATGCCTTTCCCAGGTTTGAAACTCACCTCCCTGTCTAGTATGCATTCTAGCCCCACAGAGATTATACAGGCAATTGCATCCTTGACTTGCCAAAGTTATCCACCATGATTCTTCATTAACAACACTCGCTGCCTATATCCTGCAGGGCACTAGCAGCATGAGAGACAGGCTGCTGCTGCTGCTAAGTCAGTTCAGTCGTGTCTGACTCTGTGTGACCCCATAGATGGCAGCCCACCAGGCTCTGCCATCCCTGGGATTCTCCAGGCAAGAACAGTGGAGTGGGTTGCCATCTCCTTCTCCAATGCATGCAAGTAAAAAGCAAAAGTGAAGTCACTCAGTCGTGTTCAACTCTTCGCAACCCCATGGACTACAGCCTACCAGGCTCCTCTGTCCATGGGATTTTCCAGGCAAGAGTACTGGAGTGGGTTGCCATTGTCTTCTCTGTGAGAGACAGAAGCCAGTTGCAAAATACATGAGGAACAAAGTCACACAGACAGGCAATACATCTGCTGAGCAACACTCTGAAGAAAAGGAAGGATCTTATAGGCATTTGGTGCTCTGAGGAAGGTTGCCAGATTAGCAAATAAACATACAGAATACATGGTTAAATGTGAATTTCAGACAATGAATAATTTTTTAGAGTAAGTGTGCTCTTGCAATACTTGGGACACATTTATACTAAGAGAGATGGTATGGGGAGGGAGGTGGGAAGGGGGTTCAGGATTGGGAACTCATGTACACCCGTGGCAGATTCATGTTGATGTATGGCAAAACCAATACAGTATTATAAAGTAAAAAAAAAATTAAAAAATGTAAATGTATTCATTATTTATCCAAATATAAATATTAAAAAAGATCCTGTATTTTATCTGGCAACTCTGGTTCTAAGGTAATACCAATTAAGGTGATTACTAAATTATATCAGCCATAGTTGGCAGTATCTTGATAAAGTCTCTATTCCATGACTATCATGCAGTCATCACGCTTCTGTTCCAAAGCAAATAGTAATTACAGTATTCTCACCACCAAATCAACAGAATCACGGCTCAGGAATATTATGGGATAAACTGAATCAGAAAATTAAGATATGCTCAAAGAACACAGGAATTTAAAAAGAAAGAAAAGCTATGCACACCAGGATTTCCAGATGGCCAGCATTTCCTTCTGCTCCTAAACAACACAGAAGTCAATGACCAGGCATGAAAGGCAAATACCAGATGGAACCAGGAAACACAACAGCAGCTCGTCTGAGCCTGGGCCCAGGTATCCTTTCTCACCACCTTAAGTAAAGGTCGTTGTCAAAGATCCTGATCAACTGAGACCTTCTTGTTGATTCCAGTTATAGTCTATACAAACAATGTCATTTCACCAAAACCCAACAATAGCCATGTGTTCAAAAAGAAAGTTCTTGTGTTTGTTAGCCATCCATATGTCTTCTTTGGAGAAATGTCTAACAAACACATGAAAAGATGCTCAACGTCACTCATTATCAGAGAAATGCAAATCAAGACCACAGTGAGGTACCACTTCACACCAGTCAGAATGGCTACGATCCAAAAGTCTGCAAGCAATAAATGCTGGAGAGGGTGTGGAGAAAAGGGAACCCTC
>SJYX01009217.1:298737-314305 GCA_006410675.1 Oreotragus oreotragus | reverse complement strand
CTGTGAAAAGGGCTGCCGGCAGAAACATGATTCCCAAGTTCTGGTGTGGACGGTCGCCCCTGGATGTGCCCGCCTTTGTCAGACTCAGGCACGAGTGCCCTTTCCCTCTGCTCTCTCTCTCGTTTCTCTAGGTCTCTGTTTAGATCCAGGGCAGGAACAGAGATGCAGACGTGGAAAACGGACACGTGGACACAGGCAGGGCAAGGGGAAGTGGGACGAGTGGGGAGGATAGCGCTGGCGTATACACGCTCCACGAGCTGCATAGTGCAGGGAGCTCAGCCCGGGGCTCTGTGGAGACCGAGAGGTGTGGGACGAGGGTGTGAGATGGGGGGAGGCTCAAATGGGAGGCGTGTATGTGTACTTACAGCTGATTCACCTGTTGCACAGCAGAAACTAACACCACATTGTAAAGCAACTGTACTCCAAAAAAAGTGCCTTGTCTCTGCAGGCAAATGCCCTCCCTTCCAGCTTAGATTCCAGCCTCACGCAGCCTGGGGGAAGGTGATGAAACAGCCCCTTGAAGGCCATTCCACTCTACATGGAACCAAGTGGAGGGATGGTAGATTCTGGGTTCCATGAATTCAGTGTAAGAGTTCTCATTTCATCTCTTCCTTCCGTAAGTCCCCATGGACTCTGTCAGGTCTCCGCAGGAGGGAGCGCATGGTGAATAGGAACAAGCCCTGCTTCTCTCAAACATTTTGCAGAATTGGACAATAGAGACCAGAAGACTGTGCATGGTATAAATTACAGAAAACAGTGGTGTAATGACATTGTTTGGTGAATAAATTAAAGCCCTGAGTCATGAGGCCAATAACAGAGCGAGCAAGTGAGTTGGAGAAGTATAATTAAAAGGAGAAAAGAGATGTTTTCAGCTGATACTGGAAATGAGACTGAGATGGGGGTGGGGTGGCTGGATGGGGGCAGCTGGCCTCTTCCTATGGCTGTAGCTCAGCAGAGAGGCTGTAAGAGGCAGTCCAGCAAGGTGAGAGAAGAGGCCAGCACTTCTGAAACCAAGAAGGATAGAGTGGTGACCTGGAGAATTTTAGTGGAAGGAAAAACCACATGAGCTTTGGAAATAGAGATAATTGTAGGTCCTGAACTCTGCAATGATTTAGGATAAGGAGGGATGGGAGAGGTCTGTGTAAAGACGGATAAACTGGGGAATGAGAATGGGCATCAAGGTTGGGGCTGGGTGTCCTCAGGGTCATGGGGTTCTGACGATTGTTCTCTTGAATCTCTAATATTTGCAGCTCTGGGCTTTCTTGAAAATAAAGTTACTTGCCCTTTCTAAGGATTAGAAAAAACAAGATATTTTATACAAGGACACCCAACGTGGGCCAGCTGACACACATAGATGTGGACACTGTGGCCAGGCTCACTGCATCTCACAACCCTGTGGGGCCAGGAGAAGTTTAAGACAATGCAGAAAAATTCAAATTCTGAGCCACAAGCAAACTTTGTCAGACAGGTCCCTTTCCCCGAATTCATCTGGAAACGTTATCAATGAAGGGGTGGGGAAACGTGTCTTGTTCACCCCACACTCCAGTGCCTAGCCTTGCCTGGCAGAGACGAAGTACCAGATCAGCATGTGTCGAATGATGGAAGGGTGGGGTTTACCTTTCAATGGAGTAAAAGCTGCAATGAGGCTAAAGCTCATTTTATTTAAAGAATTTGCTCAGCTGTTTTTGCTCTGGGCTGTAAAGCAACACCTAGACGAGGGCGTGACACAGAGTAAGCATTTATTACAATTATTGTCCAAACTGGGATGCTTCTGAGAGCAGCGGGGGAACTAATGGGATGTGATTCCAGGACCACAGCTATAAACTGGGACTGTCTGGGTACACCTTGCTGTGTGTCACCTGTCATCAGTACTTAGTGAATGAATTAATCTTGTATTCTTGCAGATATATAAGGAAAAGGGGATGTTTTGTAGGTTTGCCTTTTTTTCAGCCAAATTGCATTCACTTATCCTTGGGTTCATTCAACAAATATTTACCAAGCGCCTACCAGTTATATACCAGGTATTTTGCTTGTATCAGGTATACAAAGAGATAGGAAATAAGGATGCCTGCTGTCTAAAAGTGAGCCAGAGTGTTGATAGGCACATTACATGATGCTATGAAGTGAAAGTGAAATTTGCTCAGTTGTGTTCAGCTCTTTGTGACCCTATGGATTATACAGTCCATGGAATTCTCCAGGCCAGAACACTGGAGTGGGTAGCCTTCCCCTTCTCCAGGGGATCTTCCCAACCCAGGGATTAAACCCAGATCCCCTACATTGCAGGTGGATTCTTTACCAGCTGAGCCACCAGGGAAGCCCAAGAATACTGGAGTGGATAGCCTATCCCTTCTCAAGGGGATTTTCCTGACCTAGGAATTGAACCGAGGTCTCCTGCATTGCAGGCAGATTCTTTACCAACTGAGCTATGAGGGAAGTCCTATGATGCTATGACATCTGGCTCCTCTAAGAATGTCTAGTACACGCCTCATCACCCTCCATGACTCCCTAAAATGTCCCTCCTCTAACCAGCCTTCCTAACCACCATCTCCAGACAATGCTTTCTCCATGCACATGTGGAGATGGTGGTTAGGAAGGCTGCTTAGAGGGACATTTTAGGGAGTCATGGAGGGTGATGAGGCGTGTACCAGACATTCTGAGAGGAGCCAGACATCAAGGAAGCCTGCCCAGGGCAGAGAGTTTATTCCAGATGCTGGGAATAGAATTGTGACTAAAACAGTGTGTCTCCAACCTCACACCAGATCATCTACAAGTCCCCTCTACGCCTACGTCTCCATTCCTTGCCTGCAGATAGGCTTATCAGTGCCATTTTTCTAGATTCCATATACATGCATTAATACACAATGTTTGTTTTTATCTTTCTGACTTACTTCACTCTGTGTAACAGACCTGTGGACACAATAGGGGAATGGGAGGGTGGAACGAACTGAGAAAGTAGCGTTGACGTTTATTCACTATTCACTACCATGTGTGAAATAGACAGCTAGCGGGAAGCTGCTGGGAGCTCAGCTCAGTGCTCTGTGGTGGTAACTGCATATATAGTTACAACTGATACACGCTGTATGCCAGAAACCAATGCAACATTGTAAAGCAATTATCCTCCAATTAAAAAAAAAATAGAATATCGTCTAATCCATCAGGTCTGCGATGGGGGAATTACAGTGTGTGACGGGAGGCAGGAGGCTTGCTGGGGGTGACCCTGGCAGAGCGCTTAGTAGGGAAAGAGACTTCCAGATCCTCAGTTTGACTGAAGGGGTAGCGGAGCATCACCCACCCCTGCCCGCCTCCTGTCTGGTGATGTGGGGTAGGTTTTTCACCCTGCCCTCCTTCCTCTGCTATTGTCAACGGGCAAAAAGAGCAGCCCCAAGACTGGACCGGGGCAGCCACTGTCGTGTGCAGAGGTGGGAGGCTCAGAGGTCTCCCTGGGCCGCCTGGAAGTCTCCGAATCTAGGGGAAGAGCCTGGGTGGGAGGTGATGGGTAGACAGGAAGCCAGTGCGGGGGGAAGGAGTCCGGGTATTGCTTCGATAAGGCCCATCTGCTTCCCCATCCAGAGCTTTTGAATGTAATATGAAAATGTTCCTCATTATTTTCCTTGGATGGGTTTGCTATCCTGATGATATTAATTATTCTTAAAGGTCAACAGCGCTCTTTCGAGTCCCCTTCTGTTCTATCATGTAATCAGTTAATTAATTGGAAACCATTTAGCAGCGTCTGCCGAGCGCGTTGCCGGGTGCGAGTTTTCCTGTTTTGCTGCTTCTGCGGTGATGGTTCCCTCCACGTGCCTATTTTCTTCCAAGAATTTGGGAAATGGAGCGTGGGCTGCACCCTGCACCCCCTCCCCTGGTGGACCCCCCACTTTGTTCACAGTTGTCATGTCATCAGCTTTTTTCCTCTTGAGTCTCTACGAGTAATAATAGCTCGTTTCCATTCAGTGCCTACACCGGGCGCTGTGTCCATGTGTATTAGTTAATTCTCACTTTCTAATGTGCTAGAGATTTTGTTCCTGGGTTCCATCCCTGAATTGGGATGATCCCCTGGAGTAGGGAATGGCTACCCACTCCAGTATTCATGGTGGTCAAGGGAGCCAACCAAGAGCTATATAGCTAGAAAATGGCTGAGCAAAGACAGAAACTTCTAGAAGCCTTCTATCCTGTGTGCTAGGATGCTGGTGCTTCAGAGCATCTGGGAGAGGAGACTTGGGTCATTGCTGAAGAATCTTATTTAGAATTCTTAGTCACAAGTGTTGCTGGTTCATAATGTGTGTGTTTAGTTGCTCAGTCATATCTGACTCTTTGTAACCCCTTGGACGTAGCTCGCCAGGCTCCTCTGTCCATGGGATTCTCCAGGCAAGAATACTGGAGTGGGTTGTCATTTCCTTCTCCAGGGGATCTTCCTGACTCGGGGATCAAACCCACATCTCCTGCATTGGCAGGCAGATTCTTTACCGCTGAGCCACCAGGGAAGTCTTAGTGGGTTGTTACAGTATGGGATTGGGCTATCATATGCACAATCTTTAAAGAGTGCCAGCCCAGAGTGAGGACCACTGGGCACATGAGCTCCTGTCATTACCACCACCTGCAATACCTCAATGACCCCAGCCAGGCATCAAGCACATGCTATGAGCCAATAACTTTTTTGGGGCACACACACTAATTCAGCTTGATTTTTCAGGCTGCTCTTTAAGCCTTCTGCTTTTGACTTCTGTAGTTTGGATGCACAAACTGAGACCCAGAGAGGTTTGCTAACTTTTTCAGGAAGAATCATCCAATCTGGGAGGGCCAGAGCCACCCAGCATCTAGCCCGAAGGTCTGACTCCAGAGTCTGGGCTACTTACCAGTAAACCAGCAGTTCTCACACTTAAGCCTGAGTCAGCGTCACCTGGAGTGCTTGATACAACACAGGACGCTGGGCGAACCCCATGAGTGCCCTCCTCAGCAGCTCTGGGGTGGGGGCCCTGGGAATGTGCATTTCCAAGTCCACACTGATGCTGCTGCTGCTGGTTTGGGGACCACATGTGGAAAGTCTTTGCCTGCCCGACAGATTCGGCTTCACAGAGCAGTGCAGCCAGGACATGATGAGGGCCTCCATCACATGGGCTGGCCAGGGGCTCCCTGCAGTGACAGCTGTCCGTGCAAACTCCATCTTACAAGTTAATCTGTTACCCAGTTCCTCAGATGTTCTTTGTGACTGAGCCTCCTGGCCAGACCAGGCAGAGGGAAAGGCCCTGAGCACCAGTGGCATTTGTTCGTCCTCTGGGCTCTGCCAGACGCTGGGCCGGCAGCATCTTCAGCTCCTTATTTCTGCAGTCTGTGGTCCAGGAGGGGGAGGGACAGGGAGGGGGAGGGAATCTGAGCTGCTCTGGTTCATAGAAGCCCAAAGCCCGCAGGCCATTGTCAGCAAAGTCACCTCCGTTCTGCCCTGGCCACTCCAGAGAGCGGTCTCAGTTAGCCAGTTGTCCCTAATCGATGACACTGTGCTCCAAGCGCCTAGAAAATCTCCAGGCTCCTCCAGAGGGCCACTCCTCAGGCAGCCAGGAGCGTGGCCTTTGGCAGAGAGCCACAGGCACAATCGTTTCTCCCGGAGTGTGGCTCTGGCCCACTGTTGCCATGCGCCTGCCTGCTGCCTGCCTCTCCCAGCCCAGCACCTCCCTCTCCGCCCTCGCCCTGGTGGGCCTTCCACTCGCTGTGCTCCCCAGCCCCAGCCTGGGATGGCACTCGTTGGTTTGGAGGCTGTGGTTCTGTCCCCTTGTTCTTTCTCTGCTCCCTTTCCACAGGCCCGTTTCTTGTATCTCCTTCACTGACTCTCACTTTTCCCCTCATCCTCCAGGGTCTCCAGGCATGGAGTTTCAAAAGCCCTCGTTCCTGGAGGGAGTCCCCATGGGGGTTTCCCTAAAACAACCTCCAGGTGGTAAACCTGGGTCCCACACTCAGAAATTCTGCTAAGGAGAGGGGCCAGGGGTGGGGGTAGGGGAAGCAGACAGATTCATCCTGCAAATCCAGGAGGAACTTTGATCCAATTTGTTCATTTCCATCAATTTCCAGTGTGGTGACAGCCCTTCTCCAGACTTCTCAGTGGCATCTCCCCATTGGCGATCCTCCACTAAATTGCAGGCGGGAATGGCTAAGTCCCCTTCCTAGCTATGAACAATGACATTTGTTCCTAGGAGCCTTTATAGGAATTGCTTAGCTCCTGACAGAGTGTCTCTTTACATCCTAATTTTCTCATGTATGCTTGATCGTCCAACCTTTCCAGACAGTAGGATTTGATAGGTACTCCCAGGTCGCTCAGTGGTAAAGAATCCACCGGCCAGTGCAGGAGATGCCAGAGACGTGAGTTCAGTCCTTGGGTTGGAAAGATCCCCTGGAAGAGGAGATGACAACCCACTCCGGTATTCTTGCCTGGGAAATCCCATGGACAGAGGAGCCTGGTGGGCTAAAGTCCATGGGGTCGCAGAGTCAGACACGACTGAGCATATGCATAAAGTAAACTCACTGGGAAAGCAAAACTTCACTAGATCAGTGGTTCTTGAAGTAAACTTCCCAAACCAACAACATCAGCATCCCTTGGGAGCTGCCTGGAAATGCAAATTCTTGGCCTGAGTCAGAATCTCTGGAGGGAGGTGGAGCCTGGCTGTCTGGTTTACAGGCCTCCTGGTGATACTGATACCCAGTTGGAAAACCTCTCTGCAGATGCTTTCCTCAAATCCACACCTGGCCTGTGTTTCTTCAAGTGCTCATCTTGAAGGAGGGTTGGGAGGCCATGTCAGCCCAATCCGATTTCTGTAGAAAAAGGCCCAAAGCAACTTTTTGCTCACAATTTTAAGAGAGCCATGTGTTGTTCAGTCACTAAATCATGTCTGACTCTTTGTGATCCCATGGACTGCAGCACACCACGCTTCCCTGTCCCTCACTGCCTCCCAGAGTTTGCTCAAACTCATGTCCAGTGAGTCAATGATGCTATCCAATCATTCCATCCTCTGTCACCCCCTTCTCTTCCTGCCCTCAGTCTTTCCCAGCATCAGGATCTTTTCTAGTGAGTCAGCTCTTTGTATCAGGTGTCATAAATACTGGAGCTTCAGCTTCAGCAACAGTCCTTCCAGTGAATATTCAGGTTTGATTTCCTTTAGGATTGACTAGTTTGATCTCCTTGCTGTCCAAGGGAATCTCATAGATTTCCCTTAAATCCCAAGAGTAGATCTCAGAATGAGGACAGGTGACTGGCCTGGCTACCAGGTAATTAGCAGGAAAGTGCTTTCTGCATTTTGAAGAGCAGCATGGCCTTCCTGCCCCTGCCTGTCTCCCTCCCCATCTGCCTCCGTTGGACTCAGGTTTCCCTGGTCCTGACAGCATCTCACATAGATGCCCAGGCAGAGCCTGCACCAGGCTCACCTCTGGCTCCCTCCTCCCTCAACAGTCCCTGCTTCACTCTTCGTCTCTACAGTAGTCATCCCTCAGTATCATCTAGGGGGACTGATTCCCAGATTCTGGCCGTATTCCAAACTCCGAGGATGCTCAGCTCCTTTATGTGAAACAGCATAGCACCGCCTGCCGTCGGTATGTGCAAGTTCTACATCCACTGATTCAACCAGCCGTGAATTCCATCCATGGTTGGTTGAATTCGTGGATGTGGAACCCGAGGATGCAGAGGGCAGACTGTGATCGCTGTTTCCAGGTTTTCTCACAGATGCTCTCTGCGTCTTTGCTTTTCTCATGCCACGACAGCTCTGGAGTAAACAGTGGGTGTGACGCTTTGGCCCCCATCACCACATCGTCCACCATGGACTGGAGCGTCTCTTGGGGTGGTGGTGCTCCCCAGCCAGGCCAGCCTGCTCTGCCCCTGAGTGGGCTACTGCTGGAAATGTCTGCGTTTGTAGACTGTGGCCGCCAGGCTGTGCCTGCCCAGGGCTCCAGTGACTGCTCACGTACTTCAAGGCAATTAGCTTTTTGTTAATTTGTCTGAAAAGAAACTCCCAGGGAGTAAATCCCCCAGAAAAGTCTTGGTGACACTCGAGGTCTGGTATGATGCAGTGAAGTGAAGGAGCGAAGCTGACTTTCAGGCCTTTTCTGGGGTTTTGTTGTTGTTTGATTGCCAAGTCACATTCAACTCTTTGAGACCAGTGGACTGTAGCCCACTGGGTTCCCCTGTCCGTGGGATTCCGCAGGCCAGAATACTGGAGTGGGTTGCCGTTTCCTCCTCCAGGGGATCTTCTTGACACAAGGATCGAACCTGGGTCTCCTGCACTGCAGACAGATTCTTTACTGTCTGAGCCACCAGGGACCGCATACTAAATCTTTTAGACTTTGAGGGCCTTTTGATCTCTGTCACAGCGGCTCAGCCCTGCTGTTCTAGCACAGAAGGGCCCTGTGTTTGTTTTCTTTAGCTGGTGTAACAAGTTGCTGTGGAGTTGGCTTAAAGACAGAGTGATTTTCTTACACTCTGTGGGTTACAGGTCCCACACAGGTCTCCCTGAGCTAGACTCAAGGTGTTGACAAGGCCAGGTTCCCTTCTGGGGCCTCTAGAGGTGAATCCATTTCACTGCATCTTCACTGCTGCTGGCTTTTGACCCCCTCCCCCCATTACATCCTTCTGTGCTTTTTTCTGTATTGCATCCTTCTTGACCTCTCTGCCTCCTTCTTCCACCTTTAAGGACCTCTGTGGTTACTCTGGGGCCACAGGATAATTAAAGGTAATTTCCTCATCTCAACTCATACCGTTAATCACATCTGCAAAATCTTTTTTGCCCTAGAAGTTGATGTATTCACAGATCCCGTGGTTGAGGCTGTGGACATCTTGGAAGATATTTATCCCACCTGGACTGTAGACATAGTACACGCATGCTTACTCCCTCAGTTACGTCCAACTTTTTGCACTCCCATGGATCGTAGCCCACCAGTCCTATGGGATTCTCCAGGCAAGAATACTGGAGTGGGTAGCCATTCTTTTCTCCAGGGGATCTTTCTGACTTGGGAATGGAACCTGGTCTCCTGCATTGCAGGTGGGTTCTTTACCATTTGAGCCACCAGAGAGAAGCTACAATGTGCAAATAAATGGACATGGCTGTCTTAAAATAAAACTTTATTTACAAAAGCAGAGTACTGGCCCACAACCATAGCTTGCTGACCTTGGCACTCAATGATTAATGAATCTGCATCCAATTCTAACATGTGACTTTCCCTGCCATCAAGCAATTCTGGGTCACCAGCTGAGGGTCTCACAGTTCAACTCAATTCTGACATTATCTACCCTGAAATAGCGTCAGACTACACAGATTAAGGGTTCAGTCCCACCAGACCACCCTCCACTATAGATGGTAATCGCAAGTCCAGGTTGTCACCTGGGTTTCCAAGCAACTGGCTAGAAATCAGAGGTTCGATGACCCACTCCTTAGGTTTGATCAATTTGCTAGTGCGGCTCACAGAACTTTTACTCTCTAGATTGGTGGTATATTGCAAAGGACATTAAAAGATACAAGCCAACAGCCAGATGGGGACTTCCCTGGTGGTCTAGTGGCTACAGCTTCACGCTTCCAGTGCAGGGGACCTGGGTTCAATCCTTGGTCAGGGAACTAGAGCCCATGTACTACAGCTAAGTACACATGCCTCAACTAATGATCCTGCCTGCCACAACTAAGATCTGGTGCAGCCAGATAAATAACTATTAAAAAAACCAACAGCTGGATAAAGAGATACAAAGAACAAAGTCCTAAACAAGGGAACCTCTGTCCTCGTGGAGTTTGGAGCTTGACATGGTGACACACCGAAGTATTCTGTTTCCCAACCCCAAATCCTACCCTTCTGGGGTTTTATGGGGGCTTCATTACATCATTGGCCATTGGTGATAGATTTCCTCTCCCCTCACTGGAGATCAGGGGTGGGACTAGAAGTTCCAACCCTCTATTCATAGTTGATTCCCCTGACAACCAGATGCACATCTTTAGGGGATTTCTAAAGGGAGAAGGCAATGGCAACCTACTCCAGTACCCTTGCCTGGCAAATCCCATGGATGGAGGAGCCTGGTAGGCTGCAGCCCATGGGGTTGCTAGAAGTGGAACACTGCTGAGCAACTTCACTTTCACTTTTCATGTTCATGCATTGGAGAAGGCAATGGCAACCCACTCCAGTGTTCTTGCCTGGAGAATCCCAGGGATGGGGGAGCCTGTTGGGCTGCTGTCTCTGGGGTTGCACAGAGTCGGACACGACTAAAGTGACTTAGCAGTAGCAAAGTCACTTCACTCTCTGAAGCAATTTCAGGAACTGAAGCCAGGAGACTGAGTCTTATAACAAAAGATGCTCCTGTTTATCTGTCCTTAAAGAAATAACAAGGATTTTGGGAGCTCTGTGTCAGGAACTGTGGATAAGGATCAAACATATACTTCTTATTTTGACCATCATTTCTCTAATCAGTGGTCCCTAGCCTTTTTGGCACCAGAGATGGGTTTCATGGAAGACAGCTTTCCCCACAAACCAGAGGTTGAGGGGTTAAGGGGGATGGTTTCAGGATGATTCAAGCCCGTTACATTTATTGTGCACTTTACTTCTATTATTATTGCTTCAAGTCTGCCTCAGATCATTAGGTATTAGATCCCGGAGTTTGGGGACCCCAGTTCTAAGTATATTTTGTGCAGTGATTATTTTTGCCTGACATTTCATGAAGAAGGTTCTGAGATCCAGTAAGTTTGAGAGGGGCTTCCCAGGTGGCTCAGTGGTAGAGAATCCACCTGCCAATTCAGGACACTTAGGTTCAATCCCTGGGTCAGGAAGATCCCCTGAAGAAGGAAATGGCAACCCACTCCAGTATTCTTGCCTGGAGAATCCCATGGACAGAGGAGCCTGGTGGGCCACAGTCCATGGGGCCGCCAAGAGTCAGACACTATGGAGCAGTAAACAAGAACAACAACAAATTTGAGAGACTCAATGGGTCAGATCCTTCCCTTGGTAAAAGTTCCGAGAAGTTCTGCAGTAAATAAGCCTGTTTAATTTCATTTAGTGCCACGTTTTTCAAGCAACATGAAATTTTTGGCCTTGTCATACCCATTAGCATACAGAAGACCTCAGCTTCTCAGGAACGTTCTCTGGGAAACCCAGGGTTTAGCACAGCCCCAGGCCTTGTGGACAAGCTGCCTCCAGTCTCCTGATCTCAGGTCAAGACACCAGTAACGTCACTTGAGATTTGATTAGAGAAAGCCTTTTGGCTTCATTAAAGTTCATTAAATGAGCCATCCAGTGTAATTTAGCTGAATAAAAATGGCTCAAATGGCTTTAACCCACACCCCCCTTTTACAGCAATTTAATTGAGGGAAAAGCAAATATATCAACGATGTAGAAAAATACTCCTTGGCCTTCAAGAGGAGCACTGGGTGGCAGCATCTGCTTCCTTGTCACAGGGGCTGGATTTTGGGGGGTCGGCTCAAGGGGGGCCCCTCAGGGGTCGGCGGCAGCAACCCTAGTGATAAGATGACCCGGAGCTTCCTTCCTTCAAGGAGGCTGAGGGCAGCCACCCTCACTTTGCCCCACGGTGGGCAGCAGGCATCTCTAGTGTGGGACTGGTATGTGCAAAGTCCCACGTTCAAGATCATGAAGTGTAAGCTCCCTGGTTCTGGGAGAAGCTCCCTGGTCTGCCAGCCTCCTCTTTCTCTGTGGTTTGTTCCTTTTTAAGCAAACTGTCTGTAGGGTTGGTGCTGGATCAAGGAATTCTTCTTTCTTGGATGTTTCTTCCACATCCATCAGTGATTTCAAACGAATCTTGGTGTGGCTTAGCAGGGGAGGGAGTTGACTGTCTCCAAGAAGACCGGAGAATAGTTCTTTTATGGGAAAGATTCGAAAGGCAGAGACAAATCGCTGAGGGGGTGTGGGGTCTTCAGGAAGGAAGAACTGCCTCTTTCATATGCTGCATTCATGGATGGAGGAAGTCAGAATTACATCATGATGATCTCACCAAGCCACAGCCCCCATGAGCTTGTGAGAGTAGAAGGGGGTGGCCTTTTGTTGTTCTCTGGGTGGCCACGCTTGATGCGTGGAGCTCGTTCAGTCACTCCGTCCTGTCTGACTCTGCGACCCCATGGACTGCAGCATGCCTGGCTTCCCTGTCCTTCACTACCTCCCAGAGTTTGCTCAAACTCATGTCCACTAAGTCAGTGATGCCATCCAACTATCTCATCCTCTGTCACCCTCTTCTCCTCCTGCCCTCAAACTTTCCTAGCATCAGGGTCTTTTCCAGTGAGTTGGCTCTTTGCATCAGGTGGCCAAAGTCTTGGAGCTTCGTACAGTTCTTAGGAAGCTCAGTTCTTAGAATAATGCTTTCTGCAAGCAGCAGGGTGAATCCTCTAGGAAAAGCCGGTGACTGTGGCATTCACGATTGGGATGCCAGCTGAACACACTCCTGGGTCTCTGTGCTCTCTTACAACCATCTTTTGCAAGGGGAGACTAGCATATGCCCGGGGCAGGAGCTGACCAAGCGGACAGGCCCCAGATTGCATCTTTGTGGCTGGACCCTGATTGGGAGGCTGGTTTGCTGGGGTTATGAAACATAGGCACAGAGAGGGAGGGACTGAAAATCAAGACTTGGACGCTTTCAGAGATCACAGTTGGGCAGCCAACTCTGCTGTCAGGACCTTGGGGGCAAAAGAGGGGCTGAGGATAGGTATGCCCGTCTGCTAGGGCTGCCATAAACGCTGCAGACTGGGTGGCCTCAACAGCAGGAACGATGACTTCTTCACAGTTCTAGAGGCTGGGAGTCCAAGATTAAGGTGTCAGCAGGGTTCCTCTCTTCTGAGGCCTCTTGCCTCAGCTTGTAGATGCTGACTTTTCCTCCTGGTGTCTTCTTGTCATCTGCCTCCGTGCATGTCTGTGTCCTAATCTCTTCTTATAAGGATACCAACCATATTGGATTAAGATTCACGGCCTCCTTTAGCCTTAATTACTTTTTTTTCGAAGATGAAAAAACAATATTTACTTTAATATCTATTGCCAT
Organism: Oreotragus oreotragus; assembly: GCA_006410675.1. Lineage (NCBI taxonomy): Eukaryota > Metazoa > Chordata > Mammalia > Artiodactyla > Bovidae > Oreotragus > Oreotragus oreotragus. Next base: position 301,317 of record SJYX01009217.1, on the reverse strand, counting down.
ACATTACATTCCCAAATTTCAAAAAAATAAGGTTATAGGCAGATGAAATTATGAGAAACCTAGCAAAGTGCATCAATAACATCATATTCAGTGATGAAACACTGGATGTTTTTCTTCTAGGTTTAGTAACAAGGAAAATAAGCTGTCTTACTTCTTCTCACCATCACACTGAAAATCCTAGCTAGTACAATAAGTCAAGAAAAAGGAAAATCAATTGGGTTGGGGGAGGAGCACTCAGGGTTTAATGCAGATTGTGAAAAATGTATCCAATTGGATATGCTCAGTGCTTCTGAGGGCTCCATGGCCAACAGTCTGTTCCATACTCCAGTCTTAAGACCCAGGCTGCCCCGGGCCTGCCTCTGCTGATAGGACAGGAGGCATTTCCGAAGTCAGCCGCACCCTTAACCTGAGAAGTCCACGGAGACTTCCATCTTCAGCATTGCTTTGTGGGTGGAAATTAGCGTCTCCTTCTCAACCTTTTTAGCAAACTGGAGGGTCAGCCCCCAGTTGTCTCAGTGTTTGGGGAACAGAAGTATTCACCTGGTTGGCTTCTTTTGACCGCAGAGTCCATCTTTTAAAAATTTTTTAAATTGGAGGAACATTGCTTTACAATGCTGTGTTAGTTTCTGATGTACAACAACATGAATCAGCCACATGTGTGCTAAGTTACTTCAGTTGTGTTCGACTCTTTGCGACCCTATGGACTGTAGCCCACCAGGCTCCTCTGTCCATGGGATTCTCTAGGCAAGCATACTAGAGTGGGTTGCTATGCCCTCCTTCAGGGGCTCTTCCTGACCCAGGGATAGAACCTGCGTCTCTCAAGTCTCCTGTATGGGCAGGAGGAGTCTTTACCACTACGCCACTTGTGAATCAGCCATAAGTATACATATCTCACCTCCCTCTTGAGCCTCCCTCCCACCCTCATCGCACCCCTCCAGCTCATCACAGAACACTGGGCTGAGCTCCCTGTGTTATACAGCAGCTTCCCACTAGCTATCTGTTTTACATATGGTAGTGTATATATGGGGCTTCCCAGATGGCGCTAATGGTAAAGAACCTGCCTGCCAATGCAGGACACCTGGGTTTGATCCCTGGGTCGGGAGGATCCCCTGGAGAAGGAAATGGCAACCCATTCCAGTATTCTTGCCTGGAGAATCCCATGGACAGAGGAGCCTGGCAGACTAGAGTCTGTGGGGTCACAAAAGAGGCAACTGAGCACAGTGATCAGTCCGGTTCAGGTGAATCGCTCAGTCGTGTCCCTTTGCACCTACAGTGTCCCTGTTGTCAGTCCCAGTCTCCCAGTTAGCCCCCCTCTCCTTCCCTTGCTGTGTCCTTCTCTACATTTCAGGGTCCACACTGAGGGACGCTTTTGTTGGATGGTAGGGTTCCCAGGGTAGAGGGTGACCCTCCCGACTCTTAGGGCTCCATCCTGCTGCAGCTGGGCACCCCTTTAGGAGGGTCATGGAACTGCTTTCCATCCCAAGGCTCCCTCTGTTCAGCACGGGGCCACCTCAGCCCGTCTCCCCCGCAGGGTCAGATTTGGCCATCTGGCACCTTGTTTCCAGAGCACCCAGGAGCTGCAGCATCGCCGCTCATTACTCTGGGCCCCAGAGTCAACAGTGCAGGACAGAATTAATGGCTTTGTTTGGTAGTCTCAGATGAGGGGTACGGGGCAGGTCATGGGGCTTGATTTTGGGAGAGTGTTTGATGCGTCATCTCGTAAAATCTTGCTCACCAAATTAATTCCAGCGGTCAGGTGACTTGGAAACTGGCCACGGGCTCGAGCAAAAGTCAGAGACGGGTGATAATGGATCTGTGAGGGAGGAGGCTCGGGGCTGCTTTGCAGCTCAGAGGCAGGACGGTTCTTAATTAAACCTTTGTCTGATGAGTGGGGTAACCGGCCCATCAATAACTGATGGCAGGTGAATACAGGCGAGGCATCAGCTAGAAGGAAAAGCAGGGACAGTGGGTGGTAGGCGGGTGTAAGTCTTTGCTTGATCTTTCCGACCTGCCCAGCACCATGAGCGCGTATGCCACCGAGGGCAGGATGGCCAGAGGCGGGCCCTGCTTGCCTCGCTGGGGGAGAATATGCTTGCCTTTGCTTGTGCTTTGTGTGTGTGTTTGCCTCTGGGCTGGATCTTCTATTGTGTGTCTCTGGCAGGCCGTGGTGTACAGGTTTCCAGGCTGTGTATACGCTCTCCTCCTGGGACTTGTGCAGCACAGTGTTGCTCTCTCTGGGGACAGGCACTGTGCTGTGTGTATGTGGACCTGGGCATTTGCATGTCTGTGTGTTGGTTGCAAATGTTCCTGCTGCTGCTGCTAAGTCACTTTAGTCGTGTCCGACTCTGTGTGACCCCATAGACGGCAGCCCACCAGGCTCCCCCATCCCTGGGATTCTCCAGGCAAGAATACTGGAGTGGGTTGCCATTTCCTTCTCCAATGCATGAAAGAGAAAAGTGAAAGTGAAGTCGCTCAGTCTGTCCGACTGTTAGCGACCCCATGGACTGCAGCCCACCAGGCTCCTCCGTCCATTGGATTTTCCAGGCAAGAGTACTGGGGTGGGGTGCCATTGCCTTCCCC
>SJYX01009217.1:275357-296790 GCA_006410675.1 Oreotragus oreotragus | reverse complement strand
CTACTTTTAGTTTTAAAATTTTTTGACCAAATGGCATGGGGATCTTAGTTCCCTGATCAAGGATCAAACCAGCAACCCCTGCCTTGGAAGTGCAGCGTTTTAACGGCTGGACTGCCGGGGAAGTCTCCCTCCTATTTATCCTAGACCACATTTCTCCTACTTCCTTTCTCACTGGCCTCCTTTCTGCCCCTCTTATCCCTCTCAGGGCTTCACACCTGATGCTCCCACTGCCTGGAACACACCTTCCCTGGCCCTGTCTCTTATACACATCTAGATGTGTATAAGAGACAGGAGCTACAGAGGGGACACCCCTGGGAGAGCGGGAGCCCCCCTCCCCTGTATCTGGTCTCCCCCGCCCCTCCCCACTAACTTGTAATAAGGAGATAATGCCATTTCTTACTCTTTATTTGCCTAGAATGCCTGTTATTTTCTTTCTTTCAGAATCCAATTTTCTCTTGACATTTCTGCCTAATGTAGCAAAACTTGACCTTTGTGAAAGGACATTGCTGGCAGCCTGCTCCCTGCCTCGGGCCCCCCAAGAACTCTGGGCTGCTCCTCCCTCAGAGACGGGCGAGGGTCCCCACTTTACCTGGACCGCTCCTGGGTCCCCGCCTCCTCCTTCCTGTCGGGGCGGGGGTGTGGTGTGTTTCCCAGGGCGCAGTGAACCTGGGGCTCCCGGCTGCTGCCTCTCCCGGCAGCCGCCACTCAGCTTTAGAACCAGGGACTCTGTTCCGGGCTGCGCTGGAGTCGGGCAGAGAGCTCAAGGCCCCGGGCCCTTGTCTGACTCCTGCTGCCTCTGGTGCTGCTGTCTGTAAACCAGCAACAAGGTTCTGATGCATAAACTCACCTTTATGGAAACATCAGGGCAGCTGATGGTAATGGAGATACCTAGGGTGGTGCCCAACCCTGTTATTCCTGACCCCGAGCTTCAGCTTCAGGTCCACTCCCGGGGGTAAGGTCACGACTCTGATGGGCGTACGTGTCTGATCGCCTGCTCCTCCCTTCCGAGCAGGAGATGCTCTGCTGGGAGCTGGGCGCCTGGGAGTCCTCACATGGTCGTCATGCAGTTCTTCCGTCCCCCTTCCCTTCCAGTTCAGTGGGGGAATGAGGCGGTTTGTAGGAAAAAGATGCCGTTGTTAGGGGTTTTGTGAAGCTGAGCGTGCGGATGGGTTAAGGTTTACAGGCTTCTTTTTTATTACAACAGCTAAGGCATGGAAGCAACCTAAGTATTCAATGGCAGATGAATGGATAAAGATGTGCTACATATACATGATGCAATATTACTCAGTCATTAAAAGGAGGTTTATAGGCTCTTGGTGAGAGGCTGTGTTTTTATTCATGCCAGCATTCCATAGCCCTGCAAAGAGGAAGTTAGTCACAGTGTGGGGATATGAGGGACCCTCCTAAAGAGGGCCAAGGAGAGAGTGCTGGGCGTTGGGGAGAGAGTGTGACAGTAAGTTTGGGGTACACCTCCCTCGAGACCTTCCCTTTGTCCCCATTCCTTTGCACCCCAAGAATGGGGTCTTCCTCCCCCACACAGTCATGGGCTTTCACCAAGATAGTGCTAGTTGCTCAGTCATAGCTGACTCTTTGTGACTCCATGGATTGTAGCCCACCAGTCTCCTCTGCCTTCTCCAGGCAAGAATACTGGAGTGAATTGCCGTTTCCTTCTCCAGGAGATATTCCTTCTCCAGGGATCCAACCCAGGTGTCCTGCATTGCAGGCAGATTCTTTACCATCTGAGCCACAGGGAAGCCCATGTCACCAAGATGGATCTGCCTCAAATGCGAGGGGGAAGCCCGGTCCTCTAGCTTGTCCTTGGCTTTGAATATCTGCTCCTCCAATGAGCCATAATTACCCTCTGTGACCTCACCCAGGATGAGCTTCTCTTATGGGTTCCAGACCCACACATCCAACAGGCTGTCTCACGTCTCTCTGTGGACATCAAACAGACCTTCTCCCTTGCAGACACTAAGCTTGAGATGGTCTTGATCACCACGCCACTCTCCAGTTGGGACCCTTCTGCAGCCTTGGGCTCATTTAATGACAGCACCACTCTCCTGGGCATTCAAGTCTCCCTCTGTGGCCTGATCCAACCCCACAGGAATTCTGGCAGCTCTCCCTCACCACCTAGCTTGAATTCATCAGCTTAATCATCTCTGTGCTCTCTTCTTGCCTGGAATATGGCAACATCTCCTAATTGCTTTTATGCCTTCCAGTCTTGGGTTCCTGTTTTTAAAGATGCTGGTTAGATTATGCCACGTCCTTACTTAACACTGTTTGCTGCCCTCCCATTGTTCCTTCAAGTAAAATCCAGATGCCTTACTTTGGCCCAAAAGGTGGGTGTGGTGTGGCCCCTTCTGGGTGATTACGCTACTTTTAGTTTTAAAATTTTTTGACCAAATGGCATGGGGATCTTAGTTCCCTGATCAAGGATCAAACCAGCAACCCCTGCCTTGGAAGTGCAGCGTTTTAACGGCTGGACTGCCGGGGAAGTCTCCCTCCTATTTATCCTAGACCACATTTCTCCTACTTCCTTTCTCACTGGCCTCCTTTCTGCCCCTCTTATCCCTCTCAGGGCTTCACACCTGATGCTCCCACTGCCTGGAACACACCTTCCCTGGCCCTCAGCTCAGTCTCACCCCTCTTGTCTCAGCTCCAATGGCCCCTCTCAGAGGGCATTTATGGAAGCCTTTGACTTGTGGAATGTTCAGAATGCTTGTTTATGGTGATTATTTCATAGATATATATTATCTTAAACTCATCAAGACATATATTAAATATGGAAAATTTTTTTTTGGAAAGTCAACTATACCTTAATAGTAAAAAAAAAAGGGGGGGCAGGGAGGGATAAATTAGAAGTTTTGGACTAGCAGATACAAGCTGCTATATATAAAATGGATAAGCAGTAAGGTCTTACACACTTCAGCATAGCCCTGTCTCTCTTCCCCATCAGTTTCTTGCCCCACTTTGCTTAGGCCCTTTGTTCTACTCATCACAAACTGCAATTCTCTTGCTTATTCATTAGTAACTTGAACATATGTTCCCAAGAGACCTTGTCTACTGTCCACCCCCTCGTTCCTTGGAGCCTATATTTGGCTGTGAACAAATCTTTGTTGTAGAAGTCCCCTAAATATAGGTGCACTTGTGAGTCTATGCACGTGTGTATAAGCAGGAGTCTGTGTTTGCATTACTGACATGTCTGATAGACATAAATATGCACGTGCTTGTGTGTGTGGATAGGCATTTACCCAAGTGCAGCCTTCACTGCTCTCCTTGCTCATCACTAGATGAGTCCACAGTTCCTGGGGTACCACTTCGACTCCAGCGTCTCCCACTGCTGCCTTGAAGGACTGTTATCACATCGAAAGTTGTTTGTTGAGCCTGGCAAAGTAATAACCGTGGGTGTGTTTCTTCTTTTATTCAGAAGACTAATGACTGCTCCTTTCCCTGTACATCCTAATGAGAACAATTAAATAACCATTAGGAGGAGAACAGAAGTGTGAACAAAAAAGCTGATGTCTTGATCATCAATGGGCAGGGTTGCTGGGGGAGGGACTGACTTGAAGGAATTATAGGTGTGGAGTTTTTTTTTTTTTGACTTGTGTGAATGTTAAGAATGTTTGTTGGTAACAGGGCACAATAGCCTCACTTATGCAGGGTGAAGAAGTCCCAGGTATCTATAGTACAGGGTAGGGCATAATTAACAATATAGTATTGTAGACTTACAATTTTGGGAAAAGGGTACATTAAGAAGGGTTCTATTAAATATTATTATAAAAAAGGGAGGGGAGAAACTTTTAGAGGTGCCAGTTAAGTTTATGGCTATCATTTCATATATATATATTATTTTAAACTCATTTAAGACATATAAATATGTACAGCTCTTTTGGTAAGTCAACTATGCCTTAGTAATAAAAAAAGGGAGGTGGGAGAAATTAAGTTCGGGATTAGCAGATACAAGCTACTGTATGTAAAATGGATAAGCAGTAGGTCCTACTGTGTAGCACAGGGAATTATATTCAGTTATCTATATAAACCATAATGGAAAATAATATGAAAAAGAATGTATTTTGTTTAACAGTTAATTCACTGTGCAGCAGAAATTAACTCAACATTGTAAATCAACTATACTTCATTTGAAAAAAATACTTGCTGGCTTGTACACGCTCTACCCTGAGGGTTCTCTGTCCTCCTGAAAGAGGGTGGGCTTAAAAAGGTGGAATTTTATTGTGATGAGAGGATAGCAGAGAATGACCAAGACAATTTTATTAATTTATTTATTTCATTTGATTTGTAAAGTCTTTTCTTTAAAAGGTCTCAGCATCCTCTCAAGACATGATCTGTAGCCTGGACTACTGGCAGATGTGCTCTTAGCTGAATGGAAGAAAGGAAAAGCACAGCTAAGCCAGGCTCCTATGAGATGACCATGCTTCCTACACAGAGCAAGACTGATTCCAGATCGTCCTTTAATTTTCTTTATTTGTCTATCTTGCAGAAACCTGTCAAGTAACCGGCTCACCACACTCTCATGGCAGCTTTTCCAGACGCTGAGTCTTCGGGAATTGTAAGTTCAGTTTCAAAAACTGTCCAGATTGGTGGAGTGGTGGTCAGAGGTTGGGTGAAGCCACTGAAGGCCGGGCATACACCTGAAGGGGTTTTTGGGGTGGATGACATCGGTGTACCATGTTCAGTGAGAGGGAGTCACCTCATTCCTTGATTTCTGATACTCTTTCTGGGCATAGTACATTTCAGAAAATAGGAATTTCATCTCTTAGCAGGATGTAGTTTTGTGACCTATTAGTAGTTAATTAATAACAGTATTGAATTTACATAATAAAGAGAGTTAGTTTATAATAAATAACATTTGTAATATGTAAATAGATTATTAGGTGTGCTTTCATTTACATGACCTCTGATTTATCATCACTAGTATCAATCAAGGTAGGTGTTATGCTTCCCATAAAAATGGTATCTCCACCCTTTAAGGTGAGGGTTTTTCAGCTCCAGAAAGGCATGTGAGACACAGCCAAGATCACCTTGCTAGGGATTGGCAGAACCAGGACTTGAACATAAGCCTTTCATTTCAGATTGCATGTCTTTTCCACTTCTCATGATCTTCTGTCAGCCTATTTTGGCTTGAGTATGGGCATCCTGAAGGGACAAAGCCCATATATTTGTTCAATCCGCCTGTGGACCTAAGCTTAGCCTTTCTGCATTCTGAGACTGATCAGTGTGCTCCTACCCCAGCTAGCCATTTTTCACAAACACATATTGGATGGATGAGTGAAAACTTGTAACCACTGCTGGAAAAAATAACTCATGTTGTCGTATGAGTCATCAGGTTCAGCTCTGTGCATGAAGGACGGCATATTATGTTGAGAGAACAAATCAAGGAATAAATTGCAAAGGAATTGAGACATGGATGGAATTAGGGACTCAGGTTCCAGAGACACTGCTCACATGTCTTCTCTTTTACTTGGTGACTCCGATCCAAATTCACTGAATGCAGATTGCTTTCCTATCCTTTACCAAGAGGCAATGAATGACCTTGGATCCCTGCCCAAGCTGTTGCCCTTTCAAGTTGTTCTCCCTCCAACTGGTTAAGACCTGAGTTCAAGGGTGACTCATAACCTTTTCTGACCCAGTTGGTCAGGAGGGAGAATGTGTACATTGCCATGACAGTCCTGTATATACCTTACTCATCTTCATGGAGTAGGTGTCTACATGATGCTGAAAGAGGCCATTCCAGGGATGGGAAGGGCAGAGAGGGTCTCTTTGACAGTGTTGGTGGGTTTAGGATAAAATCGCTTTCCTACCTTAGGACATTGCCCTTCCCACTAGCCTTCTCCTCTGCTACAAGCACAATAGCTGTAGTGATCAGAGTTCATATATGGCTACCATCAGATGTACATCAATAAAAACTTCTGAGCTTGAAAAAAAGGTAAGTATATACTCATGTGTGTTCATGCTAAGTTGATTCAGTTGTGTCTGGCTCTTTGCTACCCTATGGACTGTAGCCTACCAGGCTCCTCTGTCCATGGGATTCTCCAGGTGGGAATAATGGAGTGAGTTGCTATGCCCTCCTTCGGGGGATCTTCCCAATCCAGGGACTGAACCAGTGCCTCCTGTGTCTTCTGCATTGGCAGGCAGGTTCTTTACCACTAGTGCCACCTGGGAAGCTCAAATATATACTCATTTTATAAAACACAGAGAAACTGGACAGTGTCACAGAGACATCTCAGCGTCAGGTTGGTCCACCTCATGCACTTGTGTTCATGCCCATCTTTGAAGGTAGACAAGATGTTAAAGATAAATGAACATGACTGCTTTGATCACTAATGCTGACTTCTGAGAACTTACTTTGTTGTAGGCACTGTGCCAAGCATCGTGTTACATATGTTATTTAATCCTTATAACAATTCTATCAGGTGGGGACCATGGGGGTGCTTAGCAAGGCTAAGTATTTTGGTTAAGGTCACCTGTTAGCTGAACGGCAGCATATGGACTCAAGATCTTGACTATTATGCTCAGCCATCTCCCAACTTTTTCAGTCTTTTTATAATCCAGGTGTGTTAGTTACTTAATCATGTCTGACTCTTTGTGACCCCATGGACTATAGCCCACCAGGCCCCTCTGTCCATGGAATTCTCCAGGCAAGTAAACTGGAGTAGACAGCCATTCCCTTCTCCAGGGCATCTTCCCGACCTGGGGATTGAACCCAGGTCTCTCCCATGGCGGGCAGATTCTTAACCATCAAAGCCACCAGGAAAACCCTTCCAATCCAAGGATGGATCCATTCTATGATAATTTTCAAACAAATATGTTTGCAAATTGACCAGGGGCCCTGCCCTAAAGGATCTAGTTGGGTGCTCTCTTTCTTGAGAGTCTTTCACTTAGTTCTCCCAAGAACCCAGCCCTTTCATCTATGGGAGTCCAGGGACAGCATCTCTCCAGGGGACATCCTGGTCTGCCATTGTTGGAATTATCAAGACAACGTTCAGTGCTCCTTCTAAAAGTTATTGGCTACTAAATCAATGGTGTGCTGCCCCTGTGACCTGTTTCTTGGGGTTTTAGAAACAGTTGTTCCATGGATATATATTTAAAGAAAATGTCAGATTTCTCCCAGAGGCTCATGGGACTCTGCATTCATCTTTGCCAGGGATCAATACACCAGTGAGCTGGCTGTGACTTATGGCTGAATGAAGACGTTCCCTCCAGGGCCAGTCACTGTGGGAGAAGCACCATGTCCACGGAGTATTTTATTTCTGTCATATTGTTAAATAAGAAAAGAATTATATTGGAAAATAAAGAAACCCCTCTCTGAGGGAGCAGTCGCCTGATAGGGGTCTTTTTTTTTTTTTTTTTGGAAGAATTGAATGTTGAGAGTGGAAAATTTATCTCTTGGCTGGAGGGGCCGCATGTTGGCTCTTAGCTGTGGCTGTGATTAAAATCCAAACAATCCCAGTTCCTGGCAAATGGAAGAGGGGGTCGTATTTTCTTGTCTGACTTCCTGATTAGTCCACATGGCGCCATCTGCCATGAGCCATGTAGACTGCCAGGGTCTGCCCAATGGAGCCTGCGGGCTGGGGTGTGGGGAAGGGTTTAGTAGTTCCAGGAAGAAAGACTGTTGGCCCTAGAGGAGATGGCTCTGTGAGCTGGGACAGCCAGATCATTGCAAGGGTAGAGGTATGAAGCTTCCAGCGACCTTCCACAGGAACAGAAGGCTTGAACTGGGGCTTTCGACAGCTTCTTAGCACATTTTCTTCCTTCGTGGGAGGGTCTCTGCCTGCCCCAACCAGCCCCTCCTCTAATCCTTGATAGAAAAATGAATGCTGTTGGGATTCCCCATCAGAAGGTTGACTGTGTATGACTTTTCCAGTAGCAGAGAAGGAGAAAGAAGAGACATATATTGAGTCCCTAATGTGTACGAGGGCTTCCCCTGTGGCTCAGCGGTAAAGAATCTGCCTGCCAATGCAGGAGGTGCTGAGATGTGGTTCAGTCCCTGGGTTGGGAAGATCCCCTGGAGGAGGAAATGGCAACTCACTCCTGTATTTTTGCCTGGGAAATCCCATGGACAGAGGAGTCTGGCAGGCTACAGTCCATAGGATCACAAAGACACGGACCTGAATGAGCAGCTAAACAACAGCCATGTATAAGAGGTCGACTCTCATTTCAGGAAACAACCCCGCAGCGGTGGGCAGGAGGGGAGGCCGGGGCGGGGGATGTCCTTGTCCTCCAGTTCAACAGATGAGGGGTTGGAGGCCTGGCCAAGTGAAATAACTGATCCAACATCACATGGCAAGTAATGGGAATGAGTACTGGGATGATTAGCATAGCTACCACCCAGGTCTGCTCTTTTCAAAGACCAGCTTTTTTTCTGACCCAACTTAGCCCCATAGCCCACATGCTTTGCATCACCTTCCAGAAGCCACGCTCTAAGTGAAATAACTGATCCAACATCACATGGCAAGTAATGGGAATGAGTACTGGGATGATTAGCATAGCTACCACCCAGGTCTGCTCTTTTCAAAGACCAGCTTTTTTTCTGACCCAACTTAGCCCCATAGCCCACATGCTTTGCATCACCTTCCAGAAGCCACGCTCAACATAGCAGCTCCCTTTGGAATCAATGGGGGAAAAAAAAATGGAATCCAAAGGGAAAAAAAATCCAAACAAGTTATCGTCTCAGGGCCCTTGCCATGTGCCAGACACTTCTTTCATTCATTTCTCATTTACTCTTGTGCGATGAAGGGCATGGTCTTGGCTGAGCACATGGCCCACTGCTTCTTACTGGTCCAATCTGTTTTTTTCTTACTGATAAAAACTGGAAGCATCTTTTAAGACTTGCATCAGAGTAGNTTCATTTCTCATTTACTCTTGTGCGATGAAGGGCATGGTCTTGGCTGAGCACATGGCCCACTGCTTCTTACTGGTCCAATCTGTTTTTTTCTTACTGATAAAAACTGGAAGCATCTTTTAAGACTTGCATCAGAGTAGGCGGCAGTCTTCCAATGGCGTGAGTTTGGAGAAATTTGAGTTGATGTTGCACAGTGTTCTCTGAAGTTTCTGGTTTGGGCAAGATGGTCTCTTCCCATTACCAAGAAGATGGGAACTGTCCGCCGAGAAAGCCTAGCAGGAATCAAAGAGATTGCCTCCGAGATAAAGAATGAATTTGAAAGAAAAGAAGCTTGGATTCTGAATCCCATGATACAATTTAGGCAAAGGCGAGAGGCACCAGAGGATATAAACTCAGTGCAGAAACCCTTCAGAAATACCCTAAGGACCATTAGTGTATCTCCAACAAGCTTCTCTTTAATATCTTGCATGCACGGAGCAGACATCATTAAAATAGATGGGAATATTTCATTTTCTTAAAGCAAAGTGATAATTATGTCTGGTATAATCTGCTGATTTAATCGACTTGGTAAAATATTAACTTGGTTTTGGGGATGGTTTTGTGCTAATCCTGGCACTTTCCTTCTCCCAGTCCTGGCACTGACTGCTTGCCACGGCTCTTCAAGTCACTAAACAAGCTGGTTAAGGGGTTCCCTGGTTGCTCAGTGGTTAAGAAGCCGCCTGCCTGTGCAGGAGACTTGGGTTCCATCCTTGGTTCAGGAAGGTCCCACGTGCCTTGGAGCAACTAAGCCGGTGTGCCACAGCTACTGAGCCTGTGAGCTGGAGCCACTGAAGCCTCCGCACCTAGAGTCCCTGCGCCACCACAAGAGAAGCCCGCACAGAGCAACTAGAGGAGACCCCACTCACTGCAACTAGAGGAAAACCTGTGCAGCAATGAAGACCCGGCACAGCCTAAATAAACAAGTTTCCTAGGGGACTTGGTGGTAGAGAACCCGCCTGCAATGCGGGAGACCTGGGTTCAGTCCTTGGGTCGGGAAGATCCCCTGGACGAGGAAGTGGGAACCCACTCAGATATTCTTGCCTGGGAAATCCCATGCACAGAGGAGCCTGGTGGGCTACAGTCCATGAGGTCTCAAAAGAATTAGACATGACAGTGACTAAAAAACCAACAGCAGCAAAATAAGTAAACAGACAATCAGACTAATCATACTGTTATTATAATAATAACCTGACCTCTTTATCACCCCTGTAACTTCAGAAAACATGTTAATATAGATCATCACTAATCCTCACAATAACTGTGAGGAAGGAAGATTGAGCCCACTTGCTCCCTTTTATAGAAGTTAAAACAGAACCTTGCAGAATGAAGTTAGTTGCTGTCTTCATATCCTAGGGCTGCCTTAACCTATTTCCACAAATTTGGTGGCTTTGAACAGTAGAAAATGATTCTCTCCCTGTTCTGGAGCCCAGAAGTCCAAACTCAAAGTGGCAGCAGGACACACACACTGCAGAGGCTCGAGGGAGAGCCCTTCCTTGCCTTTTCCAGGGCCTAGTGGTGGTCCTCGGCTTGTGGTAGCACCATTCCAGTCTCTGCCTCCGTCTTCACGTGTCCATCTGCCCTGCCTCTCTGTCTTTGATCCTTCCCTCCTTTCTCTCTCTCTCTCTCTCTTTGGCTGCACAGCATGGCATGTGAAACTTCCCTGAGCAGGGATTGAACTCAGGCTCCCTGCAGTGACCACTGGGGAAGTCCTTTCCCTCCTTCCTCTTCCATGGATACCGGTCATTGGGTTTACTGCCCACCGTATTCATGATCGTGATCTCATTCATGATTTAACTTGATTGTATCTGCAAAGACTCTGTTTCCAAGAAGGTCACATTCTCAATTCCTGGGACTTGAGGCTCTGGTAGAGGAGGGGACACTCTCCAGTCTCCTGTGGCCCCCAAGGTGACACGGCTGGCTCAGCTCAGCTCTTCGGGCATTCTTTTAACGATCGGGATGCGTGCATCTTCAGGTGCCCTTTGGGCGCATTTTCTTCTGTGACAACAGATTTGGGTCTCTTTCCCATTTTCCACTACCTGGCACCAGGATTGCGAGCCACAACACCGATACTGCGGAGGGGAGAAGGAAACCAGAGTGATGACTGGCGGGGAATCAGTGTTTTCTAAACACCCAGTCTTGGCTTTAGCCAACGCCAAGTGTCTGTGTGCACAGACTCAGATCAGGCTGAGTTAATCTGCAGGAAGCCCCAGGGGCCCTGCAATTAGGCTCCGGGCCATCTTGGGGCAAGGGCTGGGTGTTGGTAATCTGCGCTCTGAAGCAGCTGCTGCTGTATTATTCATGGGGCTGCCTGCATTATTGATGGAGCCCGGGAAGGCTGGCTTTAGGCTCCAGGAGTCTGTCCCTGAAGCCCTGGCTGAAGGCTCCACTGTTCCAGGCCGGATTGGATGGGAGAACGGACAGCATCCTTTAGGCCCAGGACTTGCCCTTCTTTGCTTCTGGCCCATTTCACTGATTTTTTTTTTTTTTTTAGAAAATAATTTTGTTAATTAACTTATTTGGGCCTGTGCTGGGCCTTCCTTACTGCGCAGGCTCTCCTCTAGTCGTGGCACGTGAGGGCTGCTCTCTAGTTTCTGTGCATGGGCTTCTCGCTGCAGTGGCTTCTCTTGTTCCAGATCACGGGCTCTGGGGCACTCGGGCCTCAGTAGGTGCGCTTTCTGGCCCCGAGAGCACAGGCTGAATAGTTGGTGACGCATGGGCTTAGTTGTTCCACCACATGTAGGATCCTCCCAGATCAGGGGTCGAATCCGTGTCTCCTGCATTGGCAGGTGGATTCTTTACCCATGAGCCAGCAGGAAAGCCCCCACTGCGCTATTTAACTCTCTTATCAGATTGTGAAGATGACAGTGGATTTGCTCAGTGAGATGCTTGGTGAACTACTGTTCTGAGTCAACATGCTCTCCGCTGTGTGTGTGTCTCGCTGTCCAGGATGAGGGTCCAGAGGGATGGAGGGAGAACGCAGGGTTCTTCTGCAGTTTTCAGGAGACTCTGGGTTGGAGGAAAGGAACACGTCTTGTGGTGCTTACCTTCTGGAGGAGAAAGAGGGAAGGAAATAAACAAGCCATTAGCGTGCCCATGCCCGGCGGGGTCGTAGCCATGCTCCACATGTCTCACCAGCTCCTCCTTCCAGCCTCAGGGTGCTGAGGCATCAGCCTTCTATCTGAGGGTCACTCCTAAGACGTGGGGAAACACAGTAGTGCAGGGCTCAGAAAGAGGCAGAGCTGAAGAAAGCACATGTGACCTGAAGCAGCCTGGCCAAGCCTCTCACTTGTCCAGTATTTTCCACCCAGGTGGGTAATTTGTACTTTTACAGCTACTTAATAATGAATGACCACATCTTGTCAAGTAAGCAACTGGGAAAAATCAGGCTGACCTGGTTCAGTTTGCATATATTCCAGCATCTGGACCCTCAATATCCTTCCAACAGGGCTGACAGGCCTCTCCTCTCAGCCCCTGCAGTGTGAATCCCAATCAGTTCTCCGCTTCCCTTCCCCCAAGGCAGGCTGGGCAGTTTCTTCCCTCCAGAAAAAACCTCTCTGCTTTTCTTCTGTCTGCATTTTCGCTGTTCTCTTTCTCCTTTCTCAGCCACTGCTCACGCATCTATCTTAATCCCAGGGCAAACCCCTCCAAGGGTCCTTAACTTCATCCCTCACTTTCCTGCCCTAGGACCTTCCCTTCCCCTCCCCACCCCCTGGCCCTACCCCCAATAAAGACATTTCTCTCCACCATAACTTCCTGTGCCCTGGAGCATGAAACCTTGGGGTCATATTTTACTCTTTCCTTTTCTTCTACCTCCAATGAAACACCAAACACCACCTTGTCTTCCTGTCTGCTCCATTTTCCCCTTCACTCTCCCCAATTTGATTGCAGAATTCCAAATTTGAATGGAGAGTTTTCCAAATTTGAATGGAGAGTTCCAAATTTGAATGCATCCTTTTGAATGAAGAGTTCCAGAGAATGGCAAGGAGAGATAAAAAAAAGCCTTCCTCAGTGATCAATGCAAAGAAATAGAGGAAAACAATAGAATGGGAAAGACTAGAGATCTCTTCAAGAAAATTAGAGATACCAAGGGAACATTTCATACAAAGATGGGCACAATGAAGGACAGAAATGGTATGGACCCAACAGAAGATATTAAGAAGAGGTGGCAAGAATACATGGAAGAACTGTACAAAAAGATCTTCATAACCCAGATAACCATGATGGTGTGATCATTCACCTAGAGCCAGACATCCTGGAATGTGAAGTCAAGTGGGCCTTAGGAAGCATCACTAAGAACAAAGCTAGTTATGGTGGAATTCCAGTTGAGCTATTTAAAATCCTAAAAGATGATTCTGTGAAAGTGCTGCACTCAATATGCCAGCAAATATGGAAAACTCAGCAGTGGCCACAGGACTGGAAAAGGTCAGTTTTCATTCCAATCCCAAAGAAAAGCAATGCCAAAGAATGTTCAAACTACTACCACACAATTGCACTCATCTCACACACTAGCAAAGTAATGCTCAAAATTCTCCAAGCCAGGCTTCAGCAATACATGAACCTTGAACTTCCAGAAGTTCAAGCTAGATTTTAAAAAGGCAAAGGAACCAGAGATCAAATCGCCAACATCCATTAGATCATAGAAAAAGCAAGAGAGTTCCAGAAAAACATCTACTTCCTCTTTATTGACTATAACAAAGCCTTTGACTGTGTGGATCACAACAAACTGTGGAAAATTCTGAAAGAGATGGGAATACCAGACCACTTGACCTGCCTCCTTAGAAAACTGTATGCAGGTCAAGAAGCAACAGTTAGAACTGGACATAGAACAACAGACTGATTCCAAATAGGAAAAGGAGTACGTCAAGGCTGTATATTCTCACCCTGCTTGTTAAACTTATATGCAGAGTACATTATGCAAAATGCTGGGCTGGAAGAAGCACAAGCTGGAATTGACACCACCCTTATGGCAGAAAGCGAAGAACCAAAGAGCCTCTTGATGAAAGTGAAAGAGGAGAGTGAAAAATTTGGCTTAAAACTGACCATTCAGAAAACTAAGATCGTGGCATCTGGTCCCATCACTTCATGGCAACAATGGGGAAACAGTGGGGAAACAATGGAAACAGTGAGAGACTTTATTTTCTTGGGCTCCAAAATCACTGCAGATGGTGATTGCAGCCATGAAATTAAAAGGTGCTTGGTCCTTGGAAAAAAAGCTATGACCAACCCAGATAGCATATTAAAAAGCAGAGACACTACTTGCCAACTTTGCTACGTTGTCAACAAAGGTCTGTCTAGTCAAAGCTATGGTTTTTCCAGTAGTCATGTATGGATATGAGAGTTGTACTATAAAGAAAGTTGAGCTCTGAGGAGTTGATCCTTTTGGACTGTGGTGTTGGAGAAGACTCTTATAGAGTCAGTCCTGAATATTCATTGGAAGGACTGATGTTGAAGCTGAAACTCCAATATTTTGGCCACCTGATATGAAGAACTGACTCGTTTGAAAAGACCCTGATGCTTGGAAAGATTGAAGGCAGGAGAAGAAGGGGACAACAGAGGATGAGATGGTTGGATGGCATCACTGACTCAATGGGCATGAGTTTGAGTAAACTCCAGGAGTTGGTCATGGACAGGGAAGCCTGGCATGCTGTAGTCTATGGAGTTGCAGAGTCAGACATGTCTGAGCAACTGAACTGAACTCCCCAAATTTTAACTCTCTATTCCAGGCTCTTAGTAACTGAGCAGCAGTTCTCTCATGGTGGTCCAGGGTCCCAGGGATCCCCAAGACCTGTACTGGCAGATCACAAGGTTAAATCTCTTTTCATAATAATCCTGCAATGTCATTTGCCTTTTTTTACTCCCATGTTCAAAGAAGTTTTCTAGAGGCCATGTGATGTATGCTAACATCCTTCCTGTGATGCTCAATGGAGTTTTTGCTAATGCATTCTTGTGTTTTAATATTCTCCCAGTTTTAATTTCTAATATGGTAAATTATGATACGTATCATGCATCTAAAAGCTCTTTGAGACCCTCAGTCATCTATCAGGGGAAAAGGAGTTCTGAGACCAAAAAGCTGGAGAGCACTGACCTGGAGCCTGCCAGCCTGAATGGTGCCTATGTGTGCGTGAGAAAAGATGCCTCTTCTGAGCGGACAGAGCCCCATACCTGGCACCAGGTCTGGTCAAGGGCGTGCAGACTGGATTTCATCCCTATTCCTCCCCTTGGCTGAGCACTTTGAGACATGTACAAACTTGCCCACTGTACACCGTGACCCTGTGTTTCTCTGGCGTCCTAATTCACGTCTGAGTCTCCAGCTCACCTCCTCTCTGGGTCATCCTATCCAGCATTGTTGGATTGCTCTTACAATTTTGTTCACATCACTGTCCAACTACAAGGACTCCAGTGGTTCCCACTGCCTTCTGGATGTATTTCAAGCTTCCTGATGTGGCCGTGAACGTCCTCCACCATCTGGCTTTCACTTGTCCTTCCAGCTTCCTCTCCTGGTGCTCCTTGACACAAACTCTCTGCCTTGGTGCAGCTTTGTTTCTCTTGTCTTCACAGTCCAGTCAGTAACAGGCCCTCTAATTCTTTCCCTAGTCATCCCTCCACAAGCCCCCAAGGTCAGGGGCCCTGCTTACTCCTTTTAGAATCCCCTGTCTAGCAATGCCCTGCCTGTGATAGGTGATGAGGAAGGTGCATGAATTTTGGAGTCCAGCAGGCTGAGATTTGAGGCCCTGAGGCTTCCCCTGTGACTCAGCAAGTAAAGAATCCCCCTGTAGTGTAGGAGACATGGGAGATGGGTTTGATCCCTGGGTTGGTAAGATCCCCTGGAGGAGGAAATGGCAACCCGCTCTAGTATTCTTGCCTGGAGAGTTCCATGGACAGAGGAACCTGGCAGGCTACAGTCCATGGGGTCACAAAGAGTTGGACACGACCGAGCACATCAATTCACTGTCACACACCAGCCGAGGGACTTTGAGCGTGTGACTTGACTCTTCCAAACATGAGAGGGGGAGTCCCTCATTTGTGTGGTGATGGGACTTGGCTGTCTCTGAGTGTAGTTGTGAGAGGCAGATGCTTGATAAAAGTTAGTTTTCATCTCCTTTGCTGAATGAGTGTGGTGTGTGGAGAAAAATCACGGGCACTTTTAGACCAAGAGGATGTCACGTGGGGGTGTTTGCACATGTAACCTTTGCTGTCCTGTTGGCTGGAAAACCCTGACTCCTGCCCCCGAGGGCCTCTCTTTTCTTCTTTTATTTTAAATGTTATTTATTTATTTGACTGTGCTGCATCTTTGATTGTCACTGTGGCATTCAGGGTCTTTAGTTGCAGCATGTTGGGATCTAGTTCCCTAACCAGGGATGGAACCCAGGCCCCCTGCATTGGGACTGTGAAGTCTTGGACACTGGACCACCAGGGAAGTCCCTCTCTCTCTTTCCTTTCCTTTTTTTTTTTCCCCCTGAAAGCTGGTTGTTGCTGATGCCTGCTTCACTACTTTGGAATTTGCCACCTGTCTTAGTGCAGTTACCCAAGCGCCCCTCCCTCTGGGCATCAACAGAGTCATCCCCATACTGGCCCACAAAGAGAATCATGCTCCCCTGAGTGATCCAGGCCTTCCGATTTATCAGGTGCCCTTGACCTCAGGAGTTTTACATCAGTAATGCCCTTCAGTTGTCTGCTAATAACTCCCTTCTGGAGGGGTGGTGAGGAAGGCCTTGAACTTGACTCTTCCTCCATTAGATGGTCTTCTTCATCAAGATGAATGCTCCCAGGAAACAGGGACTGATTATTCGTTTCCATTTCAATAGCACTCACTCCAGGCAGAGCCAAACATGGAAGAGGTGCTTATTAAGGATTTTGTTGACTCTATGAAAGGATAAAGCTAGTCCCAAGATAGGCTTTGAGAAAATGTTGGAAATAGCTTAACCACCTTCTCTCCAAGGAGAAGAGCTTCTTCCTTCCTTTCTACTTACCTTCCTTCCATTTTTCTTCCTCCTTTATTCATTCAACAGGTGTTTAAGAGCCAGGCTTGGTTTCAGGTATTGGGAATACAGCAGCGAGCGTGATAGTCAATGNTTCTCTCCAAGGAGAAGAGCTTCTTCCTTCCTTTCTACTTACCTTCCTTCCATTTTTCTTCCTCCTTTATTCATTCAACAGGTGTTTAAGAGCCAGGCTTGGTTTCAGGTATTGGGAATACAGCAGCGAGCGTGATAGTCAATGTCTCTGACTTTGACGGAATTTAATTTGTATTTAGGGAGATAAAGCGAATAAATATTTATTTTTTTAACTTTTTTTCTGTATCCATTCTATATATAATAGTTTGCATCTGCTAATCTCAAACTCCCAAGCAAGCAAATAAATATTTAAACTGATGCTGGGCAGTGACAAATTCTAGAAGGAAGAAAATAGGCAAGGAGCTGGGCAGTGTGAGGGCATGGGTTGAGTGAGGCTGGCTTTCCTACAGAGGTGGTCAGAGAAGGCCATAGGAGATCGAGGGAGCTGATCTCACAGATACGTTCTGGGTCCAAACTCTGTAGACAGAGAGGACAACAGGTGCAAAGGCCCTAGGGCAGGAGCATGCAGGTCCTCCTGCTGACCTTGACCCACAGCAAGGTCAGTGTGGCTGAAGAAGAGGAGGGAAGGTGAGTTCAGGCGATTAGAGATGACAGAGGGTGGTGCCGATTCCACAGGTTTTTGACTTTGACTTTCGATGAGTTGGGAGGCCACTTGGAGGGTTTTGAGGATAGGAGCTTCCCAAAATGACATATTTAAAAGGTCTGTTTGCCAGATGAGTTCAGTGGAATGGATTTTCTTTTTAATAAGTTTATTCATTTAGAAACTATAAATTTGTGAACTTCTATGAAGTTACTTCTTTAGTTGTTCAGTGGCTCAGATGTGTCCGACTCTTTGCAACCTCATGGACTACATGCAGCATGCCAAGCTTCCCTGTCCTTCACTGTCTCTCAGAGCTTACTCACACTCATGTCCATAGAGTCAGTGCTGCCATCCAACCATGCCATCCTCTGTCACCCACTTCTCCTCCTGCCCCCCAGTCTTTCCCAGCATCAGGGTCTTTTCCAATGAGTCGGTTCTTCTCATCAGGTGGCCAAAGTATTGGAGCTTCAGCTTCAGCATCAGTCCTTCCAATGAACATTCAGGACTGATCTCCTTTAGGATTGACTGGTTTGATCTCCTTGCTGTCCAAGGGACTCTCAAGAGTCTTCTCTAGCACCACAGTTCGAAAGATCAATTCTTTGGTGCTCAATACTTCTTTAGAGACGCTGCTAAAAGCCTTCTCTCATGAGTATGAAGAGCAGGTGGGGGCCCTCCGCTTGGCTTCAGGGCCCTGGGAGGGAGCGGGCCTCCCTTGGTTCAGGGGTTCCCTGAACTCGCATCTCGCCCACAGGAGGTTGGAGCAGAACTTCTTCAACTGCAGCTGTGACATCCGCTGGATGCAGCTGTGGCAGGAGCAGGGGGAGGCTAAGCTCAACAGTCAGAACCTCTACTGCGTCGGCCCCGACGGCTCCCAGCTGCCACTCTTCCGCATGAACATCAGCCAGTGTGGTGAGTGAGCCCCCCGGCCTGGCTGGCTCCATGCCGACCTCCCACGGACCCAGGGATGGTGCGGCACGTCGGTAAAGGAAGCCGGGGCATTCCTTCCCCACTGCCCTCCCAGCCTCGAATTCTCCACACTGGCTGCGGATCCGGCTCCCTTCTTACTTCCTGCTCGCTCCTGTCCCTTCATGAGCGAGCTGTGGGAGGTTGGTTTCAGCCAGTGGTCCCCAATCTTTTTGGCACCAGGGACTGGGTTCATGGAAGACAATTTTTCCTTGGATGCAGGATGGAGGGGCTGAGGGGAGGATGGCATGGTTTGGAGATGATTCAAGCACATTACGTTTACTGTGCACTTTATTCCTACTTTATTACATCAGCTCCACTTCAGATCATCAGGCATTAAGTCCTGGAGGCTGGGACTCCTCGTTTCAGGGATGCAGAAAAGGGTTACGTGTGCCCTCTTTGTGATTGGACCAGAGTCCCTGCACCCTGTCAGTTTCTTGTTAACTAAACCTGAAGGAGTGCAGGTACAGGTGTGGTCTCCGGATCTCCTTTATCAGGACATCTAAGGGACTTTTAAAGAAGCAGAGGTGTGGGCCTGATCACTCATCTCTGACTTACGAGATCAGAGTGTCTGGGGATGAGTTTGGAAATCTGAATTTCTAGCGAGCTCCCCAGGGGAGTCTGAAGCGGATCAAAGTTTTGAGAGCCAGTACCCAAAGTGGAAGATGCCATTTGATGTCATTGCTAGAGTTGCCTGCCTTGAGCAACTGTCCTGCCCTCCAACCCTGTCCCCCATCCCCTCCACCAATCAAGCTGTATGGGCTCATGTCCTGAGATCTGACATCTGGAGCTGGTGTGAGGCTTCTGAGACTTGGGGTACTTTTAAGAGGTCAAGCAGGTTGTGTTGGAGTCATTATTAGACAAGGCAGGAGGTGCCACCATTGTCCTTGTGGACAGAGTTTTGGTCACAAGCTTTTCCTTATCTATTCGCCCACCCTGTCCTCCCTCCCAGACCTTCCTGAGATCAGCGTGAGCCATGCCAACCTGACAGTGCGAGAGGGTGACAATGCTGTCATCACCTGCAATGGCTCGGGCTCGCCCCTGCCCGACGTGGACTGGATAGTCACCGGACTGCAGTCCATCAACACCCACCAGGTAGGTGTCCGAGCCTTGGGCCCTGCCACATATTAGGACTAATGAGCTGGATCAGGAAGAGAAGCGAGAGATGTAAGAATAAGAAAGAAGAGGGGACGTTTGTAGTCCTCTCTCTACAAGAAGAAAGGCAGAGACTTGGGTGCCGCCCAGCTGCAACTTTTTCTGGCCAAACTGATCTCAAACAGACTATAAACATCTCTGTACCTTACCTTCCTCATCTGTGAAATGGTTATAATGCCACCATTTGCCTCATGGAGTAAGTGTGAGGGTTACCTGAGCTCTTGACTGTAGAGAGCTTGGCCTTTGGTCAGTATGCCTTCACCGGAAAGCCCTCTTTCACTTTCTGCCCATCTTTCCTTTTGACTTCTGAAGGTGCTGGGGAGTGAGGTGGGGGAGGCTTGTGAAAACTGTTTGATTATTGCTTTTGTTTTGGTGCCAACATCTAATTTTTCTGTTTTGAATCTTTAAAAAAAAATTTTATGTGGTTAAGTATACATAACTTAAAATTTACAGTCTTAAACATTTTTTTAGTTATTATAAAATATTAGCTCTATTCCCTGTGCTGTACAATATATCCCTGTAGCTTATTTTATATGTCTGATGGTTGTCTGTTTTCTTGGGGTTTTAGACAAATCTGAACTGGACAAACGTACACGCCATCAACCTGACGCTGGTAAATGTGACAAGTGAGGACAACGGCTTCACCCTGACATGCATCGCTGAGAACGTGGTGGGCATGAGCAATGCCAGCGTGGCCCTCACTGTCCACTGTGAGTGGATGCCATTGTGGAGGGCGGGTGGGACCCTGGGACCCTGGGAATTTCAGCACAGGAGGCTGGGACGGGTGCAGTGGCCCACCAGGGGGGCAGAAAGACTCCTGTGGGGCAGTACAGGGCAAGTCAAGTCAGTCCTTGGCTAGTAACCCCAGAAAGCATGTCCCTGTCCCTCAGAAGGTGCTATACCTCCAACTCAGAGCTGCTCACTCTTAAGCTGGCCCAAGTCTGCCTTTTGTTAAACCTCTAAAAGTTCTCTGAGGAGCCACTCCATGGAGACAGGGAACGGGCGAGCATACGTATGAATTGTTTTGGCTGGAAAATACATGTAGTCATACACACTTCTTGGTAAATTACTGCTGCTGCTGCTGCTAAGTTGCTTCATTCGTGTCCGACTCTGTGCGACCCCATAGATGGCAGCCCACCAGGCTCCCCTGTCCCTGGGTTCTCCAGGCAAGAACACTGGAGTGGGTTGCCATTTTCTTCCCCAATGCATGAAAGTGAAAAGTGAAAGTGAAGTCACTCAGTCGTGTCTGACTCCTAGCGACCCCATGGACTGCAGCCTACCATGCTCTTCCGTCCATGGGATTTGCTAATCACACCCAAAAAAACACTTAAAAAAAAAAAACAGATATCTGAAATTAATGACTTGGTGTTTATCTATGCAACAAATGCAAGCATCTGGGGTCATTGAATGACCTTTAGTATGAAATTTTGGTTCTCTTTTGGCTTAACGAAGATGCTTTTAAGGAAAGTTCTAGTGGAACTTCCCTGGTGGTCCAGTGGTTAAGATTTCACCTTTCAATGCAGGGGTTGCAGGTTCAATCCCTGGTTGGGGAACTAAGATCCCACTTGCCTTGACACCAAAGCATAAAACAGAAGCAATGTTGTAAGAAATTCCATAGACTTTATAAATGGCCAACATAAAAAAATACTAAAAAAAGATAAATTCTGCCAACTTCTCTTACATTATTAGCTTTCCTTTAGCCAAGA
The DNA here is from genome assembly GCA_006410675.1 of Oreotragus oreotragus. Taxonomy (NCBI): domain Eukaryota; kingdom Metazoa; phylum Chordata; class Mammalia; order Artiodactyla; family Bovidae; genus Oreotragus; species Oreotragus oreotragus. Next base: position 275,415 of record SJYX01009217.1, on the reverse strand, counting down.
GGAACCCATCTCTTTAAGGAATTCTTAGACACTATAGTAGACTGAATGTTTATGCCCC
>SJYX01009217.1:187497-268793 GCA_006410675.1 Oreotragus oreotragus | reverse complement strand
GCAGTGGAGGACTAACACTGCAGCATCTGCTTATGTGAAGGTGACTTTACAACGTACAGATAACCATCAGGGGGCAGCTCCAAGGGGCCTTTTAAATCTTAGCACAAGGAACCCGGAACTCTGGAGACCCTGAGAGACACTCTGGAGAGAGGAGACTGCCTGGAGTCTTGCACAGAGTCCTGTGAAGCAGTGATGACGCCATCACTCAGGAGAGGACTGAGAACGTGCCAGTGTTTGAGACCCTGGCCACCCCACATGGCCTGACATTTCCAACATCATTCCTAGTATACCCAGTAAAGGGCCTCAGGGCACTTCCCACCATGGGTCACATGGGGCTTTTTAAGAACTGGAAGAGTCCCTTTCGGCACTGTGGAAGCAGCGAACTTTAGATGCAGAAACACTTTGCTTTTGGGGACAATAAAGTCAGGCTAGGGTTTGTTGGCATTGAGGGCTGGGGTGGCCCTCTGCCCTGCTCATGCCCATCTTGTGATTAGAGAATGGAATCTGCTTTTAAAGAGGAGGTGTATGAACGCTGATGGGGGAAAGCGAAGTGGGATGAACTGGGAGATTGAGGTTGACATGTATACACTACTGTGTATAAAACAGATAACCAATGAGAACCTATTGGATGGCACAGGGAACTCTGTTCAATGTTCTCTAGTGACCTAAATGGAAAGGAAACCCAGAGAAGAGGAAATATATATGTACGTATGGTGATTCACTCTGCTGTGCAGCCAAAACTGACACAATATTGTACAGCGATTATACTCCAATACATGTTTTCTTTCTTTTTTTTTTCAAAAAAAGAGGAGAATCTACACTCCCTCATGAGTGAGGAGTGAAGCTCCTGCCAAGTGATGCTTCTGTTCTCAAAGGGAAACTCCTGGGTTCTGGAGAGAGGGGGAGCCCTTGAATGTTTGAGAGGTGGGGCAAGACACTCCGGCTCCTGTCCACAGAGGGTGAGCTGGCCATGGGGCAGCAGGATCAGTGGAATGGTGTGGGGCATGCCTTTTCCCACCGGGAGGGAAGCCCTTCTCTGCATCCTCCCAGCTGTATGTACACCTTCTCTGTCTCCAAGAGACACAGCTGCCCCTCCTCATCACCTCTGGACACCCCTATCACCTTATCAACTCCAATCAGTCCAGTCGTTCTCCAGGAGTGGTCCCCAGACCAGCCACATCCACATCACTTGGGCAGGTGTTAGAACTCAAATCCTAGAGCCCCACCCAGGCCTACTGAGTCAGAAATTGTGAGGTGGGGCCCAGCAGTCTGTGTCTTGACAAGCCCTCCCCCCCGCAAAATTCAGACACTCTTATTTGCCAACTGCTGCTGTGGCATGTGGTGGATCCATGAGGCAGGGGAGAAGGTGGAGTCATAGAGGAGCTTGAAGGCAAACCGCTCACCTGAAGCTGGTTTCTCAGACCCACTTGCTCCCTGCCAGGGCCATCCTGTGTGAGGCTTTGCTTGTTCGTAAAAGAATCAATGGATGATGAAAAGGCAGTGACAGGGAAGAGATGGGCCAGTTGTGACAGTGAAAAAAACAGCTAGGCATTCAGGGGAGTCAGTCATCCCATGATGTAGGCAGTAAACTGCACACCAGCTGAGCCCTGGGTACAAAGGCTCTTGGTGGATTCCTGTTCTTCTCTTGCTGTAAAGTGGTGGGGAGGTTGTGTTTGTCATTTGTACCCCCTCGCTCTCAGACAGCAAAGCATAGACGTTAAGAGCCAAAGGTCTGAAATCAGACAGATTGAGGTGCAAACCGCATCTGTGGTCCTACTGGACAGGTGGCCTCAGCTCCTAGAATATGGTTTGGCACACAGTTGGTGTGAGGTACCCCTGTTTCTTCATCTGTAAAATTGAGATGATAACTGGAGCTCCTGCCTAAATAGTTCTGAGGATGAATGAAGTGACGTCTACCAAGTGTTTCGCTCTGTGTCCGGACAGAGGGATGGTTCAACCGCTGTTGGCCTGGACCCGGATTCTGGGTGGAGAGTTAAGGAGTTGAGTTCAGGAGTTCTGGAATTGGTAGTCACTCTGTAATCAAGCTGGGAAATTCTAACAGACCGTCTTCAGGCAGTTTCATCAAGGGTAGTGGTTATGGAGTCACAAGCCAGGGTTCAGATTCTCACTCAGCTGCCCATCAGCTCTGTGATCTCAGGCAGATTACTTAGCCCCCTCACTTCTGCCTCAGAGATTGTGGTGAAGATTAATTTACAGACAGTGGATCAATCTGCCTAAAATATCTCCCACGGTGCTTGGTACAGAGTAATAGCAGAACTAGTTTGCTTTTATTAAAAAAAAAAACAAAAAAAACACCCAAGGACAACTGAAAGTGGATTTGTTTGGGGAGGGGATGGAGATCTGAAGGTGAGGGCCTTCTTTCCTGACTGTTCATGCATTGGAGGCCCACAAGAGAGATTGGATTGAAATGAATACATTGAGTGGAAATGTCTGAAGATGCAGAGGCTTCGATCAGAGGATTTTCTCCGAGCAGGACATTGAGATGAAAATGTTCTGGGAAAGTTTTTATAAGCTTCACATCCTATGCAAATGTTGGTGGTTCCTTCTGCATTTCCAGGGAAGCACTAGAATGTTCCACCTGGAGTTTAAGCCTTAGTGTGGAGCCAGTACTTGGAAAGGAAGATGTGTTCTAGGAGCACAGAATCTTCTTTCATGTTCCAGGATCTTGGAGGGGCCACCAAAAAGGATCTGGGTGTAAGAGTGGGACCATGAGGAGTCAGGGATCTGAGTGTCAGGGGAGGCTGGGGATCATGTCAGGGTCAGAGCGGTACCTGGAAGGTCACCATTAGGGATCCTTAGATGATGTGATAGGAGGGGGAATGTTGCCAAGGGGTGTGTGTGTGTGCATGTGCATGTGTGTGTATGTTTGTACATGTATATGGGTGAATGTGCACGCACACATGCATGTGTGTGCACGTATGTGAGTGTATGTTTATGTGTGTTTGTGTGTATGCAAGGGGTGTGTGCATACATGCGTGTGTATGTATTTGTATGTGTATGTGTGTGCATGTATGTATTTATGGGTGTGCCTGCATGTGCATCTATGTATACACACAGTGTGTGCACATGTGTATGTGTGTATTTATGTGGTGTATGTGTGTATGCAAGGGATGTGTGTGTGCATGTGTTTCTATGTGTGTATGGGTGAATGTGCTTGTGTGTTTATGTATACATGTGTACATGTATGTATGCATGTGTATATGTATGTGTGTTTTGTGTGTGTTCATGTATGTGTGTAAGCAAGGGGTGTGTGTGCACACATGTACATCTGTTTGTACTTGTGTGTGTATGTGTGTGCATTTATGTGCTTATGTATGTATGTGTGCATTTATGTTTGTGAGTATGTGTTTATGTGTGTGTGCATATATGTGTATTTACGTGTGCATGCATGTGTGTGTGTATGTGTTTGCCTGCACTCCTGCAATGAATATCTGCGAATACTTGATGAAACATTTAGGAACAAGTGAGCTGCCGTAACTCTTGAATTCTCCTTTTTTCACTTGACCCGGAAGTCTCTTCATTGTGACAGCAGAAACCAGAATTCCCTCAGGGCCCTAGGTACCACCAAGGGGAGAAACCATTGCGTTAGCGCCCTGAGCAGCATCAAGACTGGCTTCTTTCCCCTAAGGAACTTGTTGAGACTAGAACGTGCTCCCAACCTGCGGGTGCTGGGGAAGTGGAGTGGGCAGTCGCGTGTGGCCGTCTGCACGGGGTGGGCCGAGCATGTGGACGCCTGGCGCAGCTCCCTCCTCTGTCCTCACATCTGAAGCCAGGCCATCTCTTCACTTCATCACGTCTCAGTGCATCTCTGTCTGTCTGGATGCAAGCTGCTGCCTCTCTTCTCTTTTCTGTGGACCCCACTGGCTTTTCCCACTGAGTTTTGCTTGAGGAGTTTGGGATCTGGAGGAGACATATGCCTTCCATTCGTGCCCGGTCCCCTTTGGGATTCAGATGCTGCCTTAGCACACGAGTCCAGTTGTTCTCCCAGCCTGCTGGTGCAGGCAGAGACGAGGACCACACTTGGGTACCATCCTCTTCCAGGGTGGAGTTTCAAGTCCTCCCACAGGTTAGAGAGAACCCTGGAGGTCTGGCTCTTCCAGGTCTCATGTGTTTCCTGGGTAAATACATGTCTCCGGGCTCCTACAAAGGAGCTAAGCATTCACTGAGAGATTACAGGGTTCACAGATTCGGCCAAAACATTTGGCTGACATGAGAATATTCTCCAATAAAGGAAAACCTTATGAGAAACATGCAAATCAGTTTTACCTATGAGTTGATCTGGCATGTCTCTTTTCTCTGAAACCACAGCCAGGGTCCCTTGACCCCCGTCTTCCTCCCAAATCAGGTAGTTGCTCACTTGAAGTTTAGAAGAGGCTGGGGGTATGCAGGGCATGCTCAGGAATTTGGGCAAAGCTGTACTGCTCTCCTTTGAAACACAAAAAGCAGACGAGGAACAAGAAATCTATTAACAGTGCATTTACTATACGTAGAACTTTCTTTAAAGGATTCCTTCCTTATAGAAAGCATCATTTTCTCCACAGGTAGTTAGAGAGCAGAGCTACGACTGCAATGACTGAAAGCTTAGCTAGCCAAATGTCTGGTAAATAGAAGGTCCATGATGAATGAATGAGCGAGTTATTGTTTTTAGGTTGTGGTAGGCTTGTGACAGGAGGAGCTGTACTACAATGCAGGGGTTCTCAAAGGGAGCAGCATCCTCATCACCTGAAAACTTGGTCAAAATGCAGAATTTCAAGACCCACTCCAGACCTCCTGAATCAGAAACTCTGGGGTGAGGACCAATAATCCATATTTCTTTTTTTAAAAAGTTAAAAAAAATTTTTTTAGTTCTTAATTTTGAAATAGTTTGAGATTTACCCTCCCAAATTGCAAAAGAATACAAAAGACATTCTCATACCCTTCACCCAACTTCCCCCAATATTGCCATCTTACATAATCACAGTGCAGTGATCACAACCACGAGTGATATTGACGCAGCCCTATTACCTAATCTACAGACTTTATCTAAATTCCATCAGTTGTCCTTCTCTTCTTGAGATCCAATCCAGGATTATACATTGCATTCAGCTGCCATGTTACTGTATTCTCTTTAAATCTGGGGCAGTTCCTCAGCCTTTCTTTGTCTTTCATGATCTGTGTACTTATATTCACTAGTTATATGATCTGCATACTTATTCACCAGCTATATGTAGGCTATCCTACAGTTGGGTTTGCCTGGCGTTTTCTCACAATTGAATGCCAGTTATGTGTTTTTGGTAAGAGCACCATAGAACGGGTGCTCAGAAGTAATGTGCCCTTTCAGTACATTGTGTTGGGGGTACATGATGTCTGTACGTCTTATTACCCGTGATGTTAAATTTCTCACTTGGTGAAGATGGTGTCTGCCAGGTTTCTCCACTGCAAAATGATCATTTTTTTCCTTCCTGTGATTAATAAGCATCAAATTTTGAAGCTTTATAAATGTCATTTCTTCTCATTCTTTCACATATTAATTTTAGCATTCGTAGGTGATTCTTGCCTGAAACAAATACTAACGTGCCATTTGTCAATGGTGATTTTTTTCTAGTTCCATCCTTTCCTNCCTCCTTGTTTGTGATGTGAATGAATAGTGCCGACTTGATTGCATTTTGAGAGCATTACCTGGGACTCCCTGTGCAAGGCCCTTGTTGCAGTGACAGCCCGGTGGTCAGTGTGCAGATGGCGGCCCCTGGCATGCTTTTAGGGCTCTCCCAGGTGGGAGGAAGGCAGAGCCTCTCTCTCTGTCTCTCTCTGTGTATTTCCACTCATGAGGTCACTTTCTTTGGATGAACTTTAAGTACTTCTTGGTAGTCATGTATGGATGTGAGAGTTGGACCATAAAGAAGGCTGAGCACTGAAGAATTAGTGCTTTCAAACTGTGAGGCTAGAGAAGACTCTTGAGTCCCTTGGACAGAAAGAAGATCAAACCAGTCAGTCCTAAAGGAAATCAACCCTGAGTATTCGTTTGGAAGGACTGATGGTAAAGCTGAAGCTCCAGTACTTTGGCTACCTGATGCAAAGAGCCAACTCATTAGAAAAGACCCTGATGCTAGGAAAGATTGAGGGAGGAGGAGAAGCAGATGGCAGAAGATGAGATGATTGGATAGCATCACTGACTCAATGAACATGAGTTTAAGCAGACTCTGGGAGATGGTAAAGGACTGAGAAGCCTGGCGTGCTGCAGTCCATGGGGTCACAAAGCATTGGATATGATTTAGTGACTGAATAATAACAATAAAGTACTTAATGGAATTATTTTTCTTCGACCTCTGTATGAAGCACAGGGCAAAGATACAGCCCTGCTCTCATTTGACAGAAAGATAAATTCAGACCCAGGGGTGCAGAGGTGTGTCAGGGCTGATGGAAGAGTATCAGACCAGTTTAAGGAGGTGGAGTCCTCCTTCGGCCTCAGGTACTGACTGGCTGTGTGGCCTGCGTGGTCACTGCCCTCTGATCCCCATTTTCATGACTCAAATGGAGCCGACTTGTGGGGCTACCTCGTCACTAAGGTCTCTCCCACACTCAGCCCTCTGTCCTCAAGACAGCAGTAGCTTAGTCTTTCCTCTTTCGATGGTTCCCCCTCATTCTCAGTGGACATTTCTGAGGCATTAAGCATGGGTGGTCAGGCCAGCACTCACTAGTATCCAAGAGAGCCCTGGCAGTTGTCTGGATTTGGCAATGGCCAGCATATACTTGGGGCGGGGGTGGTGGTGGTGGTGAGATGACAATCATGTCCATTGCCTCACTGGAATATGCTTTCTCTCCGAGAGTGTAGCTCAGCTGGAATTAGATATGATGATCCTTGCTAGTCATTTGGGAAGATGAAAGACTGTTAGTCGTCAGAGCCCTTGCACAGCCTTCTCTTGGCTAATTCAGTCCATCCAGAGCCCCAGGACTGGAGAATTTCAGGCTTTCCCCTGAATTAAGTGGGAACCAGCAGAGTCCTCCCAGGTTAAGCAGTAGCCCAACCTGCCGAAGTAGAGTTAAGAAATGGGCACATTGTGTCCTATACATGAAGTGGGGACTTTCCTGGCAGTCCAGTGGTTAAGACTTTGCCTTCCTTTGCAGGGGGTGCGAGTTCAATGCCTGGTCAGGGAGTTAAGATCCCACATGTCTTGAGTCATGTCCAGCTCCTTGTGACCTCATGGACTGCAGCACGCCAGGCTTCTCGGTCCTTTACCATCTCCCAGAGTTTGCTCAAACTCATGTCCATTGTGTCGGCCATACCATCCAATCATTTCATCCTCTGTCGTCCCCTTCTCCTCCTGCCCTCAGTCTTTCCCAGCATAAGGGTCTTTTCCAGTGAGTCAGCTCTTCCCATCAGGTGGCCGAAGTCTTGGAGCTTCAGCTTCAGCATCAGTCTTTCCAGTGAATATTCAGGGTTGATTTCCTTTAGGATTGACTGGTTCGATCTCCTTTCTGTCCAAGGGACTCTCAAGTGTCTTCTCTAGCACCACAATTCAAAAGCATCAGTTCTTTGATTCTCAGCCTTGTTTATGATCCAACTCTCATATCTGTACATGACTACTGGAAAAACCATACCTTTCACTGTGTTGATATCTGGCAAGTGGCAACCGCAAGAGACTGTCAAGGGTGACTCACCCGAAGTCAAAACATGGTGCTGATGGGAGAGTGGGGAATCAGCAGCTCTAATCTTCATCCTGGTGAAAGAGTGTGAAGGAAGAAACAAGTGACCAAACGTTATAGAGACAGTGTCTCAAGCTGCAATAGGGAGACAAAGATAGTTCTTTAAAAATTTTTATTATTGGAGTAGAGTTGCTTTACAATGTTGTGTTAGTTTCTGCTCTACAACGAAGTGAACCAGCTGTAAGTATACATCTACCTCTCCCTCTCACCCTCCTCTACCCCTCTAGGTCATCACAGAGCACTGAGCTGAACTCCCTGTGCTATACAGCAGGTTCCTACTAACTATCCCCTCCTCCGCCCTCTTTTTGCTGCAGATTTGACATTAGGGGAGAACTCAAGTGACTTCTTGGAGAACAGTGTTGGTTGGGACAGAACAAGGCTAGAATCCAATCTCTTGACTCCTGATGCTATATTCCTTCCACTGCAGCATTACTTCTATGAGCTTACTTCTCATAGCGTAGTAAGTAAGTAAGTAATAAGTAAGCTTACTTTTCATAGTGTAGTAAGTAAGTAAGTAATAAGTAAGCTTACTTCTCATAGCGTAGTAAGTAAGTAAGTAATAAGTAAGCTTGCTTCTGTGAGTACTTCTGCTGTTCTTCTCTGAGCTTACATCTGGGTCTCCTTGTTTCATAAATCTTTACAAATTTCAGGAAGTACTTGGGCAGCTAAGGGATGGGGTCAGTCAGTAAAATTAAGGACCTTGATTTTGAATTCCTGTTCTTCAGAATATTCGCCCTCATCCAGCTCCTGTGGTTATGGACTGTGTCAGCTCTTAGCAGCTCCTGCAGCCGGGGCTCCTTGTCTCTTGCATGTGCTTTCTCCAGATAGCCTTTTTCCCTCTTTTTATCAGCTGGGTCACGTTTTCCCTTCCACTTCCAAATTCAGTCATGCTTCTCATTTTGACTGCTTTCCCTGGTTCTGTGAACTCTCTCCAAGTTGCTTGCATTTTTCGGCCAACAGGCTGCCCAGGGTGTTTCCACTGGTCGCCTCCCTGGGGCCTCTCACAGTTCCCTCGATGGCCCTTGACCCCTATCCTGAAAGGGCCAGGGCTTACCCCACTCCGTACACGCTGTGTATTGTTCTATCGTACACTTGTACCACATCTTCTTGACTCACTCATCTGTCAGTGGACATCTAGGCTGCTTCCATGTCCTAGCTATTGCAGATAGTGCTGCAGTGGACATTGGGATACATGTGTCTTTTTGAATTATGGTTCTCCTAGGATATATGCCCAGTAGAGGCATTTCTGGTTCATAAACCATAAAAAGGAATGCCATTGGGTCATTTTTAGTGATGTGGATGGACCTAGAGTCTGTCAATGTGAAGTAGGTCAGAAAGAGAAAAACAAATATCACATATTAATGTGTATGTGTAGAATCTAGAAAAATGGTGCAGATGGACATATTTGCAGGGCAGGAATAGAGATGCAGATGTGGAGAGCAGACATGTGGACACAGGGGGAGGGGTGTGTGTGATGACCTGGGAGATTGGGACTGACATGTATGCACTCTCACATGTCTAACAGACAGCTAGTGGAACCTGCTGTACAGCGCAAGGAGCTCAGCTTGCTGCTCCGTGATGACCTAGTTGGATGGGAGTGGGGAGGGAGGGAGGTCCAAGGGAGAGGGTATGTACATATACATGACTCACTTTGTTGTCTAGCAGAAACTGACACAACATTGTAAAGCAGTTATGCTTCAATTAAAAGAAAAATACATGCTCTCCTCTTTCCATCCTGTGTCTCCAGCTGGCCTTTGCTCTGACACCTTGTCATTCATACAGACCCCTCCCCTCTCCAGAGTGTCTTTCAGGATTAAAGTTAGGTGAACAAGGCTTCCGGCACACAATTTTAGAGGCTGAAAAAATCCCCAGTAACCAAGGTTTAAAAAAAAAAATCAATGGATATTTTGCATTAACTTAATTTTTTTTTTTTAAGACTATTACATCACACTGCTATTTCTCTTCATTACTGAGCCTTTGGGGACCTCCAGAAATTTTGTGCCTGAGATGAATGCCTCGTTCATTTTACCGAGACCAGACCTGCCACTCATTCTCCATCTCACTGTGTTCTTTTCTCCTGATTTTCCTCCTAGTCATTCTTTCCTGTTATCCCTCTAGCCTTCTGGTCCTTGTTGACTTATTCCTTGTTAATGAATGTTCTGTTGACATCATTCTCCAGATTGCTAATAAAGATGTTAACACATTCTCTAGGCCTCACTCCAACCTCTCCATAGCTTGTGTGCTAACTGGGGCCCTTCGCTCAAGAAAAGAAACTGCATTTTAGCATGAGTTGTGCTGTTTACTGTCTCCCAGCAAGCATTTCCATATTCCCCAGGTCTCTGTTATCCTCAGCCAAGCACCTTCATGGCTCATGTTCTAGACTTGCTGAAGCTCCACGAATGGCTTGAGAGATAAGCCCCTGCAAATTAATCCTTGTGAATGTTGGGAGCTGACAGCATGCGCGGTCTGACCAATTTGGATTAATTTTTCAGGGGAGATTTGGGTAGAGGCCATGTCAAGAGCTTCTCTGAAGTCCTACTCTCTCATCTCGGCTCCAGTCTCCTGGGCCATCTGCTTGTTTCGGTCAATCAGGAAAAACATTGCTGCCACAGTCAGATGTGACTTGCGCTTTATAAACCTGGTTGTTCTTCCTGTGCTCCACCAGCCACAGTAAAATATCCATCTCCTGTTAGCCTGCTTGTTTCAGAAGCAGCTGGAACTAAATTTACCTTTCTTTCTTTTTGTCAAAGGAAAAGAACGATTTTATAACATAAATCTGGTAAAATAGAAGGATACTGTAGAATGATACATCCTTTGTAAAATAGGTACATGCTTTTAGCAGCCCACGTGTTAAAGAAAATGGTCATTTTCTTTGTTCTTCATTAAAGTAGAGAATGCCAGTAAAGTGAATTTGGGAAATAGAGAAAAACATTAAATCACCCTTGTTGTAATATCCTAAAATAACCACATGGGTTTACATCCCGGTCCATTTCCTTCTAGTCTTTTTTATATTTATTTATGCTGTGGATGCAATTTTATATCTTCTCTTTCATCTTGCAAGGTATGAGAATAGTCTCTGTATCATTACCTGATCATTATAACCATCAATTCAGTTTTAAGGATTTTCTGCTCTATAATTCACATAAATCTGCCTTTTAACAATTTAATCACTTGCCTTTTATTGGTCACTTAGGTGATAAACAACAATGAAATGAACATCTTTGTGCATATCATTTTCCTTAGTTGGGATGAGTCCCCTGGTTTAGATTACTGATGGTGTAATTACTGTTGATACAGGGGAATGGGAAACATTGCTGAAATACTTTACAGAAGAGTCTGATCAAGCAACAGGGCTACTATCAGATATGAGGTGCCTCTTCCTACTCCTGTTCTTGCGCTGAGTGAAAGTCATTTTTATCCGTGAGTTACTGTTACCCTAAGAGTTCCTCAGCTAGACATATAAATACTTGTGGCACTCTTTAGAGTCCTCGGGTCCGTTCATTTTATCATGCTAACAGCATCAGTGATAGGAGCAATAACATCCCAACTGCTGCCTGCCATATTCCTTCCACCAGTGCTGTCTGATAGAAATATGTTTGAGCCATGTATGTATTGTTAAATGTTCTAGTAGACATATTAATCAAGCTAAAGCCAAATAGATGAAAGTAATAGTAACACTACATTTTATTTAAAATAATGTGCTCAAAATACATTTCACAATTTGACTTGTGGCACTAGCTGTGTTTCCAGTGCTCAAACGTAGCCATCTACCAAAAAAAGCCAAAATGCATTGTTAAATTCTCTCTTCTCTCTTTTGGGTAGGATGTTAAAGTCTTTTCTGGTTTGCTTTTAGTCTTGAGTTCAGGTTTACCCAGAAGCTGACTCTGAGACAGGGACTTACTGTATGGGTCATTTACTTGGGAGGTGATTCTAGGAGGCAGAGGGGAGAATGCTAAGAGATGACGAGAAAGGTGACAATATGCGCTTCTCGCCATGGGCACCTGAAACTTAACCTTGCTGGGAACCATCTGAGAATCTTGGGATGGAGGGACATACCTCAAAATTGCTCCCTTGAAGATCAAAGCATTGGGGCATCTACACACTGATCCTGGGCCTCTCTTCATTAGCTGTGCTTATCCCCAGGGGTGTTCACTGGGTTGTACCTACTTGGGGCCAAGCACACTTCATGGTGCTGGATGAAGTCCTCAGGCAAAGCAGAAAGACACAGACTCTTGAGAGCTTTGGAGACTGTTTGCATAATTTCTAGTGAACTCAAATGGGTCAAGGATGTAGGGTGGGGCCTCAGCAGCATTGGTCCTTTGGTCTATGTTGAGGAATACTGGGATATTCTTGAATGCGCGCAACCCCAGTCAAGTCATTCCCAGTTAATAGTCATCATGGTTGGTTCAGTCTGAATTCTTATATACAAGCAATCAGAAACTGATTCTGGCTAACCAGGCAAAAGGTAATTGATGGAAAGATGTTGACAACTCAGAGTGAAACGGAACTGAGGAGGATGCTGACCAGGTTTGGAAATGGGATGGAATAGACTTTTGCTAAATAATGTACGTAGTAAACTGGCAGCATAGTTAACATCTTGTAGTGGAACAGAATGTCCTATGGGCCTGTGTTTGTTCTAGGGCAAGGAAAAAGGTCATCCTGGTTTATTTTCAGAAGGTCACCATCTAAAATTATCCTCCTACTTATACAATACACAATGGAAGAAAGATGATGCCCCAAAAAGAAATCAAGTTGCTATGAGGGAATAAGTGCTGGGCAGCTAAAAATGGACGAAGGACACTGAAAAAGGGATCAGGCTTTCTGGTGAAATCTGAGTAAGATCGTGCAGATCAATTTCCTGGTATTGATAATGCATTCTGGTTGTGTGAGATGTCACCACTGGGGGAAGCTGGGTGATGGATATTGGGGACCTCTTCTGTACTATATTTTTGCAGCTTTTCATGAGTCCATCATCTTTTCACGATAATAAGTTAAAAAAAGAGAAAGGGAAGGGAATTGGCTTGGAGATTTAGATCCTCCTTTGGAGTAGAATTTGGAGAAGTCACCTTCACTTCCAACCTTCAAGGGCACCAAAAATCACTGGAGCCAAATCTTTAGGTCAATACATACTCTGTAAGCCTTCTAGACCTGGGAAGAGTGAAACACCCATTTATTTGGATTCCAATGGGTCTCTTGTACTAGCCAATTTATTATATTTTTTGAAGTTTAACTTTGAAGATTTGACATTGATCTACAATAAATTGGGCAGACAAGTCTGAAATGGGATGAGGATTTACAAGATTGAATTTGTACAACTCTCAGATCTGTTTCAATAAGAAGGGAATGTGGCAAGGCTACTTCTGTTGAGATAGTCCTCCAAACATCAGCTTTGTCTTTATGTGACTTCCTAGCCAGAGAATATTCTGGTTTGGGGTGGGGGGGCGTGGATTATTAAGTTCTAGAATGTGATGACTGACATGAAGATAGTCAGTCCCCTAAAGAAAGTGAAAAAGACTCCAATGCTGGGAAGGACTGAGTACAGGAGAAGGGGGTGGACAGAGAATGAGATGAGTGGATGGCATCACTGACTCAATGGACATGAGTCTGAGCAAACTCCAGGAGAAAGTGAAGCCCAGGGATAAGGAAGCCTGGTGTGCTGCAGTCCATGGGGCTGCAAAGAGGCAAAGACAACTTAGAATCCCTTTCTCTTTCAAGAGAAAATGAGATGCTTCCATCCTTTCTTCTTGCAATGCTTTAATGTCAATGGAAGTAGAGTCTGGACCCTTGGGGGCCAGGTACTGGCAATACCAGCTCGGAGTGCTGTCAATTTGGGGTGTGTCCACAACTCTCAGGTAATGGGAGTTAGGGAGCTATTCTTGTCTAAGTGAGATCTATGAGACGTCTACCTTCATTTAGCCATTAAAATTCCACTAATAATTCTCTAAGGAGAATCGGGCCAATCAGACTCATTCTGTTATGACGGACTTAGACAGATTTAATCTAAGCAATAATAATAATTCATAATGATGGAAAACACTGAGCTGTAATCTTCCCACTGTCTTAAGTTGTCATCTGGGAATAAACCAAGTGTTTAGGGAGGTGTGTCCACATCTGCAGGGCACCGGGACATTGCTCAGTCAGTGAACAGCTGCGGGAGAGGTGGGGGCAGCAGATAGTCCCCCAGGGGCTGGTTTCCTCCTCTGTGCCCTGCCCAACCCTGGAGTAGGGATGGGTGGCTCACATTTCATGTCATCAGTTTTCTTTCCGGGAAGGTGCAGTCTTTTAGGGGTGTAATCTCATTCTTTCTCCCAGCATTTTCTGGAGGCTGACAGGGATCTGCTTTGGGGATGCTGCTGGAAGATACCTTTTTTCTCTCCCAAGACCCCTTCCACAGCTCACTTTCTTCTGAAGCCTGCAGCAGAAGAGCCCACTTTGCTGGCCTTTTCCAGGGAGTTTCCAGGGAGTCACATGGTGTCTCTGCAGAGGAACGAAAACTCATCCTCTCCTCGTGCCAGGGATTTGGAGCTGGAGAGGGCTCCCTGTTATCCTGGCTCCACCAGGATGGTGACCTTGCCTGGGGTTGTCTGCCCTCCCCTGTCCTCAGTTTCCTGTGGAGATGGGAGGGGTGATACCACCGCATGCTGGCAGGGCAGGCAGTGAATGATAGCTCCTTACGCTAGCTAGCAGGGAGCTCATGTTAGCTTTATAACAGAAATACTGAAGCCCAGAGAGGGTTAAAGGGATCCTTACTGAGTCAGCAGCAATAGTCCTGCCTCTGGTCCAGGGCATCCATGGGGGTGATGCCTGGATGGCCACGGTCATGGTCACAACACTGACTCCAGGATAATCATGAGCATCACCAGAGACATACTGTGGTGACTTTTTAAATATATTTACTTATTAAAATTGTTTATTTACTTGGCTGCGTTGGGTCTTCATTGCACCATGTGGGATCTTTCGTTGTGGCTCCAGAGCATCTGGGCTTCAATAGTGCCGCAGATGAGCTTCTTATTTGCTCCACGGCATGTGGGATCTTAGTTCCCCAACCAGAATTCAAATCCACCGCCCCTGTATTGCAAGGCGAATTCTTAACCATGGGGCCAGCAAGGAAGTCCCTGTAGTGCCTTTTCTTTTTTTTAATGAATAACTATGGCATTTAATGGATACAGTATTCTTTTTTTTAATTAATTACTGTTTTTATTTTTGGCTGCACTGGGTCTTCATTGCTACGCGGACTTTCTCTCGTTGAGTCTGTTGGGGTCTACCCTCTAGTTGCAGCGCGTGGACTTCCCATGTCCGTTCTCTCCTCTTTTGTCGCAGAGCCTGGCTCTAGGACAAGTGAGCTTCAGTAGTTGTGACGCACCGGCTTAGTGGCTCCATGGCATGTGGGGTCTTTCTTGACCTGTGTCTCCTGCATTGGCAGGCAGATTCTTTACCACTGAGCCACTAGTAGTGACTTTTAGATGCAGACAGAGCCTATTTACATCCTGACTCAGCCATTTATGAGCTGTGAGATATGGCCAGGCTATTTGCCTTTGCAGAACTGAGTTTCCTCATCTGTGAAGTAGAGAAACAGATGCCTGCTCATAAGGGTGAGAAGAGGAGTAAGTGCAGATAGAACACCTAGCAGGCTGCCGGCACATAGTAGGTCCTCTCGAAGTGTCTCTTCTGGATGCTTCCCTTCCCGGCTCCCCTGTCATACTGCCCGTCTGCTGGTGATACCCTCTCTTTCTTCCTTCCTTGTTTCTAATTCCCTGGAGAACTGACTTTTTCCAGGATAATAGACGTTTGACTTTGTGATACAGAAGGAGATTCCTCTTGCTAGAAAATGCTTCCCCATCTGTTTGAGATTCTTTATCAAGGGAAAAAAAATAATTATGTTTACATTGAAGTAGAGTGACATTTGGTTTTACCTTCTGTGGTAAGTAGAATAGTGACACCTCCCTTCCCATACACACAGACACAAATATCAGGCCATTGCCCCTGAAACCTGTAACTGTTACTTTTCTAAGGGAAAAGAATCTTTGCAAATGTGATTAAATTAAGGATTTTAAGATGAGGAAATTAACTTGGATTTTGGAAGAGGGTCCTAAATGAAGTCATATGTATCCTTTTAAAAGAGAGGCAGAGGGACCTTCCCTGTTGGTCCAGTGGTGAAGAATCTGCCTGTCCATGCAGGAGACATGGGTTCGATCCCTGGTCTGGGTAGATTCCACATGCTGTTGGGCAACTAAGTTCACACACCAGAACTACTGAAGCCTGCATGGCCCAGAGCCGGTACTCCACAACAAGGGAAGACACAGCAATGAGAAACCCAGACCCTGCAACTGGAGCATAGCCCCCATTCGCCACAACCAGAGAAAGCCCACAAGCAACAGCGAAGACCCAGTGCAGCCAAAAGTAAATGAAGTTGAGAAAGAAAGAGAAGAGAGGCAGACAGAGACTCCACACACAGGAGAAGGCAGGATGCAGCGGAGAGAGACTTGAAGGCGCTGGTCTTGTGGGGTGCGGAGATGTGCTCACAGGCCAAGGAATGCCGTCACCCACCTGATGCTGGAGCAGGACAAGACCAGATTTACCCCAGAAGCTCAGTGACCAGAGCTGTGGTCCAGCCCTCAGAGGTAACACCGCAGTGTTGGTGGTTGGGTTTCATCTGACCTGTCTGTCATGATTGCCTGGGCGAGATTCCCTGTCTGTTGAGGAGCTTGAGACTGGTCGGGGCTGCAGGCACAGAGAACATGAGATGCTTAGGAGACCATGCCTTGACTTGCTGCATCTTTATAAGACAGGAGGATGTTGCAGACCTGTGGTTCCCATCAGCCTCACTGTGATGTATGATCCACTGTGAAATGGTATGCATATAACTTGTTAGCGGTATTAAAATGTAGACTTTTGCAGATGATTTACTTTGTTCAGTCAATGAGGGCAGGGAACTTCTCCAGTGATTAAGACTTTACCCTCCAATGCAAGGGGTGCAGGTTTGACCTCTGGTCAGAGAGCTAAGATCCAACAGGCCTCGTGGCCAACAAACTAAAACATAAAACAGAAGTGATACCATAACAGATTCGATAAAGACTTTAAAAAAATGATCTACACGAAAATAAAATAAAATGAAATAAATTAGACCAGATTCATGGTGCTTTTACTAACTTGCACTCTGAGATGCTCTCTTGAGTAGGGCAGGACAAGGTGGGATTTTAGCACACTGGGAATTGTTCACAATTTGGGAGACACTCCTCTGGCAGGAGAGCCATGGAGACAAAAAGCCATGCCCAAGGACCACTTACCCCTTCCCTCCAGTCCACAACTATGAGTCAGAATTGTGTGATCTCCCCACCTCTGTGCCCATGGCAGACATCACTAATTGATTACAGCACTGTTAGGTTTGAACTCAGACACTGAATCTTTCTTAACACAGGGCTTTAGTTATCCACTCCAATTCATCTGTGTTGACATATGTGGTGGCATACATTGGCCATTGCTGCTAACTCCTCCCCGAACTTTAAGACTCTATGAATCTGCTCCAATTCCCATCAGGCAGGCTAGTCTTTCCAAAGTTCCTTTCTAGGCATCCATTTAGCAAGAAGTCTGGCCTCCTTTAGGACTTTCCCCAGTGGCTCAGCAGTAAAGAATCTGTCTGCAATGCAGGAGATGCTGGTTCGACCCCTGCACCAGGAAGATCCCTTGGAGGAGGGCGTGGCAACCCACTCCAGTATTCCTGCCTGGAGAATCCCATGGATGGAGGAGCCTGGCAGGCTCTAGTCCATGGGGTCACAGAAAGTCAGACATGACTGAGCATGCACACATGCTGGCCTCTTCTCTTTGATCGGGATAGTCTGCAGGTAGTAAAGCCAGTTCCCAGTTTACCTCTGTTCCCCTTTCAGAGCTATGGCAGATGTCACAGCAAAGACTGTGCCTCTGGCTTTTCTCTGGGTCACAGATCACAGAGGAGGCATGGGCACTGAATTTAGATGTCAGCAACTCTCTTGTGATGGGCGTTAGGTTGCCTTTTTTTTTTTTTTTTTTAGGGGAGAATCTTGGTCGGATGCCTTGAGCACTGTCGTGCACCAGGCGCTGAGAGGGGTGGTGAGGGTAGGGATGTATTCAAGTCGTCCGGACTGGAGGCTACGAGCTGGCCACCTGAGAGGAAGGGACAGGAGGGGGCAGCGGTGAGGAAGGAGACCTTGCAGCCTCTGGTGCCTGGGACTATGGGTGGCAGTGGCTGTGGGGATGATGGGAAGTGAGGGAGGAGGAGGAGTGGGCGGGAAGACAGTGCAAGGCTGAGTGTTCGCAGCAGGTTGCTTTGTGGATTTATTTATCTGTTTGGTATCATACACCTGAGAGTAGCTGGATAGGGATGGCTGCCATGCCTTTGCTGGAGGGAAAATGACCGTGGCTGGATTTGCATTAGGAATTTCCTACTGGGGTCGCCTAGTGACGGGTTAGCTGCTCAGTCGTGTTCAACTCTTGGCAACCCCTGACTGTAGCCTGCCAGCCTCCTCTGTCCATGGGACTTCCCAGGCAAGAATACTGGAGTGGGTTGCCATTTCCTTCTTCAGGGAATCTTCTTGAACCAGGGATCGAACCCATATCTCCTGCATTGGCAGGCAGATTCTTGGCCACTGAGCCACCAGGGAAGCCTGCATATATACGCTACTATATATAAAATAGATAACTAGTGAGAACCTACTGTATAGCTCAGAAAACCCTACTCAGGGCTCTGTGGTGACTTAAATGGGAAGGAAATCCAAAAAAGGGGGGATATGTGTGTACATATAGCTGATTCATTCACTTTGCTGTACAGCAGAAGCCGACACAGCAGGGTAGAGCAACTATATCCCAATCATTTTTTTTAAAATGGTGCAAATGAATTTATTTAGAAAATGGAAACAGACTCATAGACACAGAAAACAAACTTACGGCTACCAGAGGAAAAAGAGGGTGAGGAAGGGATAAAACAGGAGTTTGGGATTAGCAGATACAAACTATTATATATAAAATAGACAAATAACAAGGACTTAGTACATAGCACAGGGAGCTATGTTCAATATCCTATGACAAACCATAATGGAAAATAATATGAAAAAGAATAGATATCTATATATAATATGGATATTTATATGTGTATAACTGAATCACTATTGTATACCTGAAGTAACACAATATTGCAAATCAACTATGCGTGCATGCGTTTCAGTTGCTTCAGTCGTGTCCAGCTCTGTGACCTCATGGACTGTAGCCCACCAGGCTCCTCTGTCCATGGGATTCTCCCGAAAGATAGTGGAGTGGGTTGCCATTTCCTCCCCCGAGGGATATTCCCGACCCGGGGATCAAACGCTTGCCTCCTCTGGCTTCTGCACTGGTAGGCAGATTCTTCACCACTGAGCCACCTGGGAAGAACCACATATTTCAGTTAAAAGATGGACATCACTTTATTTCTCTATTGTGAGTGCCAAAATGATCCAGACCCTGACTTGCCTTCTCTAAAGTGTCAAGTCTGCTGTGGGGAGGGGAGTCAGTGCTTGCCTGTTGAGTGGTGAGGTCAGCTGGTTATCCCTATGGAAAACCAGAGCCATGGTGTTTTTGTTTTTTGGTTTGAAGGCTAAAGTAATACATAGTTTTGAAGCAGTTTTGCAAATACTGAGAAGCACAAAAAAAGAGTAATAGTTCTGTGCTTTTCCACTACCCTGAGATAATTCCTATCTATGCGTTTCTTTATATAAAATCAACATTGGATTCCACTGTGCCTACTTCATTCATTCAACAGAAATGTATTAAATACCTATTATATACCAAGAACTGTTTTCAATGTTGGGAATATAGAAGTAACCAAAATAAAACCAAAAAAACCCCTGCCCTTTGAGGATCTCAATTTAGAGGAGGGGGGAAATGAACCATCCAATAAATAAGCAAAATAAAATGTCATATGGTGGTAAGTGCTTAAGGAAAACAAAAATAGAGTTGGGAAGGGGGTCAGAATGTTTGGGAGGAGTCTACAGTTTTTGATAAGATATTTATAGAAAGAAATCCTGATTGAAAGAATATAATTTGAGTCATTTGGGTAAATCTGACAGAGGTGAAGTTGGGAGCCCTGTAGATAGCTGGGGAAGAGTATTTCTGGCAGAAATGCATAGTTCAGAGGAAAATTTCAGTGCAAAGAACAGCATGTTCAAAAAACAGGGAGGACAGTGTGGCTGGCAGGGAGGGAGGGCGGGGGAGGGATATGGAAGATGAAATCAGTGAGGTTATGTGGGACCACGGTGGAGACTCTGGCAGCCATTCTGAGTGAGTAGGGAGGCTGGGAGGGGTGTAAGTCAGGGGAAGACATAAGCTGGCTTGTGTTTCATGAAGGGCTTCTGTGTGGGTATCAGTCCTAGGGGAAGCTGGAAGGGCTGCCCTCTCCAGTGGTGAAGGCTGCACCCTGCTCAAGGGCAGGGGCCTGAGGCTGCAGATGGGTAAGCAGCAGAGTCCATGAGAAGTTGTAAACCACTCTTTCCTCTTAATAAGATGTCATAGACATTTCCCCTGTGTCTTTAAATAGTCTTTGACACATATTTTTTAATGGATGAACAGTATTGCATCATTTGGATGCACTATAATGTAATTAATCTCCTATGTTAGACATTTAAGTTATTCCCAGTTATTCACTATTTTAAAAAATGTGCCATCGGAAGTCATTGTACATAAATCTCTGATTATTTCCCTAGGCTAAATTTTTAGAAATGGAGTAGTTGGGTTAAATAATATGCATTTTAAGGCTCTTGGTTATTAAATTATTTTTTTAGATAATGGAGCTCAGGAAGGTTGAGGAACTGGCCTCCAGGCAAGCAGCCAGGAAGTGGTAGAGTAAGATTTGAATGCAGGCGTGTTGGTTTCCAGACCCAACTTCCTCCCATCACATCACACTAAGGACAGCTCAAATGTCACTCAGCCCACAGCCATGGCCCACGTGGCCTCAGCTTTGATGATGATGTTGGCTGCCACAGAGATGCAACTAGCCAGTTTTCTTGAATCACTTTGTGCTGGGAACTGTGCTTGGCACAGAACATGAGTATTCCCACTAGATCCTCAAAGGAACCCTAAAAGGTGATAACTACATTTAGCTCTGTTGTATACATGGAGATACTGAAGGTCAGAGTGGGGAGGCAGCCTGGCTGAGGTCACACAGCTAGAAGGTAGGCAAGCCAGGACTGAGCCCTGTCTAATACTTGCGTTCTCAGCCATCTTCTGCTGCAGGACTTTCCAAGATAGCAACCATGTCCAAGTTCCCTGAATGATAAATTCTAGCTCTGCCTGTTTGTTTCACAGTCCATGCTTGGCCTGACAGCTTCCATGATGCTCGTGTGTGTGCGTGTGTGTGCTCACGCTTAGTTGCTCAGTTGTGTCCTACTCTTTATGACCCCAAGGACCGTAGCCTGCCAGGCTCCTCTGTCCATGGGGATTCTCTAGGCAAGCATGCTGGAGTGGGTTGCCTTTCTATTCTCCAGGGGCTCTTCCTGACCCAGGAATGAAACCTGGGTCTCCTGTGCTGCAGGTGGATTCTTTACTGGCTGAGCCACCAGGGAAGCCCCTCCATGATGTTCTAGCTTAACAATAATAATTGTCACTGACATAATTGCATTGCTTTTATTTTACTACTGAATTTTATACTATTATAATAATGTTTTTATACAGATATTTGTGTATTATTTTATATATACTAACATTTATATATATTATATTGCTGCTACTATATGCTCTTATTGTTACTGCTGTTATTATATTATTACTATGAGTACTATATTGCTACTATTACCACACTC
This sequence comes from Oreotragus oreotragus, assembly GCA_006410675.1. Lineage (NCBI taxonomy): Eukaryota > Metazoa > Chordata > Mammalia > Artiodactyla > Bovidae > Oreotragus > Oreotragus oreotragus. Next base: position 247,287 of record SJYX01009217.1, on the reverse strand, counting down.
TGTGTTTCTCACTCTGGGGCCCCAGTGAAGGGACAGAGCATGTTCTTCTCAGGGCAGATGACAGGGGTACAGAGGATAATAAGAAGTCTGTCATGCCTCTTAATTTATTGCCTCTTAGTATTGCTATACTTATTATTATGATGATAGTAATAATCATTATATTATTACTATAGTAAATATAGGAGCTGATACTTTCAAGCCAGTCACTGGGCTAAGTGTTTTGCTGGCTTTTCTCACAACCGCTCCTTGAGGCAGGTACTTTTATTTTCTTCAATTTACAGCTGGGGAAATCAAATCCTCAGAAGTTTCAGGACTTATCCACGTCTCACACGGCTTCCCAGGTGATACTAGTGTAAAGAATCTGTCTGCCAATGCAGGAGACGCAGGAGACGGGGGTTTGATCCGTGGGTCAGGAAGATCCCCTGCAGAAGGAAATGCCAACCCACTGTAGTATTCTTGCCTGGAAAACCCCATGAACAGAGGAGCCTGGCTGTCTACTGTCCCTGGGGTCACAAAGAGTCATACACGATTGAGTACACCATGCACACACACAGCACAACACATCTTAGCACTAATATTTTTTAAGCAGCTTCAATGAAGTCTAATGTATACATAGTAATCTGGCAGCACTTAAAGGGTATGGCATGGGGTTTGGTATACACTCAGGAAACCATAACTGTCGTCAAAGTCATAACCCTTTCCTGAGTCTGGTGTCCCCAGGGCTCTGATGATGCTGATGTGGGATGCCTCCTTCTGAGACTCCCCGTCAGTCTGTGGGTGTGGCCTAGTTTGGGTTTCTCTCATTTGTTCTGCTGACCACGGGAGGGATGTCTCATCAGGGCCCAGGCTTTTTCATGGCTGCATCCAGTTCCAGTTCCTTCTTGCCTCCACTTAAAAAAAAAAAAAGTTTTAATGAATGGGAATGTGCATTTTATTTTTTGCCCTCACCATGTGGCATATGGGATCTAGTTCCCTGATCAGGGATGGAACCCGTGCCTGCTGCATTGGGAGCATGGAGGCTTTTTTTTTTTTAATTGATTTTTCAAAAAATGTTTTAATTGGAAGAAAATTGCTTTACAATATTATATATATATACACACGCACACACACAACCTCTACCCCTTTTAAAAAATTATTTATTTTAAAATTTTAGTTTATTTTTAATTGGAGGATAGTTACTTTACGATATTGTGATGTTTTCTGCCATACATCAACATGGCAGCCATAGGTATATGTATGTCCCTTCCCTCTTGAACCTCCCTCCTCCATCCCACCCTATCCCACCCCTCTAGGTTGTGACAGAGCACTGGTTTGAGCTCCCTGCATCATAGAGTAAATTCCCACTGGCTATCCATTTTGCATATGGTAGAAATGCATTTGAGTCAGTTCTAACGAGGGGAGCCTAGAGCCTATTACACAGAGTGAAAAAGAGAAGTAAGTCAGAAAGAGAAAAACAGATATTGTATATTAACGCATATGCGTGGAATCTAGAAAGATGATACTGATGAGCCTATTTGCAGGGCAACAAGGGAGACTGAAGACACAGAGAAAAGACTCATCCCCTCTCTTTTGAGCCTCCCTCCCCTCCCCCTGGAGCACAGAGTCTGACCCACTTCCCTTAATCAAGGGAAGTCCTTGCCCCCACTTTTTGTGGTGCTTTCTGTGGCCAAGGAGCCGAAGTCTTGAGTGACAGCAGGAACTTATTTCAGGGATGGCACCTTTAGCAAGGGGGACTCTGTGGGACCACTGTGCAAGGAAGATGGGATCCCGAGAGGAGAGCAGCCCCTCCCGGAACACCCCTCTCCTGACACTCCACCTGAGGCCACTTGGGGACCGGAAGCCCCCACTGAGTGACCCTGTAGGCCCCCCACCTCCCGCTTTTCAGCTGGTGAACCTTGCTGAGTCTGCAGGGCCAGCTCTTTGGCTTCCACGCACAGATGCATTTCCTGGCTCCCTGGGGCACACACTTTGCCTCTGGGGAACTTGCTGAGTCAGGTTAATTGTTACAGTATCTTCACATGAGCCACAGTTAATATTCAGATGAACGGTGTGGGCAGAGTAATTATAAGTTGTGTGTGTGTGTGTGTGTGTTTTCCATTGCTGGAAACCTCTCTGTGACTGGATAATGTGATGAGCTGGGTCTCCTCAGGGAGAGCGAAGTTAACAGCCAGAAAGTCGGGGAAGTGCAGGGATAGTCAAGGGGCCTGGCTCTGGGTGAGCTGAGGCTAGACCTCTGAAAAGCCACTCTCTGGTTGGCCAGGGAGAGGTCAGTCCCGTTGATCCCATGGGTCCCAGGAGAAGACGCTTGTGGAAGCTCAGAGAGATCCACGCCGAGGACCCAGCGCGTTGTGCTTTTCACTGTTGACTGTGACAACCAGTGGCCACGTCTGTGTCCCCATTGCATGGTGAGAGGGCTGTGCCTTTCTCTGGCATTTAGCTAGAACAGTGGTTCCTGCACTTGTCTGCACACTGGAATCACCTGAGTGAGTTGTATGTGTTAGTCACTCAGTCATGTCTGACTCTTTGCGACCCCATGGACTGTAGCCTGCCAGGCTCCTGTCCATGGAATTCTCCAGGCAGGAATACTGGCGTGGGTTGCCATTTCCTTCTCCAGGGGGAATCACCTGGGGAGTTAATAAAATACTGATGCCTGGATGCCCCCTCCTTGGCACCTGATTTCATTGGTCTAGGGGTACACTGGGGGTTAGAATTTTTTAAAAAGCCCCCCTGGGGATTCTCCTGTGTGTGGCTTGATTTAGGTCTAGAATCTAGCACAGCACATCTTATTGAATATAATGAGGGTCACGTATGTAGTTTTAAGTTATTAATAGCCATATTTTTAAAAAAGCAAAAAGAAACAGGTGAAATGAATTCTAATAATGGTTTTTATTTAACTCTACATATCCAAAATATTGGTGGCATAGTCGTAAAGAACTTGCTAATGCAGGCAACTCGGGTCTGATCCCTGGGTTGGGAAGATCCCCTGGAGTAGGAAATGGCAACCCATTCCAGTATTCCTGCATGGGAAATCCCATGAACAGAGGAGCCTAGAGAGCTAGTCTAAGGGGTCCCAAAGAATTGGACATGACTGAGCACTCACATTCAAAACTATCATTTCAACATGTTTCCAATTTTAAAATATTAATGAGGGACTTCCCTGGTGGTCTAGTGCTTGACACTTTGCCTTTCAATGCAGGGGGTGTTGGTTCGATCCCTGGTCAGGGAGCTGGGCCTTGAAGCGAAAAAACCAATACATGAAACATAAGTGATATTGTAATAAATCTAATACTTTAAAAAATGATCTGCATAAAAAAATCTTTTTTAAAATTGATGAGATGTCTTAAATCTTTTTTTTTCTTGTACTAAGTCTTTGGAATCCAGTGTGTTTTTATAATGATAGCACATTGCAACTTAGACTAATCAGCTTTCAAGTGCTTACTATGGAATCAGACAGTGCAGGTCTGGCATGTAGTAGATGCTCAAGGGGAGTGCTTGAACACATACACCAAGGAGGCATTCATGGCTATATCTACAGTAATGAAACTGGGCAGCTGCTCCAAAGATTTAGAAAAGTGTGATTTGTTGGCAGAGTTCTGCACAGAGAATAGTCTTGCTTATGTCTTAGGATTTAGGCCTCAGACACCATTCCTACCATAAAGGCTTCTGCAGTCACCCTCTGTCCCACTCCTGTGCTTCACTCAAGGCCTTACTTAGGTGAACTTCTTAGACTGCAGAGCTTCAAGATCCTAGACTTGTTCTGTCATTACCATTGTCTCTCTTCTCAACGTGACTGTCTGTCATGTAATCTGTAAGTTCCCTAAGGACATTGCCATGTCCTAATTAATCTCTGTATTCCCAGTGGCCAGCCCAGTTTAATTCAATAGATGTTTGTGGAATGAAGTAATAAGCCAATAATAAGATAGTGATTCAACTGCCATGCAGACCACTTTTGAGGAAGAAGACTAGCCCACAGGACTGGTCCTGTATAGAAGGCAGAGCTGACCCAATTGATTTCTTTTAGTCTAGTCATTAGGGACTATAATCATGTGTCTTAGTCAGCTATTGCTGTATAACACCAGGTAACAAACATCCCCAAACTCAGTTGCTTCCAACCAGCATTTATTAATAAGAAACAAATTCCTGTGAGTTTGCTGGAGTTTGGCTAATTCCAGCTGAGTTCTTCTGAGTTTTGCCCCATGGGGTCGGTCCTGTTCTTGTCCATATTTCTCATTCTGGAGCCCCAGCTGAAGGGGTAGAGCATGTTCTTCTCATGGTAGATGACAGGGGTGCAAGGAAACATTCTCTCTCTCTTGGGTTGGAACTGTCCCCATTACTGTCTCTGCATGTCACCCCACTGAGCTGAGCATCAGTGAGTCTGGGGAGCAAGGAAAGAGAATATTAGTAATCCATCTTACCCACTATAATAGGCTTCCTTGGGACTATGAGTAATGGGGCCCCTCTTTCCAGAAGCCCCATTCCTTATGTTGGTGATGTTTGACTTTAAGCCTATTTCTCAATGGAAGAAGAGAAGAGGGACTTCCCTTGTGGTCTAGTGGTTAAGAATCCACCTTTCAATGCTGGGGATGTAGGTTCAATCCCTGGTCAGGGATCTAAGATCCCACGTGCTGTGGAGCAACTAAGCCCACACGCCACAGTCAGAATCTGTGCACCCAAGAAAATGTCCCACATGACACAGATCTCACATGCCACAACTGAGGCCTGACACAGCGACATAAATAAATACATAAATATTTTTAAAGATAAGAGGGAGAGAAGAGGATTGGAGTTTCTTATCAGCTGTAGCTTCTCTGCTGCACTAAAGTTGCCTCTGTTCCATTTGACATTGACTACCTTGTTTTCTATCCTTTTGACCCTTGAATTAGTTAACATAAGCATTCACGCTAAATTCCCTTCTTGCTCTCTAGGGAAGCCGTCAGGGATTGTCAGCCTCTGAAACATAGATTATCCAACTGTGCTGTGTGCAGACTGTGCACATTCCCATAATGGCGCTTGCTCATCTCTGATTCTACGGTCTCCTTGTTGAGGAGAGAATGTGCCTGGCTATAGGCTGGCCCGAGCTAAGCGTGGCCCAGCAGGTATTTCTCAGGATCCCTGCCTGCATTGAAAGGCATCTCCAAGGTTTAAGGAAATCAACCCGCTCTTTTTCTGTCCCTTTGATAACCTCCAGCTTCACCAGGCCAGGGACAGAGAGATGTCTTTGTGGATATGAAACCTTAGAGAAGACTCAGCAAGGTGAGGGGTGCATCCGAGGGGGAAGGGGAAGCCAGAGCAGAGCGTCATCCTTCCATCCATCTGGTCTGGACCTTCCAAGTTCACTGCCGTTCCAGTGACCTTGCCAAAACCCACGACAGCTCCGCGCCAGGGGCCCCGGGCCATTTCCAGAGGAACCTGCTTGTAGGGATTCTGTTTTGAGTCAAGATGCTACTTCTAATGAAGCAGAACGGAACTCCTGGCCAGCTTTCTCTCCCTCCTGCAGGCCTCTGGGCTCCGAGGAGCACGGCCTTGGCTGTGAAGAGAACAGTGTGACCCTGACATAGCCCAACTGCTTCTATCCCTGTGCCCCACCCCCGCTTCTCCTGGTTTAATTTGGCCACTTTTAGGATCTCTGCCTCCCCAAGAGGTGAGCAGGGCGAGGGGGCAGTGAACGCTCCTCCAATTGATTGAGGTCTCCGGGGAAGCAGCAGCTTTGAACCCAGTTTGACCCTCTAAGGGTTCAAGTTCCTGTTCTCTTGGCAGCGTATGATTTCCTGTTTCAAAGAAAAAAACCTAGGGTTTTAAGAGCTTTTTTTCTTTAAAAAAAAAAAAAAAGGCTCTTGGACACAAAACGGCTCTTACGAAACAACATGTTGATGAGTTTAGTATAAATGAATCAGAGACATATGGATTAAATTTCCCTTGCAATCCACAGGGGCTTCAAAATTAGGGGAAGAGTGTTTGTCAAAATGTGTGTCTGTCTCCTACCAGGGTCTGGGTCAGAATCAGAGCCTGGCCCACTACCCCCTTCCCCATGCCCCTCTCTCCTGATGGTAAGACTAAGAGCCAAGGGGTTTATAGCAAGTCTTAGGTTTGTTCTTTTCAACCTGCAGCCCTTTTGCTCTTAACTAAGTTGTTCCCCACACCTCCCCTGTGCCTTCAACAGGCCAATGTCTGACTCCTGCAAAGACCCTGAACCTGTGCAAAGAAGAGAAACTGACATGAGCTGCCTTGACACGTGTTATATAGGTGCTGCTCCTTGACTATGAACCATCCCATGTTGACCCATCCTATCTTAACCTTCCTTGGCAACATATGCATCTATTAATATTAGTGTTCAGACGTGGCCGTTAGAAACCTCCCCTACCCAATGGCCAGGACATGGACCCCATAGCAGGGTGTGGGGTGAGGATTGGCGGCTTATATTTTAAGTTTCTCAGATCCCATTCTTGCTGTCAAGAGGGTTGGGGCTGGAGATCTTCTGGTCTTATGATAAGAATAAGGCTACTTAAAGAAAGGTGGCTTTTTTGTCACCTGGAATCATCCAGCTATCCAAAGTGTGTTGATATTGGTGGGGTTTTTTAAAGATTCTTTTTGACGTGGACCATTTAAAAAAAGTCTTTATTGAGTATTTTTTTTACAATATTGCTTCTGTTTTATGTTTTGGTTTTTTGGTCGCAAGACATATGGGATCTTGGCTCCCCCACCAGGAACTGAACCCACACCTGCATGGGAAGGCGAAGTCTTAACTACGGAACCACCAGGGAATTCCTGGCCTTAGTTTTTTAAAAATCTAACTTCTATCTCTATTTTTGACAAAGGAGCAGAGAAATACAGTGTGTTTGGAGAGAAACCTGAGCAGCTTCTATTAATATCACCGTGTTGTCTTTTGGCCTTAGAACTCTTTAGGCAGGGGAAAGCTTAATGGAAGCCCCTTGTGTGTAACAGATAAACAGCTTCAGCAGACGAACCAGAGCTTAACTCACTCTCTCCATACCCTCCTGCCCCACCTTCCCCTGCTTCGTGGGAGTCATCAGTCCCCTAGGAACACAACTTGAAAGCACAAATGATGTTCTAGAATAGAAATCACTAAATTCTTTGGCCCTTAATGCCAGCAGTGAAGTTAATACATGTCTCATGGACATTATGTTGAGTGAAAGAAGCCAGACGCAAAAGAGAACATTCTATGGGATTCCCTTTACATGAAATTTAGAAATAAGCAAAACGAATCAATGCTGATGGAAATCAAATAGTGGTCACTTTTAGCAGTGATTGGGAAGAATGCATGAAAGAACTTTCTTGGGAAGGGTTTTGTATTTAGACTTGGCTGGGTGACACGGGGGTATAGCTGTATACATATTTCTTGGGCTGTACACATAAGATCAGCACACTTGATTCTTTCATTGTTGTTGTTCAATCACTCAGTCATGTCTGACTCTTTGTGACCCCATGGACTGCAGCACACCAGGCTTCCCCGTCCTTCAATATCTCCCAGAGTCTGCTCAACTCATGTGCATAGAGTTGGTAATGCCATCCAACCATCTCATTCTCTGTTTCTCCCTTTTTCTCCTGCCCTTAGTCTTTCCCAGCATCAAGGTCTTTTCCCATGAGTTGGCTCTTTGGATCAGGTAGCCAAAGTATTGGAACTTCAGCTTTGGCATTAATCCTTTCAGTGAATATTCAGTGCTGATTTCCTTTGGGATTGATTGCCTGGTTGAATCCTTTAGAATTCTCTTAATAGTATGCATATGATGTTAAACTAACCAACAGAAAAATTACTGTCAGGTTATTCCCACACGAACGTCTAAGGAGAAGGGGATGACAGAGGATGGGATGGCTGGATGGCATCACTGACTCGATGGACGTGAATCTGAGTGAACTCCCGGAGTTGGTGATGGACAGGGAGGCCTGGCATGCTGAGGTTCATGGGGTCGCAAAGAGTCGGACACGACTGAGCGACTGAACTGAACTGAACTGAACGTCTAAGGGCACCCCTGTCAAGTAGACCTCTTAGCACAGTGACTGAGAGTCTGGGCTTGGAGACTGTTGGTGCAGAGATGATGGTTGAGCCCAGGTGAAGCAAGACACAGGGAAAGGTCAACTCAGGAAGCACAAGCAAAATCTCCTGCTCTAAGCAGGGCTTGAATGACAAAGACGGCCACCGTGGAGCTGGGATAATGCAGGTGGGTTCTGATTGAGTAGATTCAGCCTCATCACAAAGGCCAAACTCAGAGGACGTCTGTGGGCTTGGCGGATCCTGAGCGGATTGCAATATGGTGGCACTAGTGGGCGGGGCAACCAGTCCCGCCTCAGGCGCTTCAGGCCAAGTTAAATGGCGGCGTGACCTGAGCCCCTGCCTTCACCATCTTGATATGCAGAAGAACCTAGGGGCTCTGAAGAGAGGGGAACAGCACCCACACAGCCCTCACCACCCCACTCTTTTGGATTCAGAGGGACTTGGCATGTTGGAAGCCGACAAGAGAACACAGTGTCCACGACCAGCCTGTCATGTCTCCAGAAGGGGGCTGTGCCCGTCGCAGGCAGCAGGAAGGCTGCTTGAAGAAATGGAATTAGCCTTGTCGGGCTAGCGTGTCTGGGTTCTGGCTGGAACACTGAACGGTCAGTCAGTCAGATAGAGGAATATGGCCTGGACAAAGGACAGGGTTAAGTCTCCGACAGGAGGGGTGGAGCACCCTGGGTTGTTACCTGGTGGCCCAGCAGGTGTGGGGCACCTCCAACTCACCCCACTCTGCCCTTCCCTCTCCTGCTGAGCCTCCACACCCATCATTGGATCCCGGCCCTGAGGCTTCCTGTCTCCTTTCTAGGATCCACATGTGGAGGCCTGAACCTCTGCCAGGCAAAGCACAGTCTTGCAGGAGGGAGATTTCAGTTCCCTTTTGGAAAACAGTTTTCCTTCCAACCTAAGCAGCTGCCCCCCTGCCAATCAGTGCTAGAAGGCAACTATGTACAGCTCTCCTTTAAAATTAGCTGCCCAGCTAATTTGTCCCAGCCTCTCTCTCAGTTTAGTGCTAAGGCAGGGAAACCAAACATGGTAACTTGCAGAGACTTACGCTGCCACGTATTGACACTTTCATTATTGAGAGATAAGTACTCTTTTGAAACTTGGCTAGTTGGACCGACAGTGTCGGTTATATCCGTGTGTGCCCACTTCCTTTCCTTTCTGTGGAGTTGCCGAACATCTGCCATATTGAGGCCACAGTGCCAGGCTTGTACTCCCGCCTCCCTAACATGACCATTGCTCTACACCTCGGTTCCCAGCTCCTCCCTTCACCAACCTGGGGTCCTTTGCTTTGGCCACCAGGTTGGAAGAGCCTTGTCATTATTGGATTTAGCTAAACATACTAGGGGTGTGAGAATTGTCCTGTGCCTTGTAGGGTGTTCAGCAACATCCCTGAGCTCTAGTGACTAGAGTTGTCCAGTAGCATGCCCCACCTCAAGTTATGACNCAATCTGGGGTCCTTTGCTTTGGCCACCAGGTTGGAAGAGCCTTGTCATTATTGGATTTAGCTAAACATACTAGGGGTGTGAGAATTGTCCTGTGCCTTGTAGGGTGTTCAGCAACATCCCTGAGCTCTAGTGACTAGAGTTGTCCAGTAGCATGCCCCACCTCAAGTTATGACAGCCAAATATGTCCCTTGTTGTTGCTGTTCAGTAGCTCAGTCGTGTCCAACTCTTTGCGACCTTGTGGACTACAGCATGCCAGGCTTCCTGGCCGTCATCATCTCCCAGAGCTTGCTCAAACTCATGTCCATTGGTTTGATTGATGTCCATTGATGCCTAGACATTGGCAAAATTATGTAAGTGATTTTTGGTCCTCAGGCCCATGGTGGCTTTTGGAGTAACTTGTAAATTAGTAGCTCAGTCGTGTCCAACTCTTTGCGACCTTGTGGACTACAGCATGCCAGGCTTCCTGGCCGTCATCATCTCCCAGAGCTTGCTCAAACTCATGTCCATTGGTTTGATTGATGTCCATTGATGCCTAGACATTGGCAAAATTATGTAAGTGATTTTTGGTCCTCAGGCCCATGGTGGCTTTTGGAGTAACTTGTAAATTGCCTTTAAGTAAATAGATAAATAAGTAAATAGATAAATAAATAAATATTGAAAAACAAACAAAAAAAAAATAGAACAAAATCAAATCCTTGGAGGGTTTTGTATTAGAATATCCTTGCCTCTGGGCTTCCCCAGTGGCTCAGTGGTGAAGAATAATCTCTCAAAAATCAGCGTGAAGAAGATAAACAAAGGCTGGAACAGGCAATTCCCAGAATTAAAAAAGGGGAAAAAAATCAAATGGCTACTTAACATGTGGAAATTTGTTTAGCTGAAGTTGGGGTCAAAAGGATACTAATTAAATCAGTTACAAGTTTCTGCTTCCCCCTATTAAAGTAGTAAAAAATTAATAGTACATGGTGGTTTAAAGGCAGGAAAATGGGGGCTTGTGAGTTTGATCTCTGAGTCAGGAAGATCCCCTGGAGGAGGGCATAGCAGCCCACTCCAGTATTCTTGCCTGGAGACTCTGATGGGCAGAAGAGCATGGGGTGGCAGAGTCAGACACACAGCGTCGTAGCACACACATACACTTTCCCTACTCTGAGGGGAGAAATGGGTACCAATTTTCTGGAGGGCTGTTTGACAGTAATTTTCAAAAACTTCAAAAGATATTCTCTTTGACTCAGAAATTCCATGTTTTGGCAATTCTCTTACCTTAAGGAAATAATCAGAGATGTTCATGAGAGTTCATGTACAAGGTTGTGTATCGAAACACTATTTGTATGATGGAAAATTGGAAATGACTGAACTATACAACAATATGGAATCTGTTATGTAAATCAGGGTTCATTCAAATAATGAAACACCATGAAATCATTAAGACATGTTGTAGAACAAAATTTGATGGCTTGAGAAATATTTACAATATTTGCTATCTAGAAAAAATTTCAGATATTTTTTCAGTCAGTATATTCAGAATGATCCCAATTTTATATCAACAACAAAAAGGTCAAATAGATGCATAGGAAAAAAACAAAAGTTGGAAAGATAAATGCCTGCAATTTCATTATGGTTATTTCTAGGTATGGTTATTGTGGTGAATTTTATTTTCTACTTTGTGCTTTTCTTTTGCTATTTTCAATTAAGAAATTGAATGCATCCTTAATTGTTTGAAATTTAGATTGTTTCCAATTTTCCATTATTGAGAATATTTGATGAATATTCTTTGCTTAAATGTTTTAAAGAGACTCTTCTCAATTCATATAATGGAATTTGGGCGTGGTGGTGGTGGTAATTGAAAACAAAAGTAAGGAACTTCCCTGGTGGTACAGAGGCTAAGACTCCATGCTCCCAGTGCAGGGGGCCTGGGTTTGATTCCTGATCAGGGTACTAGATTCCACATCCTGCCACTAAAGATCCCATGTGCTACACCTAAGACGTGGTACAGCCAAATAAGTAAATAGATAAATAAATATTGAAAAACAAACAAAAAAATAGAACAAAATCAAATCCTTGGAGGGTTTTGTATTAAAATATCCTTACCTCTGGGCTTCCCCAGTGGCTCAGTGGTAAAGAATCCGCCTGCAGTGCAGGAGACACAGGAGACGCAGGTTCGATCCCTGGTTTGGGAAGATCCCCTGGAGGAAAGCATGGCAACTCACTCCAGCCTGGAGAATCCCCATGGACAGAGGAGCCTGGCGGGCTATGGTCCATGGTTTCACAGAGTCGAACACGGCTAAAGTGACCTAGCACATTCTCGCCCCTAATCAGCCCTGTGTCACACAGCCTGTGGCCCTTGTGGCACGCATCCCCGTGTCCCTCTCATATTTGCTCTCTTTTGAAGTTGTGAGCTGAGAGTTTATGATTCTGGTGCCCCGAAGACAGGATTTGCTGACAACCTGGGTTCTGCCACTTTCTCCCTCAAACTCTCACCTTACCCATTTGTCTCCAGCTTCTGAAACCAGGAGGCATCCTGGGTGTTCTGTTCCTTGAGCAGCGTGTCTGCTGGCAGGTGGGTCAGTAAAGGAAAAAGGCTTGACTGTATACTGAGTATCAGGTTTGTGCTGGGTGCTTCCCTAGATGTTATCCAAACCCTGGGACATCTTGGATTTTTCTTACTCTACATCTAACCTGGTCCTCTTAACTTTGCCTTCAGATTTTGTCACCTGTCTACTTGCTTCAGCATCTCCACCAGTGCCTCCACTTCATGCCCCATCGCTTCCTGCTGCACAGTTGTGATGACCTCTTCTTGGGCCCCTGTGCTCCCTGTATGCTAATCTCTACCCAGTAACCAGAAGGGCCTGTTTTGGATCATACTACTGATTTCTCTTCGCTCCCACAAACCCACTGTGGTTTCCCATTTCATGCACAAAGTCCAGGGCTCTACACATTCCCACCTAGACCACTGCCCCTGTCCCCCTTGCTTGTCTGCCAGCCACCCTGGCCTCACCGCTGCTTCTCAGACATCCTGAGACCATCTTCTCTGAAGACCCCTACCAAAGCCGTTTTCCTCCTGTCTGGAGTGCTGCACCCCCAGCCTCCTCACTTTGTCAAGGTCTCTGTTCTGAGGTCATGTGATCTCAGAGACCTTCTCTGACCTTGCTTTCCCCTGCCCCTGCCTCATTTGTTATCATAGTACTATCAGGACTAGGCATGCAAGATCTCCTTTTCTTTTTCTCCAGTCAGAATGGAAGTGCCCAAGAACAGAGACTTAGCTGTGTTGATACAGTTCTGCCCTCAGAACCTACCCTGGAGGATAAGTTCTCACAACAGTCCTTGTGCCTCTTGCTAGGACGACAAAGCTGGGACTCAGAGATGTTCATGCGCCCACCTGTTAAAGGTCATGCATGGCATGAACACATTGCAGCTCCAAGCTCTAACACCTGTTAGAGGCTTTCTCTCCTCCCAGAGGCAGGGCCCCTGGGCTGGGCTGTTGAACTGGCTGCCTTTCCCAAAGCAGTGGGAACCACTGGTAGGATGCTTGTGTAGCTCAGGTGGCCCATAGATTCACACTAAGATGAGCTCTGAGATTTCCCACTGGGTTCTGCCTTTTTTCTTTGCAACCTGCATGGGTCTGTCCTCTGTCTGCACTGCCGTGTGACTGTTGGTATTGGTGTTCCTACATCATTACGTCTGGGAAGAAGGCTTGCTTGCTTTTTTGTTGCTGCTGCTGTTGTTGTTCAGGCGCTCAGTCATGTCTGACTCTTTGCAATTCCATGGACTGCAGCACGCCAGGCTTCCCTGCCTTTCACTATCTCCTGGAGTTTGCTCAAACTCTTGTCCATTGAGTCAGTGATGCCATTCAACCATCTCATAAATGAAGATGGTTAGATAGCATCTCACCCTCTTCTTCTTTTGCCTTCACTCTTCCCAGCATCTGAATCTTTTCCAATGAGTCTTTACCAATGGGGTAAATAAAGTTCCTTGACCCCGTGTGACAGCCTGGCCAGGGCTGTGGTTTCAGGATGCTCTGAGACATGGACTGAGAATGAAGCCGCATCCCAGCTCTGCATGCAGCGGGGACATTTTTGCAGTGTTTTACCCAGTGTTCCCAATTGCCGCCTCCTCCCCAGGGTTACTTACAATTTGTTGAGTGCCTCCACTGTGTTCAGCACTCCAGGAGACATAAAATTCCCTGCCTGAGACCTTGCGGTCTAACGTGGGCAGACAAATGACTCCAGCATAAGCCACCTTCCCTGGGGAAGACAGTCATCTCTCCAAGGCACTGGGTTTCTCAAGATTTCCATTTGCACGTGACTTTCCATTTTTAAACTCCCTTTGGAAGAAGTGGAGACAACTCTGGCAAGGCTGGGGGAGGCAGAGCTGGGAGGGCAGAGTGGAAAATGTTGTCTGTGAAGGGTTTTTTTTTTTTTCAGAACAAGTGGCATTCCAGGAGGCATTTCCAAGGCATGTAGTTCGTGACTTGANATTTCCTCCCCCGAGGGATATTCCCGACCCGGGGATCAAACGCTTGCCTCCTCTGGCTTCTGCACTGGTAGGCAGATTCTTCACCACTGAGCCACCTGGGAAGAACCACATATTTCAGTTAAAAGATGGACATCACTTTATTTCTCTATTGTGAGTGCCAAAATGATCCAGACCCTGACTTGCCTTCTCTAAAGTGTCAAGTCTGCTGTGGGGAGGGGAGTCAGTGCTTGCCTGTTGAGTGGTGAGGTCAGCTGGTTATCCCTATGGAAAACCAGAGCCATGGTGTTTTTGTTTTTTGGTTTGAAGGCTAAAGTAATACATAGTTTTGAAGCAGTTTTGCAAATACTGAGAAGCACAAAAAAAGAGTAATAGTTCTGTGCTTTTCCACTACCCTGAGATAATTCCTATCTATGCGTTTCTTTATATAAAATCAACATTGGATTCCACTGTGCCTACTTCATTCATTCAACAGAAATGTATTAAATACCTATTATATACCAAGAACTGTTTTCAATGTTGGGAATATAGAAGTAACCAAAATAAAACCAAAAAAAACCCTGCCCTTTGAGGATCTCAATTTAGAGGAGGGGGGAAATGAACCACCCAATAAATAAGCAAAATAAAATGTCATATGGTGGTAAGTGCTTAAGGAAAACAAAAATAGAGTTGGGAAGGGGGTCAGAATGTTTGGGAGGAGTCTACAGTTTTTGATAAGATATTTATAGAAAGAAATCCTGATTGAAAGAATATAATTTGAGTCATTTGGGTAAATCTGACAGAGGTGAAGTTGGGAGCCCTGTAGATAGCTGGGGAAGAGTATTTCTGGCAGAAATGCATAGTTCAGAGGAAAATTTCAGTGCAAAGAACAGCATGTTCAAAAAACAGGGAGGACAGTGTGGCTGGCAGGGAGGGAGGGCGGGGGAGGGATATGGAAGATGAAATCAGTGAGGTTATGTGGGACCACGGTGGAGACTCTGGCAGCCATTCTGAGTGAGTAGGGAGGCTGGGAGGGGTGTAAGTCAGGGGAAGACATAAGCTGGCTTGTGTTTCATGAAGGGCTTCTGTGTGGGTATCAGTCCTAGGGGAAGCTGGAAGGGCTGCCCTCTCCAGTGGTGAAGGCTGCACCCTGCTCAAGGGCAGGGGCCTGAGGCTGCAGATGGGTAAGCAGCAGAGTCCATGAGAAGTTGTAAACCACTCTTTCCTCTTAATAAGATGTCATAGACATTTCCCCTGTGTCTTTAAATAGTCTTTGACACATATTTTTTAATGGATGAACAGTATTGCATCATTTGGATGCACTATAATGTAATTAATCTCCTATGTTAGACATTTAAGTTATTCCCAGTTATTCACTATTTTAAAAAATGTGCCATCGGACGTCATTGTACATAAATCTCTGATTATTTCCCTAGGCTAAATTTTTAGAAATGGAGTAGTTGGGTTAAATAATATGCATTTTAAGGCTCTTGGTTATTAAATTATTTTTTTAGATAATGGAGCTCAGGAAGGTTGAGGAACTGGCCTCCAGGCAAGCAGCCAGGAAGTGGTAGAGTAAGATTTGAATGCAGGCGTGTTGGTTTCCAGACCCAACTTCCTCCCATCACATCACACTAAGGACAGCTCAAATGTCACTCAGCCCACAGCCATGGCCCACGTGGCCTCAGCTTTGATGATGATGTTGGCTGCCACAGAGATGCAACTAGCCAGTTTTCTTGAATCACTTTGTGCTGGGAACTGTGCTTGGCACAGAACATGAGTATTCCCACTAGATCCTCAAAGGAACCCTAAAAGGTGATAACTACATTTAGCTCTGTTGTATACATGGAGATACTGAAGGTCAGAGTGGGGAGGCAGCCTGGCTGAGGTCACACAGCTAGAAGGTAGGCAAGCCAGGACTGAGCCCTGTCTAATACTTGCGTTCTCAGCCATCTTCTGCTGCAGGACTTTCCAAGATAGCAACCATGTCCAAGTTCCCTGAATGATAAATTCTAGCTCTGCCTGTTTGTTTCACAGTCCATGCTTGGCCTGACAGCTTCCATGATGCTCGTGTGTGTGCGTGTGTGTGCGCACGCTTAGTTGCTCAGTTGTGTCCTACTCTTTATGACCCCAAGGACCGTAGCCTGCCAGGCTCCTCTGTCCATGGGGATTCTCTAGGCAAGCATGCTGGAGTGGGTTGCCTTTCTATTCTCCAGGGGCTCTTCCTGACCCAGGAATGAAACCTGGGTCTCCTGTGCTGCAGGTGGATTCTTTACTGGCTGAGCCACCAGGGAAGCCCCTCCATGATGTTCTAGCTTAACAATAATAATTGTCACTGACATAATTGCATTGCTTTTATTTTACTACTGAATTTTATACTATTATAATAATGTTTTTATACAGATATTTGTGTATTATTTTATATATACTAACATTTATATATATTATATTGCTGCTACTATATGCTCTTATTGTTACTGCTGTTATTATATTATTACTATGAGTACTATATTGCTACTATTACCACACTCTGTGTTTCTCACTCTGGGGCCCCAGTGAAGGGACAGAGCATGTTCTTCTCAGGGCAGATGACAGGGGTACAGAGGATAATAAGAAGTCTGTCATGCCTCTTAATTTATTGCCTCTTAGTATTGCTATACTTATTATTATGATGATAGTAATAATCATTATATTATTACTATAGTAAATATAGGAGCTGATACTTTCAAGCCAGTCACTGGGCTAAGTGTTTTGCTGGCTTTTCTCACAACCGCTCCTTGAGGCAGGTACTTTTATTTTCTTCAATTTACAGCTGGGGAAATCAAATCCTCAGAAGTTTCGGGACTTATCCACGTCTCACACGGCTTCCCAGGTGATACTAGTGTAAAGAATCTGTCTGCCAATGCAGGAGACGCAGGAGACGGGGGTTTGATCCGTGGGTCAGGAAGATCCCCTGCAGAAGGAAATGCCAACCCACTGTAGTATTCTTGCCTGGAAAACCCCATGAACAGAGGAGCCTGGCTGTCTACTATCCCTGGGGTCACAAAGAGTCATACACGATTGAGTACACCATGCACACACACAGCACAACACATCTTAGCACTAATATTTTTTAAGCAGCTTCAATGAAGTCTAATGTATACATAGTAACCTGGCAGCACTTAAAGGGTATGGCATGGGGTTTGGTATACACTCAGGAAACCATAACTGTCGTCAAAGTCATAACCCTTTCCTGAGTCTGGTGTCCCCAGGGCTCTGATGATGCTGATGTGGGATGCCTCCTTCTGAGACTCCCCGTCAGTCTGTGGGTGTGGCCTAGTTTGGGTTTCTCTCATTTGTTCTGCTGACCACGGGAGGGATGTCTCATCAGGGCCCAGGCTTTTTCATGGCTGCATCCAGTTCCAGTTCCTTCTTGCCTCCACTTAAAAAAAAAAAAGTTTTAATGAATGGGAATGTGCATTTTATTTTTTGCCCTCACCATGTGGCATATGGGATCTAGTTCCCTGATCAGGGATGGAACCCGTGCCTGCTGCATTGGGAGCATGGAGGCTTTTTTTTTTTTAATTGATTTTTCAAAAAATGTTTTAATTGGAAGAAAATTGCTTTACAATATTATATATATATACACACGCACACACACAACCTCTACCCCTTTTAAAAAATTATTTATTTTAAAATTTTAGTTTATTTTTAATTGGAGGATAGTTACTTTACGATATTGTGATGTTTTCTGCCATACATCAACATGGCAGCCATAGGTATATGTATGTCCCTTCCCTCTTGAACCTCCCTCCTCCATCCCACCCTATCCCACCCCTCTAGGTTGTGACAGAGCACTGGTTTGAGCTCCCTGCATCATAGAGTAAATTCCCACTGGCTATCCATTTTGCATATGGTAGAAATGCATTTGAGTCAGTTCTAACGAGGGGAGCCTAGAGCCTATTACACAGAGTGAAAAAGAGAAGTAAGTCAGAAAGAGAAAAACAGATATTGTATATTAACGCATATGCGTGGAATCTAGAAAGATGATACTGATGAGCCTATTTGCAGGGCAACAAGGGAGACTGAAGACACAGAGAAAAGACTCATCCCCTCTCTTTTGAGCCTCCCTCCCCTCCCCCTGGAGCACAGAGTCTGACCCACTTCCCTTAATCAAGGGAAGTCCTTGCCCCCACTTTTTGTGGTGCTTTCTGTGGCCAAGGAGCCGAAGTCTTGAGTGACAGCAGGAACTTATTTCAGGGATGGCACCTTTAGCAAGGGGGACTCTGTGGGACCACTGTGCAAGGAAGATGGGATCCCGAGAGGAGAGCAGCCCCTCCCGGAACACCCCTCTCCTGACACTCCACCTGAGGCCACTTGGGGACCGGAAGCCCCCACTGAGTGACCCTGTAGGCCCCCCACCTCCCGCTTTTCAGCTGGTGAACCTTGCTGAGTCTGCAGGGCCAGCTCTTTGGCTTCCACGCACAGATGCATTTCCTGGCTCCCTGGGGCACACACTTTGCCTCTGGGGAACTTGCTGAGTCAGGTTAATTGTTACAGTATCTTCACATGAGCCACAGTTAATATTCAGATGAACGGTGTGGGCAGAGTAATTATAAGTTGTGTGTGTGTGTGTGTGTGTGTTTTCCATTGCTGGAAACCTCTCTGTGACTGGATAATGTGATGAGCTGGGTCTCCTCAGGGAGAGCGAAGTTAACAGCCAGAAAGTCGGGGAAGTGCAGGGATAGTCAAGGGGCCTGGCTCTGGGTGAGCTGAGGCTAGACCTCTGAAAAGCCACTCTCTGGTTGGCCAGGGAGAGGTCAGTCCCGTTGATCCCATGGGTCCCAGGAGAAGACGCTTGTGGAAGCTCAGAGAGATCCACGCCGAGGACCCAGCGCGTTGTGCTTTTCACTGTTGACTGTGACAACCAGTGGCCACGTCTGTGTCCCCATTGCATGGTGAGAGGGCTGTGCCTTTCTCTGGCATTTAGCTAGAACAGTGGTTCCTGCACTTGTCTGCACACTGGAATCACCTGAGTGAGTTGTATGTGTTAGTCACTCAGTCATGTCTGACTCTTTGCGACCCCATGGACTGTAGCCTGCCAGGCTCCTGTCCATGGAATTCTCCAGGCAGGAATACTGGCGTGGGTTGCCATTTCCTTCTCCAGGGGGAATCACCTGGGGAGTTAATAAAATACTGATGCCTGGATGCCCCCTCCTTGGCACCTGATTTCATTGGTCTAGGGGTACACTGGGGGTTAGAATTTTTTAAAAAGCCCCCCTGGGGATTCTCCTGTGTGTGGCTTGATTTAGGTCTAGAATCTAGCACAGCACATCTTATTGAATATAATGAGGGTCACGTATGTAGTTTTAAGTTATTAATAGCCATATTTTTAAAAAAGCAAAAAGAAACAGGTGAAATGAATTCTAATAATGGTTTTTATTTAACTCTACATATCCAAAATATTGGTGGCATAGTCGTAAAGAACTTGCTAATGCAGGCAACTCGGGTCTGATCCCTGGGTTGGGAAGATCCCCTGGAGTAGGAAATGGCAACCCATTCCAGTATTCCTGCATGGGAAATCCCATGAACAGAGGAGCCTAGAGAGCTAGTCTAAGGGGTCCCAAAGAATTGGACATGACTGAGCACTCACATTCAAAACTATCATTTCAACATGTTTCCAATTTTAAAATATTAATGAGGGACTTCCCTGGTGGTCTAGTGCTTGACACTTTGCCTTTCAATGCAGGGGGTGTTGGTTCGATCCCTGGTCAGGGAGCTGGGCCTTGAAGCGAAAAAACCAATACATGAAACATAAGTGATATTGTAATAAATCTAATACTTTAAAAAATGATCTGCATAAAAAAATCTTTTTTAAAATTGATGAGATGTCTTAAATCCTTTTTTTTCTTGTACTAAGTCTTTGGAATCCAGTGTGTTTTTATAATGATAGCACATTGCAACTTAGACTAATCAGCTTTCAAGTGCTTACTATGGAATCAGACAGTGCAGGTCTGGCATGTAGTAGATGCTCAAGGGGAGTGCTTGAACACATACACCAAGGAGGCATTCATGGCTATATCTACAGTAATGAAACTGGGCAGCTGCTCCAAAGATTTAGAAAAGTGTGATTTGTTGGCAGAGTTCTGCACAGAGAATAGTCTTGCTTATGTCTTAGGATTTAGGCCTCAGACACCATTCCTACCATAAAGGCTTCTGCAGTCACCCTCTGTCCCACTCCTGTGCTTCACTCAAGGCCTTACTTAGGTGAACTTCTTAGACTGCAGAGCTTCAAGATCCTAGACTTGTTCTGTCATTACCATTGTCTCTCTTCTCAACGTGACTGTCTGTCATGTAATCTGTAAGTTCCCTAAGGACATTGCCATGTCCTAATTAATCTCTGTATTCCCAGTGGCCAGCCCAGTTTAATTCAATAGATGTTTGTGGAATGAAGTAATAAGCCAATAATAAGATAGTGATTCAACTGCCATGCAGACCACTTTTGAGGAAGAAGACTAGCCCACAGGACTGGTCCTGTATAGAAGGCAGAGCTGACCCAATTGATTTCTTTTAGTCTAGTCATTAGGGACTATAATCATGTGTCTTAGTCAGCTATTGCTGTATAACACCAGGTAACAAACATCCCCAAACTCAGTTGCTTCCAACCAGCATTTATTAATAAGAAACAAATTCCTGTGAGTTTGCTGGAGTTTGGCTAATTCCAGCTGAGTTCTTCTGAGTTTTGCCCCATGGGGTCGGTCCTGTTCTTGTCCATATTTCTCATTCTGGAGCCCCAGCTGAAGGGGTAGAGCATGTTCTTCTCATGGTAGATGACAGGGGTGCAAGGAAACATTCTCTCTCTCTTGGGTTGGAACTGTCCCCATTACTGTCTCTGCATGTCACCCCACTGAGCTGAGCATCAGTGAGTCTGGGGAGCAAGGAAAGAGAATATTAGTAATCCATCTTACCCACTATAATAGGCTTCCTTGGGACTATGAGTAATGGGGCCCCTCTTTCCAGAAGCCCCATTCCTTATGTTGGTGATGTTTGACTTTAAGCCTATTTCTCAATGGAAGAAGAGAAGAGGGACTTCCCTTGTGGTCTAGTGGTTAAGAATCCACCTTTCAATGCTGGGGATGTAGGTTCAATCCCTGGTCAGGGATCTAAGATCCCACGTGCTGTGGAGCAACTAAGCCCACACGCCACAGTCAGAATCTGTGCACCCAAGAAAATGTCCCACATGACACAGATCTCACATGCCACAACTGAGGCCTGACACAGCGACATAAATAAATACATAAATATTTTTAAAGATAAGAGGGAGAGAAGAGGATTGGAGTTTCTTATCAGCTGTAGCTTCTCTGCTGCACTAAAGTTGCCTCTGTTCCATTTGACATTGACTACCTTGTTTTCTATCCTTTTGACCCTTGAATTAGTTAACATAAGCATTCACGCTAAATTCCCTTCTTGCTCTCTAGGGAAGCCGTCAGGGATTGTCAGCCTCTGAAACATAGATTATCCAACTGTGCTGTGTGCAGACTGTGCACATTCCCATAATGGCGCTTGCTCATCTCTGATTCTACGGTCTCCTTGTTGAGGAGAGAATGTGCCTGGCCATAGGCTGGCCCGAGCTAAGCGTGGCCCAGCAGGTATTTCTCAGGATCCCTGCCTGCATTGAAAGGCATCTCCAAGGTTTAAGGAAATCAACCCGCTCTTTTTCTGTCCCTTTGATAACCTCCAGCTTCACCAGGCCAGGGACAGAGAGATGTCTTTGTGGATATGAAACCTTAGAGAAGACTCAGCAAGGTGAGGGGTGCATCCGAGGGGGAAGGGGAAGCCAGAGCAGAGCGTCATCCTTCCATCCATCTGGTCTGGACCTTCCAAGTTCACTGCCGTTCCAGTGACCTTGCCAAAACCCACGACAGCTCCGCGCCAGGGGCCCCGGGCCATTTCCAGAGGAACCTGCTTGTAGGGATTCTGTTTTGAGTCAAGATGCTACTTCTAATGAAGCAGAACGGAACTCCTGGCCAGCTTTCTCTCCCTCCTGCAGGCCTCTGGGCTCCGAGGAGCACGGCCTTGGCTGTGAAGAGAACAGTGTGACCCTGACATAGCCCAACTGCTTCTATCCCTGTGCCCCACCCCCGCTTCTCCTGGTTTAATTTGGCCACTTTTAGGATCTCTGCCTCCCCAAGAGGTGAGCAGGGCGAGGGGGCAGTGAACGCTCCTCCAATTGATTGAGGTCTCCGGGGAAGCAGCAGCTTTGAACCCAGTTTGACCCTCTAAGGGTTCAAGTTCCTGTTCTCTTGGCAGCGTATGATTTCCTGTTTCAAAGAAAAAAACCTAGGGTTTTAAGAGCTTTTTTTCTTTAAAAAAAAAAAAAAAGGCTCTTGGACACAAAACGGCTCTTACGAAACAACATGTTGATGAGTTTAGTATAAATGAATCAGAGACATATGGATTAAATTTCCCTTGCAATCCACAGGGGCTTCAAAATTAGGGGAAGAGTGTTTGTCAAAATGTGTGTCTGTCTCCTACCAGGGTCTGGGTCAGAATCAGAGCCTGGCCCACTACCCCCTTCCCCATGCCCCTCTCTCCTGATGGTAAGACTAAGAGCCAAGGGGTTTATAGCAAGTCTTAGGTTTGTTCTTTTCAACCTGCAGCCCTTTTGCTCTTAACTAAGTTGTTCCCCACACCTCCCCTGTGCCTTCAACAGGCCAATGTCTGACTCCTGCAAAGACCCTGAACCTGTGCAAAGAAGAGAAACTGACATGAGCTGCCTTGACACGTGTTATATAGGTGCTGCTCCTTGACTATGAACCATCCCATGTTGACCCATCCTATCTTAACCTTCCTTGGCAACATATGCATCTATTAATATTAGTGTTCAGACGTGGCCGTTAGAAACCTCCCCTACCCAATGGCCAGGACATGGACCCCATAGCAGGGTGTGGGGTGAGGATTGGCGGCTTATATTTTAAGTTTCTCAGATCCCATTCTTGCTGTCAAGAGGGTTGGGGCTGGAGATCTTCTGGTCTTATGATAAGAATAAGGCTACTTAAAGAAAGGTGGCTTTTTTGTCACCTGGAATCATCCAGCTATCCAAAGTGTGTTGATATTGGTGGGGTTTTTTAAAGATTCTTTTTGACGTGGACCATTTAAAAAAAGTCTTTATTGAGTATTTTTTTTACAATATTGCTTCTGTTTTATGTTTTGGTTTTTTGGTCGCAAGACATATGGGATCTTGGCTCCCCCACCAGGAACTGAACCCACACCTGCATGGGAAGGCGAAGTCTTAACTACGGAACCACCAGGGAATTCCTGGCCTTAGTTTTTTAAAAATCTAACTTCTATCTCTATTTTTGACAAAGGAGCAGAGAAATACAGTGTGTTTGGAGAGAAACCTGAGCAGCTTCTATTAATATCACCGTGTTGTCTTTTGGCCTTAGAACTCTTTAGGCAGGGGAAAGCTTAATGGAAGCCCCTTGTGTGTAACAGATAAACAGCTTCAGCAGACGAACCAGAGCTTAACTCACTCTCTCCATACCCTCCTGCCCCACCTTCCCCTGCTTCGTGGGAGTCATCAGTCCCCTAGGAACACAACTTGAAAGCACAAATGATGTTCTAGAATAGAAATCACTAAATTCTTTGGCCCTTAATGCCAGCAGTGAAGTTAATACATGTCTCATGGACATTATGTTGAGTGAAAGAAGCCAGACGCAAAAGAGAACATTCTATGGGATTCCCTTTACATGAAATTTAGAAATAAGCAAAACGAATCAATGCTGATGGAAATCAAATAGTGGTCACTTTTAGCAGTGATTGGGAAGAATGCATGAAAGAACTTTCTTGGGAAGGGTTTTGTATTTAGACTTGGCTGGGTGACACGGGGGTATAGCTGTATACATATTTCTTGGGCTGTACACATAAGATCAGCACACTTGATTCTTTCATTGTTGTTGTTCAATCACTCAGTCATGTCTGACTCTTTGTGACCCCATGGACTGCAGCACACCAGGCTTCCCCGTCCTTCAATATCTCCCAGAGTCTGCTCAACTCATGTGCATAGAGTTGGTAATGCCATCCAACCATCTCATTCTCTGTTTCTCCCTTTTTCTCCTGCCCTTAGTCTTTCCCAGCATCAAGGTCTTTTCCCATGAGTTGGCTCTTTGGATCAGGTAGCCAAAGTATTGGAACTTCAGCTTTGGCATTAATCCTTTCAGTGAATATTCAGTGCTGATTTCCTTTGGGATTGATTGCCTGGTTGAATCCTTTAGAATTCTCTTAATAGTATGCATATGATGTTAAACTAACCAACAGAAAAATTACTGTCAGGTTATTCCCACACGAACGTCTAAGGAGAAGGGGATGACAGAGGATGGGATGGCTGGATGGCATCACTGACTCGATGGACGTGAATCTGAGTGAACTCCCGGAGTTGGTGATGGACAGGGAGGCCTGGCATGCTGAGGTTCATGGGGTCGCAAAGAGTCGGACACGACTGAGCGACTGAACTGAACTGAACTGAACGTCTAAGGGCACCCCTGTCAAGTAGACCTCTTAGCACAGTGACTGAGAGTCTGGGCTTGGAGACTGTTGGTGCAGAGATGATGGTTGAGCCCAGGTGAAGCAAGACACAGGGAAAGGTCAACTCAGGAAGCACAAGCAAAATCTCCTGGTCTAAGCAGGGCTTGAATGACAAAGACGGCCACCGTGGAGCTGGGATAATGCAGGTGGGTTCTGATTGAGTAGATTCAGCCTCATCACAAAGGCCAAACTCAGAGGACGTCTGTGGGCTTGGCGGATCCTGAGCGGATTGCAATATGGTGGCACTAGTGGGCGGGGCAACCAGTCCCGCCTCAGGCGCTTCAGGCCAAGTTAAATGGCGACGTGACCTGAGCCCCTGCCTTCACGATCTTGATATGCAGAAGAACCTAGGGGCTCTGAAGAGAGGGGAACAGCACCCACACAGCCCTCACCACCCCACTCTTTTGGATTCAGAGGGACTTGGCATGTTGGAAGCCGACAAGAGAACACAGTGTCCACGACCAGCCTGTCATGTCTCCAGAAGGGGGCTGTGCCCGTCGCAGGCAGCAGGAAGGCTGCTTGAAGAAATGGAATTAGCCTTGTCGGGCTAGCGTGTCTGGGTTCTGGCTGGAACACTGAACGGTCAGTCAGTCAGATAGAGGAATATGGCCTGGACAAAGGACAGGGTTAAGTCTCCGACAGGAGGGGTGGAGCACCCTGGGTTGTTACCTGGTGGCCCAGCAGGTGTGGGGCACCTCCAACTCACCCCACCCTGCCCTTCCCTCTCCTGCTGAGCCTCCACACCCATCATTGGATCCCGGCCCTGAGGCTTCCTGTCTCCTTTCTAGGATCCACATGTGGAGGCCTGAACCTCTGCCAGGCAAAGCACAGTCTTGCAGGAGGGAGATTTCAGTTCCCTTTTGGAAAACAGTTTTCCTTCCAACCTAAGCAGCTGCCCCCCTGCCAATCAGTGCTAGAAGGCAACTATGTACAGCTCTCCTTTAAAATGAGCTGCCCAGCTAATTTGTCCCAGCCTCTCTCTCAGTTTAGTGCTAAGGCAGGGAAACCAAACATGGTAACTTGCAGAGACTTACGCTGCCACGTATTGACACTTTCATTATTGAGAGATAAGTACTCTTTTGAAACTTGGCTAGTTGGACCGACAGTGTCGGTTATATCCGTGTGTGCCCACTTCCTTTCCTTTCTGTGGAGTTGCCGAACATCTGCCATATTGAGGCCACAGTGCCAGGCTTGTACTCCCGCCTCCCTAACATGACCATTGCTCTACACCTCGGTTCCCAGCTCCTCCCTTCACCAATCTGGGGTCCTTTGCTTTGGCCACCAGGTTGGAAAAGCCTTGTCATTATTGGATTTAGCTAAACATACTAGGGGTGTGAGAATTGTCCTGTGCCTTGTAGGGTGTTCAGCAACATCCCTGAGCTCTAGTGACTAGAGTTGTCCAGTAGCATGCCCCACCTCAAGTTATGACAGCCAAATATGTCCCTTGTTGTTGCTGTTCAGTAGCTCAGTCGTGTCCAACTCTTTGCGACCTTGTGGACTACAGCATGCCAGGCTTCCTGGCCGTCATCATCTCCCAGAGCTTGCTCAAACTCATGTCCATTGGTTTGATTGATGTCCATTGATGCCTAGACATTGGCAAAATTATGTAAGTGATTTTTGGTCCTCAGGCCCATGGTGGCTTTTGGAGTAACTTGTAAATTGCCTTTAAGTAAATAGATAAATAAGTAAATAGATAAATAAATAAATATTGAAAAACAAACAAAAAAAAAATAGAACAAAATCAAATCCTTGGAGGGTTTTGTATTAGAATATCCTTGCCTCTGGGCTTCCCCAGTGGCTCAGTGGTGAAGAATAATCTCTCAAAAATCAGCGTGAAGAAGATAAACAAAGGCTGGAACAGGCAATTCCCAGAATTAAAAAAGGGGAAAAAAATCAAATGGCTACTTAACATGTGGAAATTTGTTTAGCTGAAGTTGGGGTCAAAAGGATACTAATTAAATCAGTTACAAGTTTCTGCTTCCCCCTATTAAAGTAGTAAAAAATTAATAGTACATGGTGGTTTAAAGGCAGGAAAATGGGGGCTTGTGAGTTTGATCTCTGAGTCAGGAAGATCCCCTGGAGGAGGGCATAGCAGCCCACTCCAGTATTCTTGCCTGGAGACTCTGATGGGCAGAAGAGCATGGGGTGGCAGAGTCAGACACACAGCGTCGTAGCACACACATACACTTTCCCTACTCTGAGGGGAGAAATGGGTACCAATTTTCTGGAGGGCTGTTTGACAGTAATTTTCAAAAACTTCAAAAGATATTCTCTTTGACTCAGAAATTCCATGTTTTGGCAATTCTCTTACCTTAAGGAAATAATCAGAGATGTTCATGAGAGTTCATGTACAAGGTTGTGTATCGAAACACTATTTGTATGATGGAAAATTGGAAATGACTGAACTATACAACAATATGGAATCTGTTATGTAAATCAGGGTTCATTCAAATAATGAAACACCATGAAATCATTAAGACATGTTGTAGAACAAAATTTGATGGCTTGAGAAATATTTACAATATTTGCTATCTAGAAAAAATTTCAGATATTTTTTCAGTCAGTATATTCAGAATGATCCCAATTTTATATCAACAACAAAAAGGTCAAATAGATGCATAGGAAAAAAACAAAAGTTGGAAAGATAAATGCCTGCAATTTCATTATGGTTATTTCTAGGTATGGTTATTGTGGTGAATTTTATTTTCTACTTTGTGCTTTTCTTTTGCTATTTTCAATTAAGAAATTGAATGCATCCTTAATTGTTTGAAATTTAGATTGTTTCCAATTTTCCATTATTGAGAATATTTGATGAATATTCTTTGCTTAAATGTTTTAAAGAGACTCTTCTCAATTCATATAATGGAATTTGGGCGTGGTGGTGGTGGTAATTGAAAACAAAAGTAAGGAACTTCCCTGGTGGTACAGAGGCTAAGACTCCATGCTCCCAGTGCAGGGGGCCTGGGTTTGATTCCTGATCAGGGTACTAGATTCCACATCCTGCCACTAAAGATCCCATGTGCTACACCTAAGACGTGGTACAGCCAAATAAGTAAATAGATAAATAAATATTGAAAAACAAACAAAAAAATAGAACAAAATCAAATCCTTGGAGGGTTTTGTATTAAAATATCCTTACCTCTGGGCTTCCCCAGTGGCTCAGTGGTAAAGAATCCGCCTGCAGTGCAGGAGACACAGGAGACGCAGGTTCGATCCCTGGTTTGGGAAGATCCCCTGGAGGAAAGCATGGCAACTCACTCCAGCCTGGAGAATCCCCATGGACAGAGGAGCCTGGCGGGCTATGGTCCATGGTTTCACAGAGTCGAACACGGCTAAAGTGACCTAGCACATTCTCGCCCCTAATCAGCCCTGTGTCACACAGCCTGTGGCCCTTGTGGCACGCATCCCCGTGTCCCTCTCATATTTGCTCTCTTTTGAAGTTGTGAGCTGAGAGTTTATGATTCTGGTGCCCCGAAGACAGGATTTGCTGACAACCTGGGTTCTGCCACTTTCTCCCTCAAACTCTCACCTTACCCATTTGTCTCCAGCTTCTGAAACCAGGAGGCATCCTGGGTGTTCTGTTCCTTGAGCAGCGTGTCTGCTGGCAGGTGGGTCAGTAAAGGAAAAAGGCTTGACTGTATACTGAGTATCAGGTTTGTGCTGGGTGCTTCCCTAGATGTTATCCAAACCCTGGGACATCTTGGATTTTTCTTACTCTACATCTAACCTGGTCCTCTTAACTTTGCCTTCAGATTTTGTCACCTGTCTACTTGCTTCAGCATCTCCACCAGTGCCTCCACTTCATGCCCCATCGCTTCCTGCTGCACAGTTGTGATGACCTCTTCTTGGGCCCCTGTGCTCCCTGTATGCTAATCTCTACCCAGTAACCAGAAGGGCCTGTTTTGGATCATACTACTGATTTCTCTTCGCTCCCACAAACCCACTGTGGTTTCCCATTTCATGCACAAAGTCCAGGGCTCTACACATTCCCACCTAGACCACTGCCCCTGTCCCCCTTGCTTGTCTGCCAGCCACCCTGGCCTCACCGCTGCTTCTCAGACATCCTGAGACCATCTTCTCTGAAGACCCCTACCAAAGCCGTTTTCCTCCTGTCTGGAGTGCTGCACCCCCAGCCTCCTCACTTTGTCAAGGTCTCTGTTCTGAGGTCATGTGATCTCAGAGACCTTCTCTGACCTTGCTTTCCCCTGCCCCTGCCTCATTTGTTATCATAGTACTATCAGGACTAGGCATGCAAGATCTCCTTTTCTTTTTCTCCAGTCAGAATGGAAGTGCCCAAGAACAGAGACTTAGCTGTGTTGATACAGTTCTGCCCTCAGAACCTACCCTGGAGGATAAGTTCTCACAACAGTCCTTGTGCCTCTTGCTAGGACGACAAAGCTGGGACTCAGAGATGTTCATGCGCCCACCTGTTAAAGGTCATGCATGGCATGAACACATTGCAGCTCCAAGCTCTAACACCTGTTAGAGGCTTTCTCTCCTCCCAGAGGCAGGGCCCCTGGGCTGGGCTGTTGAACTGGCTGCCTTTCCCAAAGCAGTGGGAACCACTGGTAGGATGCTTGTGTAGCTCAGGTGGCCCATAGATTCACACTAAGATGAGCTCTGAGATTTCCCACTGGGTTCTGCCTTTTTTCTTTGCAACCTGCATGGGTCTGTCCTCTGTCTGCACTGCCGTGTGACTGTTGGTATTGGTGTTCCTACATCATTACGTCTGGGAAGAAGGCTTGCTTGCTTTTTTGTTGCTGCTGCTGTTGTTGTTCAGGCGCTCAGTCATGTCTGACTCTTTGCAATTCCATGGACTGCAGCACGCCAGGCTTCCCTGCCTTTCACTATCTCCTGGAGTTTGCTCAAACTCTTGTCCATTGAGTCAGTGATGCCATTCAACCATCTCATAAATGAAGATGGTTAGATAGCATCTCACCCTCTTCTTCTTTTGCCTTCACTCTTCCCAGCATCTGAATCTTTTCCAATGAGTCTTTACCAATGGGGTAAATAAAGTTCCTTGACCCCGTGTGACAGCCTGGCCAGGGCTGTGGTTTCAGGATGCTCTGAGACATGGACTGAGAATGAAGCCGCATCCCAGCTCTGCATGCAGCGGGGACATTTTTGCAGTGTTTTACCCAGTGTTCCCAATTGCCGCCTCCTCCCCAGGGTTACTTACAATTTGTTGAGTGCCTCCACTGTGTTCAGCACTCCAGGAGACATAAAATTCCCTGCCTGAGACCTTGCGGTCTAACGTGGGCAGACAAATGACTCCAGCATAAGCCACCTTCCCTGGGGAAGACAGTCATCTCTCCAAGGCACTGGGTTTCTCAAGATTTCCATTTGCACGTGACTTTCCATTTTTAAACTCCCTTTGGAAGAAGTGGAGACAACTCTGGCAAGGCTGGGGGAGGCAGAGCTGGGAGGGCAGAGTGGAAAATGTTGTCTGTGAAGGGTTTTTTTTTTTTCAGAACAAGTGGCATTCCAGGAGGCATTTCCAAGGCATGTAGTTCGTGACTTGAGACAGCTTTGGGGTGGGGCCAAGATGATGTTAAGAAACAGAGAAAATGAAGGCAAACCCCCAGGGAACAGAGGTAGGTACGGCAATGAGGGACCAGAAGCCAAGTTTAGTAACTGAAGGTGTAGCGGCAAGGTCAGCATCCATCCATCCAGCCATCCCTTCATTAATGCAACTAACCCTTAGTCCGTGTTCCATCTTAGCTGGAAGCTCTGCCAGATCATGGGAGCTGGTTATTTGCCTGCTGCTCCAGGAACTCATAAGTCTACCTACAGAAATGTAGTTTCATCCTTGAAAGTATTTTCAAACCTGTGATCCTCTGACTTACCCTCTGTGATTCCCCCCCTGTGCTCTGGACTCTTCCGTCATTGCATTCATCACAATTTAATTTTGTAATTTTTGAAATTAGTTAATTAATTATTAATTAATTTGGCTGTGCTGGGTCTTAGTTTCGGCATGTGAGATCTTGTTCCCTTGACCAGGGATTGAACCTAGTCCCCCTGCGTTGGGAGCTCTGAGTCTTAGCCACTGGACCACCAGAGAAGTACCCCCATCACAATTTTAAAGTGGTGGGGTGTGTGGTGGCCTTTGAGTGTGTGGTGAGGGGTGTGTGGTGGCTTTTGAGTGTGTGGTGTGTATGCTCACTTGTTAAATATTCATCCTGAGGATAGGGACCTGCCCATTTTCTTCATGTATTCCCATCCTGAGGGCAAGCATTCAATAAATATTAATAGAATCAATGAAACCATGAATGAATGAAGTGAAGAAAGCCTCATATGGTACCATAGAGGAATAAAGGTGAATGTAGTGGGAAATCAAAAAAGGACTCAATGGAGGAAAATTTACTTAATGATGTCTCCTTTCTAATAACAACTATAGCACCGTCAACAGCAAAACCAGTTTCTCCCATACATGGAGGCAGGCTCTGAGCTATATTCTTCACATACATGATCTCATGTGAGATGAGTGTGATACTCCCTATTTTGTAGGCGTGGGGACTGAGGCCCAAGGAAGCTGACTCATCTGTCTGTGGACCCAGGCATTGTCCATGGCCTGGGGCTCTCATAGGACCCCCCAAGCTGGCGCTCAGTGTCTTTCTGCTTTATTGCCTGTAAACTGTTCTTGCAAATTCCTATCGAAGACTGAACCAGGGGAGATTCCAGCAGGCTCGAGAAAACTCTGGGCTACATGGATGCTCTTCAAGAGGTAGAGAGGCCTTCCATTTAGAGACATTTGAGAAAGGAATGCAAAGCATTTAGTGTCAAGGAGTTCTGGTGGGATCCTTCCTCTTTAGGGAAAGAGAGGGCTGGGGATTCTTCTGGGATTCCAGTCAGGACTGTCTCTCTTGACCATTAAAATGCTAATGGAAGGTGTCAGTGCTTGACATTTGGTAATTAAAACATCCACTGACTGAATAAGAACTTTTTATTGACAATCATATTGATGAAAGCAAAAGTAATTTTATTTTAGACATCCTCATTATGGGCTCTGGGGAAGGCAATGGCACCCTACCCCAGTACTCTTGCCTGGAAAATCCAATGGACGGAGTAGCCTGGTGGGCTGCAGTCCATGGGGTCGCTAACAGTCAGACAGACTGAGTGACTTCACTTTCACTTTTCTCTTTCATGCATTGGAGAAGGAAATGGCAACCCACTCCAGTATTCTTGCCTGGAGAATCCCAGGGATGGGGGAGCCTGGTGGGCTGCTGTCTTTGGGGTCACACAGAGTGGGACACGACTGAAGTGACTTAGCAGCAGCAGCATCAGCATCATGGGCTCAGCTGGGCAGGGGCCCCTGTTGTATGAATGGAGTTGTTGGTGCGGTGGATGGCAGCAGGGCCTCTCAGGTGGTCTCCATTCAGGCCAGCTGTGAGGTGGCTGGTGTGGTCTAGGTCGTGTGGGGAGACCAGCTGGTTCAGGCAAGTAAGAGGTGGAGCAATGGGACTGCTGGCTTGTGGGTGACCATACACTTGCTTTTGGATTCTGGACTCTTAACTCTGGAAGGCGTTTGGGGAAATACTCTTTAAGGCAGATCTGTGAGGTGTCTTATCATCCATGAACAGTCAGAGCAACCCTCAAAGGTGGGAAGCTTCTAAATCTTAGAGGAATCATGTTGTGGAAGGTAGAGGAATCATGTTGTGGAAGGTAGGGTAAGGGCAAGGATGTTAATGAAGGAGATTCCTTACATTATACATCAGCTCATTTCATTTCAATAACCATCAAAGCTAATTACGTTCTCCCATTTTTATAGATGGGGAAATGGAGACTCTAAAAATTCAGTAGCTTGCATAAGGCTATCCTCCTGTTTAAAGACGAGGGTTAATTTGTGACTGGCCAACTATAATCCTAAGAAACACTTTATAATGAGTGTGATGGTGGGCTAGGGGTGCCCCAGGGGAAAAAGAGATTTGCTTTGTCAAAGCCACAGGAAGGCCAGGTGGCCATTGACATCACCATCCACCTGCAAGAGGATGCTGGATGAAGGATCTGGGAAAAAGGGTGTTTGCTACTCTGTAACCAGGGCCTGAGCTAGAATTTTGCCACCAGGTCTCTTGAGCTTGAGTCACCCAGGGACAAGGATCAGCCTGAAATCAAAGATGGAACTCACCATTGGTCGAGAGCTGAGCTCTCCAATACAGTGACTATTAACCATGTGTGGGTCTTTAAACTAATTATAATGAAGTAAAGTTTGAAAACCAGCTTCTCAGTACCACTAGCCACTCTTCAAGAGCTAGTAACCACGAGGCAAGTGACTGCCATGTTGGCTGAATACTTCCTTTTGTACGGAAGTTCTCGTGGACAGTGCCAGACCAGAAACCACTGGCTCTTTCCAATAGCATGACAAGTGTGGATCCTGCTTCTCACTTTCAAACTGTGAAGCTTTGAACAAATGCTTACTTTCTCAGCATCTCTGTTTCCCCAACTATAAAAAGGGAAGGGGGGTTATCATGAGATAAAATGATTGTGTATGGAAAGCAGGGCCCATGGTGCTGGGTATACAGCTAGTGGTCATCAGAGGCTGCCACTGCCTTCCTGTCCATGAGAGACAAAGACAAGCCCTTTTGGTTTTGGATGTTTTTGTTGCAGATGGATTTCCGTTTACTGACTTTACCTGAGGCCACCTGTCTTTCTGCTGTACATGTGCGTGGGTGTGTGTTAGTCACTCAGTCGTGTCCGACTCTCTGTGACCCCATGGACTGTAGCCCGCCAGGCTCCTCTGCCCCTGGGATTCTCCAGGCAAGAATACTGGAGTGGGTTGCCATGCCCTTCTCTAGGGGTTCGTCCTGATCCAGGCATCACACTCGGGTCTCCTGAATTGCAAGCAGATTCTTNCGACTCTCTGTGACCCCATGGACTGTAGCCCGCCAGGCTCCTCTGCCCCTGGGATTCTCCAGGCAAGAATACTGGAGTGGGTTGCCATGCCCTTCTCTAGGGGTTCGTCCTGATCCAGGCATCACACTCGGGTCTCCTGAATTGCAAGCAGATTCTTTACCATGGAGCCACCAGGGATCCTATTTGCTTTTGGAATAAATATCACCAGAAACAAACAAACAAAAAACACGTCACCTTTCCTCTCTTCTCATGTGAGAATGGCCCTGTTTCCATCATGCTAAAGCAGTGCTCCCTTCCGGAGAACTGCAACACTCTGGACCTTGGCCTGGTTCTTGCATCTTCAGATTTCTCTGTCTTGCCTTCTTGTCCACCTATCCCCCACACACCTATAACAAATCAAAACATTTCATTCCTGGAGCTTGTTCATCACTGTGCACTTGGACAAGCTGAGGGTGTTTTTTCTCACCCCACGTGGCTTATTTTCTAAAATTTATATTTAGCGTCTCTGAGTCTTGTTGCTGTGCGTGGGCTTTCTCTAGTTGTGGCGAGCAGGGGGCGACTCTCTAGTTGCGGTGCCCAGGCTTCTCACTGTGCTGGCCTCTCTTGGCAGAGCGCAGGCTCCAGGTGTGTGGTCTTCAGTAGTTGTGATCCATGGGCTTAGTTGCCCGGTGGCATGTGGGATCTTTCTGGACCAGGGATTGAATTTGTGTCCCCTACACTGGCAGATTCTTAACCACTGGATCACCAGGGAAGGCCCTCACTTTGCTTACAAAGAAGAGGGAGTAGAAGGTAAAGCAGTTCTTAAACTTGGATGCATAGTGGAACCACCCTGGAGGGCTTGTTATACTAGTCCTGGGGGCCCCACGTGCTGAGTTTCAGCATCAGTCAATCTGGGGTAGGGTGACCAGAACTTGCATTTGTAACAAGTTAGAAATGCTGCTTGTCTGGGGACACTCTTTGGGACTCCCTCTTGTAGGCCATGCTCCCCTGTATGCTGAGTGCCCTTGAAGTGTGCTGTGTTAGCAGCTCAGTTGTATCCAACTCTTTGTGGCCCCATGGGCTGTAGCCCGCCAGGCTCCTCTGTCCATGGAATTCTCCAGGCAAGAATACTGGAGTGGGTTGCCAGTCCAGGGGGGGTCTTCCTGATCCAGGGATTGAACCTGGGTCTCCTGCATCGCAGGCAGTTTCTTTACCATCTGAGCCACTANATGGGCTGTAGCCCGCCAGGCTCCTCTGTCCATGGAATTCTCCAGGCAAGAATACTGGAGTGGGTTGCCAGTCCAGGGGGGGTCTTCCTGATCCAGGGATTGAACCTGGGTCTCCTGCATCGCAGGCAGTTTCTTTACCATCTGAGCCACTAGGGAAGCCCAGTGGCTTGAAGAATTGTGCATATCAGCATTACCTGCAGGGCTTATTAAAACACAGATTACTGAGCCCTCTCCCCAGAGTTTCTGATTCATTTCTGGGGAGGTAGATACAGCCTCAGAAACGTGCATTTTTACCAGATTCCCACGTGAGGCTGATGCGGCTGGTCTGGAAATCACACCTTGAGAACCGCTGATATCTGTATACCAGTGTTAGCTCTGTGATCAGTGAGATGTGAAGTCAAAGCCTGTCTCTGCCACTGAGTGTTACAGTGAACCTAACACTGTCTGAGCCTCAGTTTTCCCATCTTTTGAATGGAAATAAGGGCTAAGGTTGTTGTGAGAATCAAGCAAAGAGTAGGTGCTAAAAAAAGTGCTTTATTTCTTCTCTCCTAAGTGAATTGTCCCGGCTGGGCTGCAGTGAGGCTGCAGGAGACAGAACGTTCGTAGCTCTGGATTAGTCCAGCTACGGCTTTTTGCTGTCCCCTAGTCAGCACGTCCCGCCCCTCTCGCTGCTCCCCAAACCTGGCAGTCCTCATCAGCCCTCTCCCCACCACAGTTAGGCTGCCAGATCTCTCGGCCTCCAGATGCCCACTGCACCGCCTCCCTCTTGCTACCACTTCCTCAGATTTCCCAAACAAATTGTGTGTCCCATCAAATTGTGTGTTAACTGAGTTACTATAAGAATAAATTGTGCTTATTTCCAGATGACCTGGAGTTTTTGGCTGCTTTGCCTAACAATAACTAAAACCAGTTTTAAAAGAGGGGAAAGAAAATGGAAAACAACAACAGAAAGTAAAGGAAAGGGCAGCTCCAGCCTGATGCCGGATTTGGGAGAGGGAGTTCGCCCCCCGACCCACCACCCCCTCACACCTGGCAGTAAGTAACCAGCTGCCTTATGGTGTCCCGCACTGCAGCGGATCCAGAGAAGCCCAGAGCATCCTGAGCTGGGGATTCCCTGGTGGCTCAGATGGTAAAGAACCTGCCTGCCGTTGCAGGAGATGCAGGTTCAATCCCCAGGCCTGGAAGATCTCCTGGAGAAGGAAATGGCAGCCCACTCCAGTATTCTTGCCAGGGAAACCCCATGGACACAGGAGCCTGGCGGGCTATGGTCCATGGGGTTGCAAAAGAGTAGGACATGACGTAGTGACTAAACAACAGAAATCCCTGGACTGAGCCTGTCTGTGGCGTGTATTCTTTCTGAGAGCCACCCAAGGGGAAGGTGAGGTAGAAGGTTGGTTTTGTTTGCAGTTTGTGAGATGGGAGATAACTGTCCTGGGATGCTTCATGGGGGAGCTCCTCTGGGGAGCAGAAACCATCAGGAACGGAGGCGCAGAAGCAGAGCTCAGAAGTGCGGCAGAGGCCGGGAGTCGGGGCCATGCCATAGAGCAGGGGTCCGCAGCCCCCCGGCTGCACAGTAGGAGGAGAGCCTTGGGCAAGCCAGCAAAACTTGGTCTGTACTTACAGCCGCTCCCCATCGCTCACATCACCACCTGAGCTCCGCCTCCTGTCAGATCAGTGGCGGCATCAGATTCTCCATAGGAGCACAAACCGTAACTGTAAAGTCAAGGCAGAATATCCTGAGATTGCCACTAAATAGAAATAAAGTGCACAGTAAATGTAATGCACTTAACTCATCTAGAAACTATCACCCCCCCTGACCCGCCCCCACCTACCCTGGTCTATGGAAAAATTGTCTTTCACGAAACGGGTCCCTGGTGCCAAAAAGGTTGGGGACAGCTGGCATAGAGAAGATACAAAACCAAGGATTCTGTGTCTGCCAGCTCCTGCTTCTAGCACAGTCCTGATGCTTTTTGGATAGAACCTCGATTCATTTTTTTCCAGCTTCCTCTCATCAGGCACGTCAGCGCTTTCCAGCTCTGTGATTTGAAGCTTGCCGTTTAGTCTCCCCCAGCTTCCGTTTTCCTAGCTCTGAAATGGGTATCATGACACCTTAAGGCTGCAGGTTGCTGTTCAGACTAAACGAGAATATTCATAAAATTGGACAGCATGGAGCCTACCATACAGTAGGTGCCCGATAAACATCGGTTCCCTTTTCCTCATCTCTGCTCTATTGGAAGCCCTGCTGCAGATGTTCAGAGATGAAGGTGGTGATCCTGAATGCAATGGCTTGTGCAAACCCCCATGCCTCCCCGGCATTCTTGGTCAGAGGGGACAGACACGCCAGAAGAGAGAACCACACCAAAGGGACAGGTTGGCATCTTCTAAACAGTGAGTGCTGTGGTT
Organism: Oreotragus oreotragus; assembly: GCA_006410675.1. Taxonomy (NCBI): domain Eukaryota; kingdom Metazoa; phylum Chordata; class Mammalia; order Artiodactyla; family Bovidae; genus Oreotragus; species Oreotragus oreotragus. The sequence goes on along the minus strand of SJYX01009217.1, from coordinate 210,355 downwards.
TCCTCAGTCCTCCTTGGATCATGTGGCACGTGGCAGGCAAGCTGGAGAGGGCCTCCCAGGCAAGCTACTCTGCAGACACAGTCAGGAGGAGGTCAGCGTCCACCCCTCACCCTCATTCCTAGAATGGGGTGAGGCCCTGGGCCTCAGGTGCAGGGAGGCATGTATAATTCTCATCTCATCGGGCCCTAGACTTAATCGGAGCCGCCTCCTACATCACTGCCATCCATCTTCAGGAGACAGGTAAGACTCAATGAAGATGAGTTAGGACGTGAAGAATGAGGCAGGATTAAACCCTGATCAGATCATTCCTGCAGCAAGAGGAAAAAAAAATCATGCCGGCCAGGCTGATGTCTCTTTGCGTATCTTTTATTTCCTAACATCTATGCTTTTGCTTGTGGGTCAGAAGTCTTCCTTCACCTCTCCTATTTTATCTGGCTCTCCTTTTCCCTCTCCTTGGGTTTAAGTTGTGGTTTTTCTTCTGGGGTCCCAGTTAAAAGTGGTCCCTAGACCCCCTGCTTCCTAAGAGCATCATCCACCGACTTCCAGTTCAGGATGCAAAGAGACATTGTGGGTAGTGCTAGTCTAGGTTCCTGTTCCCAGGCTGCCTTGCAGACCCAAGTAGACCCAAGTGGATGGACTGGAATTTCACTGGGATAGGGGAGTCACAGGCAGAGTAGAGGAGGAGGATGGTGATCAGGGAGCATGGAGAGTGAATAGGCAACAGGAGTTAGAATAAAAAGAGGAGAGCATTGTGTGAAGAAAAGGATGAGGGCTGGATTTTGGCCATCTGAGTCTCAGCAGTCCCCTAGGTGAGACCTTCTTTCACTGAAAGGAGGGAAGCTGATATTCTCCCTCTGCATCTGTTGTCATGTGTCTCTGCCCCTTGCGCCACATAATCACAGATGGTCCATCCGTGATGACCCTGTGTGCCCCAGCCTGCTGTGTGGTCTGACAGGGTGCCCTCAGCTACCTTAGTGCCCATTTCCTTGGGTACCGCACCCCTCCTTGCTCTCCTTCTAGGCTCAAGTTGCTGGATGATCAAGGCAGGACTTGTGCAATCTGTGGCATACCTGGTAATTCAAAAGCAGCTGCCCCAGGCTGATAGATCCCAGGGCACCTGGAACTTTCCAGTTTTCCTCGTAGGAGCCTACTTCTTCAGATAGCTTTCTTTTTAAATTAATTCATTAATTTGTTTTTGGCTGTGCTGGGACTTCCTTGCTGCGCATGTGGGCTTTCTCTAGTTGCCGTGAGTGGGGGCTACTCTCCATTGTGGTGTGTGGGCTTCTCATTGCAGAGGCTTTTCTTGTTGCAAAGCACAGACTCCAGGCAAGAGTAGGCTCAATAGTTGTGGCACATGGGCTTCGTTGCTCCATGGATGTGGAATCTTCCTGGACCAGGAATGAAACCCATTTCCCCTGCATTGGTAGGCAGACTCTTAACTACTGGACCACACCAGAAGTCCAAACTTCTTTTTGAAAGGGTTGCCCAAGGTCCAGTTTTCTGCTGAATTTGCCAACGGGGCTTTTATTTGCCCACTGACAGTCCTGCATCGCATGACGGTGCCGAGAATGATGGGGGGAAGGAAGAAGGAAGCAGGACAGAAGAGGCTGCAAGATGGGTTAGTGGCAGGTGAAGCTCGTACATGATCTATAGTAGTGAGGATGGCTCTTGATGTTTCAGCGATCTCTCTAGACTGTAAACAGTGCCCTGTGAGTTCTGGCTTCCTGGGCATACGCCAGAGAGGAGGCACCTTGCGTTTCTGAACTGTTGGAGTGTTGACCTTTTCACCAAGCCAGCCTCCCTAGGTGAGGTCAGCAAATGTATTTGGATGTGTACCATGTAAACAGTGAAACCCTAAAGGAGAGGACAAGAAGAGGCAGATGGAAAGCTGTAGCTAGCATCTGGCAGTTTGGAAGCAAAATCCTGCTAGTTCTGTGCCAGCTTCCTCCATGTCGTGGCCCCATCTGTCTGCCAGCCTTGTTAACATGGGCCAGGGCATCTCTGGGTCCTGAGGGTCAGCATCCTGCCTCATTCTTCATCCTCTTCCACTGACATTACTCCCCAGGGAGCCAGTATGCCTCTGCCTGCACCCAGGCTGCCTACACACCTGGCTCCTTTCGATACTATGGCAGAGTCATTGGAACATCAGGTGTTTGCACATCACTTTGGTTCTCTGCCTAGGCTGGTAGATTTGACTAGTTTCTTTCAATTACTTTCCCCTCTGGGGAAACTGGTGCAAAGTTGAATGTGACTCATGAAGGGTGTAGCAACTTGGAGCGAGCGTCATAATGTTCAAGATGCTCCACCAGGAGCTCAGGTAGCCTCCTTCCTGACAGCTTCTTACACTGTGATATCATCTTGGATGGAGAAGCCAAGTGGGAGTTGCCCAGAGGTTTTATGATGAATCTCTTTCTGTAAGGTTGTAATAAAAAGTCTCACTCTTCTGCTGTAGAATTTGAGAGCAGTGCTGGAGTTCTGAGGTGTGAAACAGTGCTGATGACCCTTGGCACGCCTCCTCTTCAACTCCTTCCTTATCAGTGACCTTCACTTCCTCTCCATTTCAGCCATACAACAGTAAGGCCACTCCTTGGCTTGCCCTATGGTGTGGAATTTCTCTAAGATCCAGACCTACCTCTAGTCTCCCTTCTCCCCACTGTGCCTTCACTTCATTTTATTTTAACATTTTATACTGGAATGTAGCCAGCTACCAATGCTGTGATAGTTTCAGGTGGATAGCAGAGTGACTCAGCCATATACATACATGTATCCATCCTCCTGCAGGGCTTCCCGGGTGGTGCTAGTGGTAAAGAACCCACCTGCCAAAGCAGGAGATGTAAGAGATGCGGGTTCAACCCCTGGATCAGGAAGCTCCCCTGGAGGAGGGCATGGCAACCCACTCCAGTATTCTTGCCTGGAGAATCCCATGGACAGAAAAGCCTGATGGGCTGCGGTTCACAGGGTCACAAAGTCAGGCATGACTGAAGCGACTTAGCACACACACNAACCCCTGGATCAGGAAGCTCCCCTGGAGGAGGGCATGGCAACCCACTCCAGTATTCTTGCCTGGAGAATCCCATGGACAGAAAAGCCTGATGGGCTGCGGTTCACAGGGTCACAAAGTCAGGCATGACTGAAGCGACTTAGCACACACACATTCTCCTCCAAACTCCTCTCCCATCCAGGCTGCCACACAACACTGAGCAGCGTTCTGTACTATACAGTATGTCCTTATTGGTTATCCATTTTAAATATAGCAGTGTTGTGCCTTCACTTTACACCTGACCTTGACGTCCAGTCTCTTGGCCCCTGTGGCTTCTGTGTTCTCTTGGCTCCATTTTCTTCCCCATCCAACCAACCCCATGGTTAGCCATTCATGGCCTCTCCCTGGAATTCTAGACTCCCTCCACCCCGATCATTCTTTCTCTGCCTGTTTAACAACCCCTCCTCTGTGGATCCCCATTCTGTGATTTTTCTCTCCTGTCCTGAGTGGCTAGGCAGGACAGCTATAGACCTGGGCTAAATGGGTCCACTGCATACATGGTGTTTAGACCCCAGCAGGACCCCTGCTGATCTTTGGCACCTTGCATTTGGCTCCTGCTCACCCTGTTGCAGCTGTGCTGGGCCTTGCCTAAGCCTTTTAAGCCCCATAGCTCAGCTCTTTAGCCCTTGGTGAAATATCTTGCATATTTGGTTGAGCTTGAAGCTGTCCAGTGCTTGCACTTGCAGTTTTCCTCCTTGCAAATGCAAACTTTACTCTTGTTTTGCATTCTCACCTCTTCTTTCCTGTATCACTTAAAGTATCTTCAGGGACTTCTTTGGTGGTTCAGTGCTTAAGAATCCTTCCCTTCCAATGCAGGGGACATGAGTTTGAGCCCTAGACTTAGTGTGGGAACTCAGATCCCACGTACCTTGGAGCCACTACGCCCATGCACCACACTAGAGAAGCCCACACATTGTAGTGAAGACCCAGGACAGCCAAAAGATAAGTAAAATATGTTTACAGATGAAATAAAATATCTGAGTAGGTTTGTTCATTAACTGAAAGTCCCTGTTTTCCGCTATATTCCTAAGCTAGGAATATGCCTATCACTGTGCATCCTGAGATAGTCGCACCCTACAAGGCACTGACGTTCATAAAAATTACCAAAAAAGGTATTAGAACATACTGAGAATAATTATTGTTGTTCAGTCACTCAGTTGTCTCCAACTCTTTGCAACCCCATGGACTGCAGCACGCCAGGCTACTACCTACCTGGTCCTTTACCATCTCCTGGAGGTTGCTCAAACTCAGGTCCATTGAGTCAGGGATGCCATCCAACCATCTCATCCTTGTCATTCCCTTCTCCTCCTGCCCTCAATCTTGCCCAGCATCAGGGTCTTTTCAAATGAGTCAGCTCTTTGTGTGAGGTGGCCAAAGTACTGGGGCTTCAGCTTCATCATTGGTCCTTCCAATATTGAGAATAATACCAATAGTTATAAGAGCAGTTGTTTTCATTCATGAACACTGACTCTTATGTCAAGTCTTGTGCCAAGTACTTTCCAGGTATATCATACTTCGTCTTGACCCCAAAGTCAGTGAGTTAGGGGCTTACAGGATTCTCATATTATAGAAGAGAAAAAAAATTGCTGAGAGGCTTAACTCAGAGGCAGAGTTGAGATTTAGCCCAGAATGTGCCTTCAGATTCTTTCCTTCTTGCCCTCTCTCCCATTCTCCTTCCTCGCAGGTGGACTCACCCCAAGAGGGTCTCCTGAGAGCACCTGGTCCCTTCCCGCATCCTCTGTGTCCTCCAGGCTTCCCAGGTCCACGCCTTTCTGCTGAACAAGCGCCGCTGCTCTGACCTGCCACACATTTAGCTGCTGAGCACGTGTAGACTGACATCGTGCTTTTAACTGCAGGCAAAACCCATCCCTCTGGGAACTGTCCCAGTTTGAGGGTTTTTTTTTTTTTTTTTTTTTTTTTTAAAAAAAAAGGCAGTCATGTTAAAATAGAGATTAATAATATAGACAGAGAGAGACATGAAAATAGATCCAGGAGGGATGGTAGATAGCCTATCTGAATAGATCCCAGAGATAAATACATGGAAAGCATAGAGAATTATTGTTGGGAATAATTCTCCATGGGAGGCTCTATGGATAAATATATAGATCAGGGATAGTGGAATCATTTAGAGGAAGTGAGATGAAAACAGCATGTGGGAGTCCGCAACTGTGAGAGCTGTACTGAATGGGCTTGGGCCTTCGGTACCGCACATTTGGTGGAGTTGTTCCAAAAGGAGGTTGGAAATCCGTGGGCAGGCTGTAATCTTCCAGAAGCCAAGTGGCAGGGTGTCCTGGGGAGAATGAGAGGGGAATTAACTGAGGACTTTGTGAGTGGGGTTCTGGGAGCAGGATGGGAGATGCTGAGGCAGACCTACAAGAGAGCATCATCGGGGTGGGCTTTGTAAGTTGACACAGGGATGTGAAGGCCGAATGGAGCCTGGGAAAAAAGGGGCTAGATTGAAAAGAGCAGTGTTCCCAGGGACCCTCTAGTCCTTGAGGGCATCTGGAGAGGAGAGCCAAGTCCCCCACCCAGCAGGTGAATCAGTTCAGCAGGCTGTCTGCACAAGCATGGGACATATGTCTGGAGGCTGCAGCCCAGTGTCATAAAAAATCCATCCCCGGGTAGCACTGTTCCGGTGGTTGATGACTGTGGCTCTCTGGTGATTGGGTCTGGACTTGGCTCAGGCCCTGCCCACCAGTATCCAGGGAAGATTGTGAAAAGCTGGGGTGAACTTGGGACAGACAGCCGCTCACATGTTCTTCTTCTCCCCACCCTGGTCCTTGCCCTGTTTATCCAGAACTCTGCAGTTCTGTTTGACAGGCATTCCTGACTGTGCTGTGTGGCTGTAGAATGTTCTACTCAAGGGCAGATGAAAAAGGCCAGGAGAAGGCTCTGATTCAGAAAGGTGGGACAGCGCTCATCTCTGCGTGAATGCTAAGTCGCTTCAGTCATGTCTGACTCTTTGCAGCATCCTGGACTGTATAGCCCGCCAGGCTGCTCTGTCCATGAAACTCTCCAGGCAAGAATACTGGGGTGGGCTGCCTGCCACGCCCTCCTCCAGGGGATCTTCCCTACCCGGGGTTTGAACCTGCATTGGCAGGTGGGTTCTTGACCACTAGTGCCACCTGGGAAGCCCACTCATTTCTTTATGGGACTTCTTTAGTTTCTTAGAATGATTGACTAGGAAAGGGGTCAACAGTCCTTAAGTGAGCACTTTGACCCCGGACACTGACTCCATCTTTACATCCCACCCTCCTTTTCCAGGTGAAAAAGGGAGTAACTGTTGACTGTTTCTGACAGAGACCTTGCCGTGGTAGCCAACGACCCATAGTTCTCCCATGCATGTCAAGAGTATCCACTCACTATCTTGCCTTATTCCAGGGTGGGTTATGGGCTGTGGTGTATAGGAATCTAGGGTCTTTACCTTCAAGGAATTTGACATCTGAAGACTTTATGTCAGAAGTCAACTTGCGGTCTCCTCTGTACTGGAGAGAAAGCCCAGATGGTTGCTTCTTTGATATTGGGAGTTTTGCCTCCTATGCATGAGTTAGCTGCTCCAGTGTTGTTTTAGAAGTCATAAGACCCAGATGTCCTTTCTCAGGGATTAGCCTTGACAGTAGGGCATTCTGGCAAAGTTGCCTTTCCTCGCTGAATCAGGGACTCTCTCCCCATGTTGGATAAGAATCATGGCATGTGACTCATGTGGGTGTCAGAGAGATCAGGCGAAGGACACACTGGAGAAACCCAAGTCCTCAAGCTGCCCGATGAGAGAGTCCTAGTTCAAAAGAGAACTTGCAGTCCAGAATTTCTGTTGGGTTAAAATTCCTGCCCCGTTTATAGAGGAGGGACATTTGCATAAATAACAAGGGAACAGTTCCAGAGAGAACTTTTCCAGGAGGAATTTGGCTAATCAGGTCTCTAGCTGGACTTGTCCCCAGAGGATTCATGAGAATAAAAATTGAGGGAACAGCCATCCAGATGGCATGTGGCAGGGGCGTGGGTTCTGCTCCAGCGATATTCTGGGGTCTCTGCCCAGTTCTGGCCGTCTGGAACACCCTTCCCTCTATTCCAGGCAGGGGGGTGTCCTGGAGAATGGGCAGCCATCTGGTCACCGGGCAGAGCCTCAAACCAGGGGGACAGGGACCATATGGGCTGCTCATGGTTCTACCTTGCTTACTTTTGACTTTAATCTTAAAGTCCTCTGAACTGGAAATAGGATTCAGGAGAAAGCTTTCTGTTGGAGAGTCGGACACTCTTGTTTGCCATGGAATTTTTTTCTCCCTGCTACTGCTGTGGTCAGACTGATGGGCAGGAGGATGACCCAGTAGACAGTGGATAGGGATAAGCCTGGAAATACTAGGCTTCCATGCTTGGCTGGTTGCTTATCAGTAGCAACACACTAAGATGACTTCCATTTCCTCTCTGTAATGGGTGGAGGAAATACAGTCCTGGAACTTGAATCTGTAAAATGCATGGACACCAATTATATGGTTGTTTTAGCTACCTAGTTTTCACAGCCCCTTTATTCACTACAAAAAAAAAAAAAACTTTTGCAAACTTAGGTTGGACTTTCCTGGTGGCTCAGTGGTAGAGAATCTGCCTGCCAATGCAGGAGATGCAGATTTGATCCCTGAGTCAGGAAGATCCCCTGAAAAGGAAATGGCAACCCACCCTGGTATTCATGCTTGGAGAATCCCATAGACATAGGGCTCCTATAGACATAGGTGGCTACAGTCCATGGGATCACAAAGAGTCGGACACAACTGAGTGACTGAACGTGCATGCATGCAAGCATATGTTACATGCAAGATATTGGAGAGACCAAGAAAAAGAAGATTTCCTTACATTTTTTTTCATCCGTGATTCCTCCCTCTTGACCCTTGGGAAACCATGTAGTCCATTGCTGTGGGTATCAGTGAAGGAGACAGAGTCCCAGTGTGAAGGGCTTACATAGACTCAAGCATTGGACTTGGAACTCAGCTGCAGAGACCTGTTTTGAGCCAAGTTTTGGTTCTTCCTTAGACTCTGGGGTTCTTGACCTAGATGTTGAGTCCCTCTGCAGTAGAGAGAGGACTGGGAGAGATGGGAGTATAGTATTTAAGAGCAGGGAAGCCAGACAGATTTAGATGAGAGTCCCAACCATGCATCATAGAGCAAATGACTTACCTCCTCTTCCCTGAAATAGGGTTAATGATAGAATCTACCCCAAAAGGTCATTGGAGTGTTGCAAGAGACAATGCATGCATCTTCATTGACATTTTGAAAAGAAGAAAGTGTTAGTCACTAAGTTGTGTCCCACTCTATGAGACCCTATGGTTTGTAGCCCTCTGTCTGGCGATTACATTGCCAGGCTCCTCTCTGTCCATGTAATTCTCCAGGCAAGAATACTGGAGTGGGTTGCTGTTTCCTCCTCCAGGGGATCTTTCCAACCCAGGGATCAAAACCATGTCTCCTGCATTGGAGACATATTCTTTACCCCTTGAGCCGTCAGGGAAGGCTGACATACAAGTCACCATAAACTGGGTGGCTTAAAACAGTGGAAATTTATTCTATCAAAGTTCTGAAGGCTGAAAGTCCAATGTAAGGTGTCAGCAGGGCCATTTTCCCACCAAAGGCTCTTGGGGAGACTTCTCCATTGTCGCTTCCAGTTTCTGGTGGCTCCAGGCATTCCTTGGCTTTTGGCTGCATAAAACCAGTCTCTACCTCCATCTTCACGAGGCTTTTCTCTTTTGCCTCTGTCTCTTATAAGGACACCTGTTACTGGATTGAGGACCCCACTTGATTCGGTATAATCTCATCTTGAGCCTTACCTTCATCATATCTGCAAAGACTCTGTGTGTGCTGTGCACTAAGTCATGTCCGACTCTTTGTGACCCCGTGGACTGCAGCTCATCAGGCTCCTCTGTCCATGGAATTCTCCAGGCAAGAATTCTAGAGTGGGTAGACATTCCCTTCTCCAGGGGATCTACCTGACTGAGGGATCGAACCCATGTCTCCTGTGTCTCCTGCATTGCCAGATGGGTTCTTTACCACTAGCACCACCTGGGAAGCCCAACAAAGACATTTCCAAGTAAGGTCATAATTTGAGGTTCCAGGTGGGCATCTGTCTCTCTCTCTCTCTCTCTTTTTTTTTTTTCCTCCAACTCATCAGTTTCTTACTCTGGGCTTCTGGTTACCTGGGCTTCCATGACCTGAGAAAAGAAGTTCTAGGGAACAGTTCATTCAGCCCTCTGCCCATATCAACCTGTACTTGTTGAACACTGCTGCCAGCCATGGGAGCATGAAGATAAATCAGAACAGAAGTGTGCTGCTAATGACTGGGGGCCAGCTGGGGGTCGTTCCTGTGCCCGTTCTGGGCATAGATATGAACCACATGCTCCCCACGCTCTCACAGTTTTCAGGGAGAGGTGGGCGGGTCATGAGTCAAGGACCAGTCAGAGAACTGAGTGCTCTGGCAGCTACCAGTCCAGGACTCTGGGGGCAGAGCAGGGATCCCAGTGGACTATGGGGTCATCCAAAAAGGCCTCCCAAGAGAAGTGGCACCTGGATTCAGTCTTCAGGGGAAGGGCAAATCCAGTAGCTGGAGAAGCTTTAAGTAGGCAGATTAGAACTCTGCAAAATCAGGAGACTTGAGAGAACGGGCTGGTTCAGAGAGCCGTCAACAGCTCTCTGTCTGGTCCGGACATGTGCATGAGTTGGTGGTGGGGAAGCTGGGCAGGTGGGCCTCATCCTCACCATTGTTGTCATCGTTATCATCAACATCGCTAATGTTTAGGGAACCATGGAAAGTGGCTTTGAGTCCCAGCCCAAGGAATTTGGCTTTTCCTCCCCGAAGCTGTGGAAGTGTGTGTATGAAGGAGGTGGAAGGTACCATGTTGGGGAAAAGGAGTGAGTGGGCTGTGCCCTTCTCCACCAGGCGTGGCACCGTGGGTGGCGGCTGCAGCTCCTGCTTTGGTCTGCTTCTCTTGCTGCTGTTGTTCAGTTGCTAAGCTGTGTTCAACTCTTTCTGACCCCATGGACTGCAGCATGTCAGGCTCCTTTGTCCTTCACTATCTTCCGGAGTTTGCTCAGATTCATGTCCATTGAGTTGGTGATGCCATCCAGCCATTTCATCCTCTGTCGTCCCCTTCTCCTCCTGCCCTCAGTCTTTCCCAGCATGAGGGTCTTTTCCAGTGAGTCCCCTCTTTCCATCAGGTGCCCAAGGTAGTGGAGCTTCAGCTTTNTCATGTCCATTGAGTTGGTGATGCCATCCAGCCATTTCATCCTCTGTCGTCCCCTTCTCCTCCTGCCCTCAGTCTTTCCCAGCATGAGGGTCTTTTCCAGTGAGTCCCCTCTTTCCATCAGGTGCCCAAGGTAGTGGAGCTTCAGCTTTAGCATCAGTCCTTCCAATGAATATTCAGGGTTGGTTTCCTTTTGGATTGACTGGTTTGATCTCCTTATAGTCTAAGGGGCACTCAAGAGCCTTCTCCAGAACTGCAATTCAAAAGCATCAATTCTTTGGTGCTCAGCCTTCTTTATGGTTCAACTCTCACATCCATACAAGACTACTAGAAAAACCACGGCTTTGACTATACAGACCTTTGTTGGCAAAGGGATGTCTCTGCTTTTTAATACTGTCTAGGTTTGTCATAGCTTCTCTTAATATCAATTTGTTCTGATCTGTTGTGGTCATTGAGTGGAGGACATTCAAGATGCTGAAAGCTGACCCTCTCTATGTCTTGGAGAGGGAGGCATGAGCATTCTATGTCCCTTTGACCACTGAGGATCAGGTAGGTGGTCATCAGTGATGGGGAGGCTTTCAGTTCAGTTCAGTTCAGTTCAGTCGCTCAGTCATGTCCGACTCTTTGAGACCCCATGAATTGCAGCACGCCAGGCCTCTGTGTCTATCACCAACTCCCAGAGTTCACTCAAAGGTTTTATTCTTTAAATCCAATTTGATCATCAAGGATTCAAACTTGACTGTGCTATTTTACTATAGCAAGTATGCTTTCCATGGTTGGATGAAAGTTAAATTTATTCATTTATTTAATCTTGATTAAAGGCATCTCTAATGACTTATTGATTTTTTTTATTAGTTGGGGAGAAGGGGAAGCTCACTGTCTTGGCAAGCAAGCTATTACCTGATGCCAGGTTTGAAAGCTGCTAAACAAGGGATCTGTTTTTGAAATATGAAAAGAAATATTTCAACATAAAAATCGATAAAGGGACATGAAACAATTGAAATGGATGAGCAAATTAAAAACAACACTTTTTTCTCTTAATGAAGATCATTTGAAATGTTTAAAAAAAATGAAAGGAAAGGGAAGAGAGGCATTGCAATCATTTGTCCAATACCAAGACACAAAATTAACCCACTGTGAATATGTTGAGATTAAATGTGAAGATTAGAGCAATGGCTGAACATAAATATTCTTTAAAAAATTTTTATTGGCGTGTGGGTATTTTTACAGTGCTGTGTTAGTTTCTGCTGTACAGCAAAGTAAATCAGCCATTAGATTGGATTGTTTAGTCACTAAGTTGTCTCTTCCCCTTTTCGATCCTGGGGACTGAAGCCCTCCCGGCTCCTCTGTCCATGGGATTCTCCAGGCAAGAATACTGGAGTGGGTTGCCATTTCCTGCTCCAGGGATCTTCCTGGCCCTGGAATTGAACCCTCATCTCCCGCATTGGCAGGCAGGTTCTTTGTCACTGAGCCAGCAGGGCAGCCTGGTGTATCAGCCATATGTAAGCATATATCCACTCTTCTTTGGATTTCCTTCCCATTTAGGTCACCGCAGAGCACCGAGTAGAGTTCCCTGTGATGAACAAAGATAACTTCTCACACTCGGGTTGTGCCTTCATCTTTTTTTTTCTCGGATGATTGAGATAGGCTTTGAATGGGGCTAATGCTTTGACTTCTCCCTCTGAACTCACAGTCCCTCTGCACACAGCAGCCCAGGTGATCCCCTATGAAGCACGGTCAGATCATGCTAGCCCCCGAGATTCAACCCCTGATGGCTTTCCAGCATGTGTAGAAGAGACAGCACACTCTTCCCCAAGAACCACGTGGTCCTGCGTGACTTGGCCCAGGGCTGTCCCACCCCACATCATTCCATTCACTTTCTATCAGCCCTACCAATATTCCCAATATAGCCCTACCCTATTCCCAATCACACTGAGTGTTTTCTCCAGGACCTTACACATGGGATTCTCTCTGCAGGAACTTACTTCCCCGAGCTAGTCCCCCAGCTCCTCCTTTGTGGCATTCATGCCACTGCTTCCATGTCACCTCCGCAGGGAGGCTTCCTGACCACCCCTCCACCATCACACCTGCCTCTCTCCCTGCTTCACGTGTCTCTGTAGCGGTCAGCAGTTCCTCCCCATGTGTTATGGGTTTCCTCTTTCCTCTTGATCACAGATCTTGCCTTCTGGGATACAAGCCAATTAAGGCTGGGGACTTGTTCGATGTTCCCAGAACCTGGTGCCTCACAGGTGTGGCGTCACTTGTTATTGGGTTGGCTGAAAAGTTCGTTCACGTTTTTTCCATAAGATGTTATGCAAAAACCTTAATGAACTTCTTGGCCAACCCAGTATATGATCTGGTCATATACTGCTTCTCCCCATTCTACTGTCTCCTGGAGCCTCACAGGAACCCTGGGAGGTGGCCAGGACAGACAGTTGTCCACTTTTCCGATGGGAAGACTGAGGCCAAGTGCACTCATGGTCAGCAGTGGGGTGGGCCTGGGACTAGCCTCAGGGTCTCTGATCCTCAGCTAGTTCTCTCCCTGCATACCTGCTTAGGATAGCACACCAGAGACTTGCGATTTCTGCTGTGCAGTTTCTGCATTTGAGGGACACCTTGTGGGGACCTACTCTGTACCTGACGAAAACTTAGCAGACCCCTGGCTGGGAGCACCAAGCATCTTCGAGCACCTCCTGGTGTGGGGTGTGGAAGAGAAAACACGCTCAATCGATATTCGTGCAACCGAATGGAACCTAGATTATCGTGGTGATTAAATCAGGGGCTTATGTCCCAGCTCATCACTTACACGATTCCCTTAAATCTCTCTGAGCTTCAATTTCCTCGACTCTAAATCAGAACGGTAGCTGTACTTACTTATAGAGTTAGGAGCCTTGAGTGGGGTAATGGATTGAAAGTGCTTAGCAGGGCTTGGTATGTGGAACTTTTCAAAAATGCTCTTCATTTTATCTCCGTCCTTGTTGTCATCCTTCTGTCGTCTGTGGACTCTCTAGGAATGTTCAGGCTTTGCTACTGAGTTGGGCTCAGTTCAGTCACGTAGTCGTGTCTGACTCTTTGTGACCCCGTAGACTGCATCAGGCCAGGCCTTCCTGTCCGTCACCAACGCCCGGAGTTCACTCAAACTCATGCCCATTGAGTTGGTGATGTCATCCAACTATCTCATCCTCTGTCGTCCCCCTCTCCTCCTGCCTTCAATCTTTCCCAGCATCAGGGTCTTTTCAAATGAGTCAGCTCTTTGCATCAGGTGGCCACAGTATTGGAGTTTCAGCTTCAACATCAGTCCTTCCAAAGAATATTCAGGACTGATTTCCCTTAGGATGAACTGGTTGGATCTCCTTACAGTCCAAGGGACTCTCAAGAGTCTTTTCCAACACCACAGTTTAAAAGCATAAATTCTTCAGTGCTCAGCTTTCTTAATAGTCCAACTCTCACATCCATACATGACCACTGGAAAAACCATAGCCTTGACTAGATGGACCTTTGTTGGCAAAGTAATGTCTCTGCTTTTCAATATGCTGTCTAGATTGGTCATAGCTTTTCTTCCAAGGAGTAAGTGTCTTTTAATTTCATGGCTGCAGTCACCATCTGCAGTGCTTTTGGAGCCCCCCAAAAATAAAGTCTGCCACTGTTTCCACTGTTTCCCCATCTATTTGCCATGAAATGATGGGACCAGATGCCATGATCTTTGTTTTCTGAATGTTGAGATTTAAGCCAACTTTTTCACTCTCCTCTTTCACTTTCATCAAGAGGCTCTTTAGTTCTTCTTCACTTTCTGCCATAAGGGTGGTGTCATCTGCATATCTGGGGTTATTGATATTTCTCCCAGCAATCTTGATTCCAGCTTGTGCTTCTTTCAGCCCAGCTTTTCTCTTGATGTACTCTGCATAGAAGTTAAATAAACAGGGTGACAATATACAGCCTTAATGTACTCCTTTTCCTATTTGGAACCAGTCTGTTGTTCCATGTCTATTTCTAACTATTGCTTCCTGACCTGCATACAGGTTTCTCAAGAGGCAGGTCAGGTGGTCTGGTATTCCCATCTCTTTCAGGATTTTCCAGTTTATTGTGATCCATACAGTCAAAGGCTTTGTTATAGTCAATAAAGCAGAAATAGATGTTTTTCTGGAACTCTCTTGCTTTATCAGTGATCCAGCAGATGTTGGCAATTTGACCTCTGGTTCCTCTTCCTTTTCTAAAAGCAGCTTGACCATCTGGAAGTTCATGGTTCACCTATTATTGAAGCCTAGCTTGGAAAATTTTGAGCATTACTTTACTAGCGTGTGAGATGAGTACAGTTGTGCAGTAGTCTGAGTATTCTTTGGCATTGCCTTTCTTTGGGATTGGAATGAAAACTCCTTTTCCAGTCCTGTGGCCACTGGTGAGTTTTAACAAATTTGCTGGCATATTGAGTGCATCACTTTCACAGCATCATCTTTTAGGATTTGAAATAGCTCAGCTGGAATTCCATCACCTCCACTAGCTGTGTTCGTAGTGATGCTTCCTAAGGCCCACTTGGCTTCACATTCCATGATGTCTGGCACCTATGCAGTAACCGGCGCATCTCAGGTGGTGCTAGTGGTAAAAAACCCACCTACCAATGCAGGAGACATCAGAGATGCAGGTTGGAGCCTCGGGATGGAAAGATTCCCTGGAGGAGGGCCTGGCAACCCACTCCAGTATTCTTGCCTGGAGAATCCCATGGACAGAGGAGCTTGGCCGGCTACAGTACATAGAGTTGCAAAGAGTCAGGCATGACTGAAGCAACTTAGCATAGTACAGCAAGTCCAGTAGTAGTTACAGAAGCAGCAACAGGAAATCTTTGAAGGTGTGGTCTACTTGGCCAACCCTGTGGCCTTTGGTCATTACACCACTGAAGACTAGAAGGGTCCCATAGACAAGTGTCTTTGTGCAGAGTGGACCAGTATTCACACATTTGTGGACCACACAACCCGTTTACTGGTGTAGGCTGAGCTCCCGTATGGTGACTGTGACACCCGAGCACCAACTCTCATCTGGCTGAGTGTCTTTGTTTGCGAGGGTTGCCATCACAAAGTACCATAGGCTGGGTGGTTAAGATAAAAAAGAAAAATCTGTTTCCTCCCAGTCCTGGAGGCTATAAGTCCAGCGTCAACGCTGGCTGCTTCTGAGGGCTCTCCACCTGGCTCGTGGATGTTCATCCTCTCCCTGTGTCTTCACAGGTCTTCCCTCTCGGCGTGTCTGTTAATTTTATCTCGTAAGGACACAGTCATACTGGATTAGTGTGAGTGCGTGTATGTGTTCAGTCGCTTCAGTCGCGTGTGACCCTTTGCGACCATATGAACTGTAGCCCACCAGGCTCCTCTGTCTGTGAGATTCTCCAGGGAAGAATACTGGAGTGGGTTGCCATTTCCTCCTCCAGGGGACCTTCCCGGCCCAAGAATCGAACCCCAGTCCTCTGCATCTCCTGCACTGCAGGCAGATTCTTCACCACTAGTGCCACGAGGAAAGCTTGTGCTGGAGTGATGGCAGTCCTCTGAAGATTGAGTGGGTGTTCTGGAAAATAGATGCAAGCACTTGCCCGTGTTGGTGGAGGCACATGAGGGAGATTGCCCAGGTCATGTGTTACACGGTTGGAGCTATGCACAGAATAGAAGGTGTGTGAGGCACGTACAGTTGTGGGGATATGCATGGACTGTTTTTATACGGGTCTGGGGTCGTGTGTATTAGTCCTGGGCAAATCACTGGGATTTGTGCCTATCGCTCGGGGTTTAGAGATGAGAGAGCAGAAACCACAAAATGAACACACAGGACATGTATGCTGCCCATCAAGTGAAATCCCCAGCTCTCTGCAGACAGAATCATTCTATATTCTGGATTCTGGTCTCCCAACAAAGCCGTCCCTGATCTATCTGAATTACAGATTAACTGGCACCAAAGGGACAGCAGAATCCATTTAAATGAATAGCTCTCTAATTTATTAAAGGGCTTATTTATGCTGCTGGTATCAGAGGCTCATCAAATTCTTGGAGTGGCGTGGGCCCCTCTCCTGCCCCCCTGACCCATTGCTGCTGGAATATTTTATCTTTTTCCAGGAGAGCTGTAACAAGCCTGCGATGGAGGATATGGGTGGGATAAAGGGCCACACACCTTCCGTGGGCTTGCTGGGTCCCTTGTAGATTAGATTAGCAATTAGCTTGCTGCTCGTGAGGAACATCTGAATCCTAGGAAAGTGGCCAGAGTCCAGCACTTGTCTCTTAGAGAAGAGGATACAGAAGGAAACGCTTCCCTGACAACCAGACCCTCAGCTTAGCATCATCCTGTGTGTTGTGATGACGTGCAGATTTCTGGAATCTGATACACGACTCTTGAGTTGCTCTCTTGAATGTGACCCCACTTCCCTTCTCCAGCCCCATGGCTTGGGTGAGCTCTCAGGAGGATGGAATAGTTGGGAATGGTTGTGTCTGAACATGCAGGGGCCCTTCTGTGGGGTTAGCTGGCTGGCTTTTGTCTCAGACTTAAAGGGCACTGGGCCATTGGGAGGTTCTAGCACCAGGTTGGCTGGGGGGAGGGATTCTGAGAAATGAGGTGAAAAAAATGCCAATGCTTGGAGTCCTTCAGAAAGCAGAGAGGCTCAAAGATAGAACATCGCCATCTGCCCTTAGACTTTCACTACCTTTTGACCTTTGGAAGGAGGATATTCAGTTCTAGCTATCATCCTGCTCGCGCTCAGTTGCTAAGTCATGATAACCATAGTGTCAAACACTTTTCATGTAAACCTGGGTTCGGCTGTCTTATCAGTACTGTTTTATAGATGGAGAAACAAGAGAGAAACTAAAGAACCCCTCCCCTCTCCAAGCCACTCAATTAGTAAATGAGGAACTGGGGTTCAAACCCAAGTTCAAGTCTGATGGCAGAGTCCTTGTGCTTCCGTGCTCCGCAGGACCATCAACCTTTCCCCTCTGCCTCAGGCAACCTGAGTTCCTGCCGACTCTCCAGACCCCATCAGAGTCCAAGCCCTGGGCTGTGCTCTCTGCCATCTGCTCTTGCTTCACGTGCCAGGGAGAGGGATGGGCNGTGCTCCGCAGGACCATCAACCTTTCCCCTCTGCCTCAGGCAACCTGAGTTCCTGCCGACTCTCCAGACCCCATCAGAGTCCAAGCCCTGGGCTGTGCTCTCTGCCATCTGCTCTTGCTTCACGTGCCAGGGAGAGGGACGGGCTCAGAGAGTCGTGAGCTCTCACCCTGCAAGCTCGAGCTTTGTCACCCGTGGCTTCTGCAGTTGGAGCATCTGTTAGGCTCTTCATCCCCGCCCTCTCTTTCCTTGGCAGGTGACTCACGGTGTCAGTGGTGTGTCAGCCCCATGCTGGCAGCAAGCCACTCCCCAGCACATCATCAAGGGAGAGGAAGACCAAGAAGGACGAGGTCAATCCTGTTCTCCCATTAAGATTGTTGTTGTTCAGTTGCTCAGTTGTGTCTGACTCTCTGTGACCCCATGGACCGCAGCATACCAGGCTTCCCTGTCCTTTACTGTCTCCCAGAATTTGCTCAAACTCAGGTCCACTGAGTCAGTGATGCCATCTCATACTCTGTCAACCCCTTCTCCTCCTGCCCTTAATCTTTCCCATTAAGTTAGTGGGAGTCATTTTGAGTGGGCTTGAAAAAGAGCTGGACAGGAGCTCAGAGGTGGCATCAGAGTGAACTTAGGTGCAGCCCTGGGTTGCTGGGGGTGAGAGTCAAGGTTATGTGAACATCTCACAGCCCCCAGGGGCACAGCACTGTGCCTCCCAGGTGCCCTTCTGAAGCTATAGCTGACAGCAGCTTAGAAACACCTTTACCTTCCCTTGAAGCTCACCTCGAGTTTCCTGTTCCTCCACCTTCCAGAACTGGCCAAGGGCCTCAGATAAGTGTTCCTTGGTCAGGGCACACTTCTTTTTGCTTCTGATGCCCTATGAAGGAGGCCGCCACTCTAGTGAAGGTGACGATCAGAAGCGGTTGGTCTCTCCTTGAAGACCATCAGCACGAAGGAGAGCTCTCTGCCTTCTGTCCAGGGAGGCATCACAATGGAAGATACTGGAGACGGATCACAGACTCTCTCTCTTTTCTTTTTTTTTTTTGATGTGGACTGTTTAAAAACTCTTTACTGAATTAGTTATAATATTGTTTGTTCATGTGGGATCTTAGCTTCCCAACCAGGGATCGAACCTGCACACCCTGCATTGAAAGGCAGAATCTTAACCACTGGACTGCCAGGGAAGTCCCCAGACTCTCTCAATTGAGATTTTCTAGTCCTGAGGATGCATGCTAAGGTTTTGTGCAAATCAGCGATGAGTGAGGTTCACATTTTCATGGAAAATGCTGTCTCTTTGTCACATTTGAAATTTGTGTGAGATTATTTGAATTCTTGAAAACAGTTTCTTCCCAGCTCCAAATTATGATCTCAGTGTCAAGTTGAAGCAGGATATTTGTTCCCAAGTGGAACCAATACCCCGAGGCAGATGATAAACTATATAAATATTGCAACTATAGGTAGAATATTTACTGTATTTATTTTTCTAAATTTAGACCATGAAGAAAAAAATAGAGAAATATTATCATCTCCCTTCATCTCTGCCTTTATGCCCTAAAAATTGACTTATTATTAATATTTAAGAGCTGTCACTTTGTATGAATCATTGGCTATAAAAAGACATACGTTTTGCTTGATTTCCATTTTATTCACATATTTCTTCCACTCTCCACTGTATGGAGGAGGTTCCACATTAAAAATACATGTGTAGGAAAAAGGGTCTGTGCTTGCAATGTCTCCCCTACCTTGTCTTAACTGATTTGTTCAGTTGAGAACTCTAGGAAAATTTTACCAGTAGAAATCAGGGGCCTGACACTCTGCTTCCAGTTTTCCCATCTGCCAGAGTATTCCACTATATATATATATATAATCTTGTATTATAAAATTCTCTTTCTATGTTCTTAACAACAGAACAAAAATAACAACAACAGGAAACTCTGCATTGGTACTTCATCAGTAGTTTGGCAAAGGAAATTAAAAAATTAGTAAAGATTTTATTTGTTGATGTTCTGTTACCTTTGAACTAAAGTGAAATTTAGTGATTAATTTTAGATTTTTAATTTTTTATTTCCCTAAGCTTTGAACAAAGGCAATGGGAATTCAATTACAGCATGAGAGATTTAAGTTAAAAAGAAGAGAGTCTGGTAGAAAGAGCATATCTTTATTATTGATCACTGACTCTATGCTAACACTGTGCTAAACTGTTTTGTATCTTACTTCTGTCTCTTATACACATCTAGATGTGTATAAGAGACAGTTTAATACCACTCTGCTGCCAGGGCGCTTTTCTCTGCCTGTTTGGCTTCTTCATTTGGTTGTCTTTCAGTGATGCTAGGGATATAGGACATCAGCCCCCTTTCAGCCTATCCTTTTTTCCTTATCAAGGCACCCTAAATTCAAAATCTGTTTCAGCTGCTGGGAGGTGGGAGATGTCTTTGTTGTTGTTCTAAGTTGTCCAATTCTGTGTCCCCATGGACTGCAGCACACCAGTCTCCTCTGCCCTCCCCTACCTCCCAGAGTTTGCTCAGATTCATGTCCCTTGAGTTGGTGATGCTAACCATCTCATCCTCTGTCACCCCCTTCTCTTTCTGCCCTCAGTCTTTCCCAGCATCAAGGTCTTTCCCAAAATGAGTCTGCTCTTTGCATTAGGTGGCCAGATTATTGGAGCTTCAGCAGCAGTCCTTCCAATGAATATTCAGGGTTGATTAGGATTGACTGACTTGATCTCCTTGATGTCTACTTTGGATTTAACAAACTTTACGATTGCCCTGTTTAATGCCTCCTCCTCCATCCTGGGTGTTAGGCAGCATGCAATTGGAGTGGGCTGCGAGCACAGCATGAGAACACAAGGTCAGAAACCCTGGCTTCTCCTTTTAGCTGGTTGATTGAGCAATCTCGGGCAGCTCCCTGCCTCTTAGTTTTGTCACTGGCTGGAAAGGCAGGATGTTACCTGCCTTATCTCTGTTGGGGTGTAATTGGGAGAAGGAAGCCAATGAGCCAGTGAGTGTGAAAGCTCTTGGAGTTGTACAGTGCTCTGCACACTAAGGAGACACCAAATGAAGATTATGATGATGGTGACGATGCTTCCAAGGAGCACTGGTTTAATAGATTTTATACTTACAGGAAGTATGTCCTTTGGTTTTTCTTATAAAATTTCACATGAGAGTCTGAGCTTGATCCCAGTCCAAAAATTGGGAAGTGCTTTCTCCCCTAGAGCTGCCTCTGATCTCACCATTGCTATGAGTGGGATGTGGTCACCGAGACGCCACCGCATGTCTCCATCTGCTTGCCCCTCCTGCTATAATTCTTTAAGTGGCACAGATTTCCTTTAATCTCTTTCCTATAGAGAGAAGGGGAGGGCTGGAAATGATGGTTGGCAAAGGTCTTTGTGTTGTCTACAGAAGTTGGAGGCCCTGGGGCTCCACTGTGGGGCCTGGGATGTGCATTTAGAGCCAGAATCTAAGCTCACAAATGTATCACACCATCAGCCATGCCTCCTTCCCTGACTCTCTGCTGCCTCCAGGATTTGTAAATTACAGGGAGTGTTCAGGCCCTAGACATACACACATTGAAATCCTAGCTCTGAATTTCCACCTCCTTGATGCTGAGCAAGGGATTATATTTCTCTGAGCTTCAGTTTTTTCACCTGCAAAATGGGGCTGTTCATAGAACCTAGCTCATAGAATTGGGGGAATATCTAGGTGAGGGGTGGCAAAGTGCCTGCAAAGAGGACAGAGCTTGAAACATAGTCAGCGACTGTATTTTCAGAAGCTAGGGACAGCCCTGTGAATCCTGCTGACCCAGGAGGAAATAGAGCCTCAGGAAGATTTTGGCTGGACCCCTGTGTTTGCCACTGTAATGTCAGCTACCAAGGACTTTGTGGAAACTCTAGGGCTGAAGCAGTTTTCCCAAGTGGCGCTAGTGGTAAAGAATCCACCTGCCAGTGCAGGAGATGCAAGAGACGTGGATTCGATCCCTGAGTCAGGAAGATTTCCTAAAGAAGGAAATGTCAAACCATTCTAGAGTTCTTGCCTAGGAAATCCATGGACAGAGGAGCCTAGTGGGCTACCATCCACGGGGTCGCAGAGAGACATAACTGAGCATGCATACATGCATGCCAGGGCTGAAGTAAGAGGGCCATGTTCTTTTGCAGTGTCCATTCACTCAGGTATTCATTCATTTCTAACCATATAGAAGTCTGCTGATGCACTCCTCATTTTAAGGACATGGACGTGATTCTAATATGTCTCTGCTCTGGTGTGAAAGAAAAGCAAAAGTGTTAGTTACTCAGTCACGTCCAACTGTTTGTGACCCCATGGACTGTACCCTGCCAGGCTCCCCTGTCCATGGAATTCTCCAGGCAAGGATACTGGCATGGGTTGCCATTCCCTTCTCCAGGGGAATCTTCCTGACCCAGGGATTGAATCTGGGTCTCCTGCATTGCAGGAGGATTCTTTACCATCTGAGCCAACAGGCAAGGGGCCTACAAAGTTAGGACATTTAAGACCCCATTATCAGCTGCAGGACAAGATGGACTGTGCACCATAGTGGGGGGTGGGGGTGAATGCCAAGGAAGGAGGGGCTCCTTCCTCTGGAGCTGGGGGATGGGTGAAAGCAGCGAGGCCCTTAGAGCAGAATTCACAGAGCAAGAGGCTGTGAGCCGGGTCAGTAGGATATATAGATTGTCACACCTGGCTTATATTAAGTTCTCAACAAATGGTAGCTATTAATGTTATTATTTAATGCTTTGCTCACAATGGGCATTCTATATATTTTTTTGGATTGACTGACTGCCTAACTGGCGGTACAAGCAAATGAGGCAGGTTTTATTATTCCCATTTCTTTCTGCCTAGAAGGGCCTCTGGCTTTTACTGAACTACTGTTCCATCAGTCGTGGCGCTGGGGCCTGAGAGATCTCCAGGCCTTGACTATCCTCCCCTCCTACCCCCAACTCTGATTTCCCCTCCGCAGCAGGGCACACACCGCCTACCTACGCACAGGATGGGGCAGACCTTTCTTCCGTCAAATTCCTGTAGTGTCAAATGAAACAATCAGTGGCTTTCTGTGGAGCCTGATGCAGAGAAGAGAACTCAGGGCAGATTGCCAGAGGACATGCAATTCCAGGCCTTAGCAGTTCCATTAATCATGGCCTCTCCAGTCAACAAGAGATGCATATATATACGTATCCATGCTTAATAAGACTATTCAGAACAGCTCACATTTATTCAGCCTCTCCTGGATGCCAGTTGGGCTTCCCTGGTGGCTCAGATGGTAAAGAATCTCCCTGCAATGCTGGAGACACAGGTTCGATCCCTGGGTCGGGAAAATCCCCTGGAGAAGGGCATGACAACACACTCCAGTGTTCTTGCCTGGAGAATTCCGTGGACATAGGAGCCTGGCTGGCTGCAGTCCATGTGGTCACAAAGAGTCAGACATGACTGAGCCAGGTACTGTGCTAACTATTTTCCAGATATTTCTCCATCTAATTCTCACAGAGTCTCATAAGGGCAGTGCTGTTATTTCTCCCATTATTCAA